>FLSR01004885.1:3276958-3297623 GCA_900092035.1 Leuciscus waleckii | reverse complement strand
TGAAAGTGGAAATTGATCGCCCGGATGCAAAGGGATTTAAAGGTGTTTTCAGAAAGGCAAAGAGATTCTCCGTGATGCTGTGGTGATGGAGATGGAAATGAAGAGGAGGATCTGGTCACCCACAGCTGGTGAAAGCTGTTTTCAAATGCACAGGATCTCAGACTAGAAAGTGCTTCTAAACAGGGGGCTGATCCCGAACCCGGAGCTCTGACGTCACCGTGCGATGGATGGATGTGTGGGATGCGCTTTTGGAAAGTCGCGCATAGTTTCGGCATTCCTGCAGCATGTCTCTTATCTATGTTTCTGATTTCAGCAGGAATTATTATGGGATAGGCTACATTACTCCGGACGAGATTCAATAGGAATCGCAGATTTTTCAATATACATTTATTTTGATATATTCAGGATTATAAAGCCTTTGTTTTTAACTCAATTGCAAAGTTAAGGAGTTATAAATAACTATTAAAGTAATTATAATGTGGTTTTCAGAAGGACGAACATTTTCAAATAAGTATGCCTCCGTCATTTTCGTACAATCTGAGGAGATCTCCCGCCAAAAAAATGAAATAAAAAAAGCAGAGTTGAACCAGCCGACAACTAGGCTATAGTAAAACATCACGAAGGTTTTTTTTTTTTTTTTACATTCAGTTTCGTGGAATATGTACGTTAAACATAAACTATCGTAATCATGACAATATCGATACTGTTTCGCGACGTATCGTTCAACGGTCCTAACGGCAGGCGCTTGAGGGTTGCTATGGTAACATCATCTTCGCGCCGCCCACCACAACTACTTTTTAATAGTTGTGCAAGATTTTGACTCGTCTTACAATCACACTTTTGTAGTGTTACTTACTAATTAAGTATGCCTTTTTTTTTTCTCTCTCTCTGTGTGATATTAAAACCCTGCTGGAAAATCAAGCTTATAATCTAGTAGCTGTGTTTTGGATCATGTTTCTTAGCCTGACTGGACAAGCTCATCAGCTAGATCAGGTCAAATCCATCTACCGCGTCCAAAACACAGATATCAAGATTTAAGCAAAGCAATTGTGGCCAGCAATATCAGAAAAACTGTAAAAACGGTTAAACAACTAAATAAAATGGTAAACTGTACTTATGACAGGATTCATTTGAGCCTATAGATCAGTTTTACAACCATGCATTTCCATTTATTTGAATATGTAGCCCCCTAGTGGTCAAATCGGGTAACACACAGAGGGGATAGAGATGTCTAACACATCTTTATGAATCAAAATACACCTTATCTCATTATCAAGCGGTACATGAACAGTTCTGTTGTTACGCATCTGAAGAATAAACATTAAGACATTTAAAACACATGGGTGCCAACTGGGAGACAGGGTAGAGCTTGATTTGTGATCACTGAGTCTATTAGTTGTTTCAGCTGAGTTCAGGACTGTTTTTAATTTGATCATTAGCTCATTACTCTCATTGTTCGAGAGAAATGCATAATAGTTCTGTTGATCAAGGGAAAGTTGAACTTCTACTGCTCCTTATAGATGGCTTGCAGAATTAATGATCTGTGCTTTATAGTTTTATAATTAGCATGCCATTATTTTTGCTACGTCTGTTGCAATGAACTGAGAGATTTTGTATGGGACACAAAGAGCACATTGTTGGCAATGCATGTGATAAATTTCCATATGAGCTCAACTGTATAGACCACCAATGCTGAGCTCAAATGATCAGATGTTCCTGTAAATATGAACTTCCAGAGGGGAAAACATGTCTTTGATGCACAGGCATTTGGAACTATTTGATATGCCTTGAAAACACATTGTTTTGAAGAACAAAAAGGAAATGCACATTACTGTTTGTCTCCAAGGAAACGATGAAGACGTCCAAGAAACAGACCGTAGCGACAACATGCTTCTAAACGCTGCATTGTGAGTCACAAACATCCCGCATCAGTTAATGCTAACTTACGTACACTTTCTTCATCACGTTCTTTAAGAGAAGAATATATTATCACAATACATCTCAAACGGAGGAGGGATGAAATCAGAAGACAAACCTCATCAATAACTAGAATTAAAAGATGGATCGCATGAAAACCAGCTTAGAAACATCTGCCTTAGTTCATTTAAGACATTTAAGTAGCTTTTATAAACGTGCCTTAGGCTCTGTTTACACCTGGTATTAAGAGACATTTTGGTCGATCGGATCACAAGTGGACGACGCTAAATACAAGTGTAAACGGTGTCTAAAACGGTTTGAGCTTGTCCACTTCTGACCACTTCCGGATGTTGTCAGATTGCTTTCGTAGTGTAAACGCTCATGTGGTCGAACAGACCGTCTACTCTCCTCTTACTGACCTAATGCGTAAACATTATGAGTAGAGCTCTATCCAGACAGGATTTAAACTCTGTCGGCTGAAGACTCAAGTTTGGTTTGAAGATGAAAAACGTGTCAAACACAATGTTCTCTCTCCATTCCTGATTCCTAACACACACTCACAGCGTTCAGCTGGTCTTGCTGCTGACTAAACTAAAGCTTCTGCTCTCCGTATGTTTTTCTGTTTTCTCCGGTCGTATTCATATGTAAATTGCGGGAGCTTATTTCACCCATTAGATCGAAAGATCTGAAAAAGTCCATACATTCATCCGTCCATAGACCCTCCCCTTGAAGAAATCAGGATGAAAGTAGAAAAACGAGACGGAATAAAACACCAGGTGTAAACGGGAATGTGTCTCCCTCGTCCACTTGTGATCTGATCGACCAAACAGTGTAAACAGGGCCTGAGAGATGTCATAGTAAGTTGCTTTCAGTTAAGACAGCTCAAACATGCATTACAGTCTGGGACTATCATGTGTTATTATGCTCAATGACATACCCATCACCGTGAGACCCATAGTCGCACGGTAAAGAACAGCGTCACTGACTCCTCCCTTCAGATGAACTGGCATCCCATTAGCCTCCTAAACAAGACACATAAATCAACATTTTCATAAGCACATATAAAACACAAACAAGTGAACAACCAAAGCAAAACGTTCTGAGCTCTATTAAGTGAACACAGCCTTTAAGTAAATAAGTATAATGCATACATCTAATTCAATTATACATTAAATACATACAGTATATCACTGTCAGGGGTCAGGAAAAGTGACAGCCATACCTGAAACAGTTTCTGCTTCTCTGGCACCTTATTCATCAGCTGCCTGTGCACGGTTCTGGAGATCTGCCGTCCGGAGACCTGCTGAAGAGTCTCATGGAGATAAAAAAAAATTATTAAAGTAATTAAAGATGACAAATGTGATGCACATACAAATGTCATCAGAAACTATATTAAATATTGTAGAAAATAAGTGTTTTAGCAATTAAGTGAACAATTAACTTAAGCAACTTAATGTGTGCGTGTAATGTGTAATATTGACAAGACAGACAGTTCATAGACTCACTGCATGTGTACCAGAAATAATGCATGTCATACTGACAACTGAAGAAAACAATGATGAAACAGAAATGTTCTGATTCACGATTATTATTATTTTCTTCTCTGTTACTAACACTTACATTTTTCGGAGCTTCTAGGTCATCCGCCCGTAACTGTGCGACTCAAAAACTTTCTTCCTTATTCTGAAACTTCACTTCATTTATTTTACCAATACAATCAGGTTAAATCTCCTTCGGGAGAACTTAAGTTGTTATCTTTCTCCTTTTATAAAATGTAATTTAAACTTTTTGTTGAACGACATGTTTCTTTTACTTATATTGTATACTTATTTCTTTTTTTTTCGTGCAGGTTATGTAGTAACAGTCGATGGGGTCATTCAAGGCTGGCTCTGAGAGCGGTCCCTGGGGGCCGACAGTCGAGGGCCCCTCAGGAGGTCCACGTCAGCGCTGTCGATGTGTGTTCACCGGGAGAGAAACGAGCCCGAGGCAGCCTGTCCTCCCTGGTTTAGAGGGAGCATTCCCAATGGGACTCTCCTATTGGCTGATCCGAAGCGTCAGTCATCATTAGAGAGTTGCCATGGTGACGCAATTCCCATCTCCCATACCTCACCAAATGCTTTCTGTGTCCCTGAGCAGAACCTGCGTTACGGTGTTATTGTCTTGCTATACACTTTACGAAAAGGAAAAACTTAGTATAAATATCGTCCAGGTATATTGATATAAGTATCATCCAGCGTACAGAAGTTCATATTTTCGTAAATGATGAATTCAGATGTAAAGTTGTGCACTAGTGCTGTAAAGATATGTGCAATAACAATTTGAGTTAAAAGCGTAATGAAGTGGGAGGGGCTTGTTTCATTTTCGTTTTTTGCCCTCAACAACAGTGAATATGTGCATGTTTCTTTGTCCTTCCCTTTTCAAAAGTGTTCCCAAATACCAATAATTTAATGTTTTTGTTTTTTGTGATTACCTTACCATTAAAGTATTACAGTATGTGAATATGGTAATGAGATTTTTTTTAAATATTTAAATTATTGGTTGATCATTATTGTTTATTATTATTATTATTATTATTATTATTGAACTCTGAATTCAGTGACCAATTCTTCTTCTTTTAACTTTTGGGCCCTCCTAATATTGAATATTTGGTTAATTAACTGCTACTGCTCTTTTTTATATTTTTGTAAAGGCTGTATTTATACAATTACTCTGGCTTGCAAACAAGCCTCTAGTCCTTCAACTCTTCAGAGAACAAAATATAAAGATTATAAATCCACTTCGTAAAAAAAATAAAAAAACCCATAAAATGATTTGTTCACAATATGAGGGTTTTGATATTCTCACCGCTCGCTGAAACAAATCAAGGAATTATATGCAAACTTCTTCTCTCAGGAATAAAACTAATATTTGAGCAGACGAGGTGAGACTTCAAAGACTTTCTTGTGTGCCCACTCCAGGAGAAAAAGATAAAGAGAGAGAGAATGAAAGGGAAACACTGGAGCGGTTTTACCCACTAATACCTGCATGTGTTCTCCCTCAGGCGATCTGTGCGCCCTCGACTCGTTTCAACAGGTTATGTTCTCATACACAAGGTTAAATGCTCGACCCAAATATGAAATCTAGACACAAATGTTTGGCCCATTCTTGCATTGCTATAGCACAAATAAACCTCGGTACACAAGGGGGCGATAGAGTTTCCTTGAATCACATGTGCCGTTAAACCATAACCTATATACACTCACCTAAAGGATTATTAGGAACACCATACTAATACGGTGTTTGACCCCCTTTCGCCTTCAGAACTGCCTTAATTCTACGTGGCATTGATTCAACAAGGTGCTCAAAGCATTCTTTAGAAATGTTGGCCCATATAGATAGGATAGCATCTTGCAGTTGATGGAGATCTGTGGGATGCACATCCAGGGCACGAAGCTCCCGTTCCACCACATCCCAAAGATGCTCTATTGGATTGAGATCTGGTGACTGTGGGGGCCATTTTAGGACAGTGAACTCATTGTCATGTTCAAGAAACCAATTTGAAATGATTCGAGGCGCGTCCGTTGTGATACATGTGCGCTGTGTTATAATGCGTTGTTATTGACGACGGTCATTTTAAGGAAGGAAATGCCACAGAATATAATCTTGAACACTTTCATCTCGTTTTAACAAAACCGTGATAATATTGATAATCACGATAATTTTGGTCACTATTATCGTGATATGAAATTTTCATACCGTCCCATCCCTGTCTCCAATGCCATCTCCCTCATGTTCGTCCATCCTCGGGATGCTGCTGTTCTTCTTTGCACGATTTCTTTCCCCTAAACTACTTCAGCGGAGCCTACACCAAACACTGATCCCTAAACCTACCCGTCATTGTAACCTTAACCAATGAAATAAGCTGCAGGGCGGGATTTCTGCTTAACTGGTTTGCACCCAGTGGGATTTTTTTATTTTATTTTAAAGAAAGATAAAAAATATGGGAGAAATATGGGAAAATATTTAAACGGGATGATAGCGGGATAAAATACGGGAGAATCCCGGGAAAAACGGGAGGGATAGCAAGGTAAATACTGGAGAATCCCGGGGAAAACGGGAGGGTTGACAGGTATGCAAAGAAATCGAACCGCTTTTTTTTGTTTTTTTTGTCACGAATGTTCATTCTACCTTTGACTCAAGACTCGCATTGTTACATAGAGGAGATCCTCCACGATTCCCTCGTCTCCCAGAGGACAACCAGAGAGATTAATTGATCCCAGAACTATTATTAGTCATCATTACCCTCCATTTCCTCTTGCCATTGCTCTTTTGTCTCCAGATGAGTGTGGAATCCCTGTTTGAGAGGCTGTTTTGCTGTGCTTTTTGTATTTGCCTGGTTTTGTAGGGAGCTAATGGCGTGTAGAATCAATTCCTTCCTGGCCCCGGTCCCTCGCTGGAAGCCGGATAGCAGTTTTGCGGACCACTTTTCGTTTAGTGCACGGGGATGTGTTTTGATTTCGTTTCGGGGGTTGAAAAACAACGGTTTAAGGGGCGCCGGGTGGGTAAAATCCAGTTTATGGCTTCAGACGGACTGTTTCGTCTGCAAACTTGTGGCGAATGTGTTCCTTTCAGACCACAGGTTTGACCTAAAGGTGAAAGCGTTTTCCAAATCATCCAGCATGGCCAGATTACATTGCCGTGGAGCAGAACGTTATACAACGAGCTTAGTGTTGTTGTTGTTTTCCCGCTGCCAGAGTTCATGGAGTCAGACAGTCTTCTGGAAATAAAACAGGAGGGAAAGTTGGTTGAACTTCAGCAGGCGTGGGGCAATTGCTTCGCATCGGATTTCACACTGTTGAGCCTTTGCCACGTTCGCTTGTTACAGTGGGGCTTTATTATTGTAATTTGATTAATGGCAAAGTCTTTGTCGGAGCCTCCTTCAATAGCGCCATTGTGTCAGTGTTGCAGAAGTGACTTCCCCCTCCCGCTGGGTCTTGAGGACTGCTGAAACCGTCTCTCGTTGGAGGGGGGAAATAATTTGACAGGCCCGCAGTCACCAGGACTCCCATAATGCCCCCCGTGGGCCCGGCTGCTTGTTCTCACTCGTGTGATGATGAAAGAGTGGGACGCGAAGAATCAGCCCTCATTGTCTTGCCATAATCAATTACCGTACTGCAAACGCTCCCCCTAGACCAGCGCCATCGCCGTAGTAAATATAGTCTTATAAAACAGTCACAGATTTGTTTTTTTTTCATGCAGTTTGATGGTTTTACATGCGTCTGAGCCGTTCTTAAGATACTAATATGAACCCTGTGTTGGTAGATAACGTATATATGGACCTTTTAATAAGGTTGCTTTCTTCATTTGTAAGTCGCCTTTGATAAAAGCGTCTGAAAAAATACATGTAAATGTATTGGTAAAAAAAATTCTGAATGCAAAGCAAGAAATTCAGTTGTAAAATTCACTAAAATTAATATGGAAGCTGGTTCACAATTTGTCGAATTTGTACTTCAGTATAAATTTAAATGAATATTATTTATATGTGTATATAATATATGTAAATATATATATATATATATTTATTTCATTTTATTTTATTTTACATTATTTTACGAATATTTTTTTATAGAAAAAATATTACTTCTAATATATAACTGGAAAATGTCATACATCATTAAATTACAACTTCATATATTTTCTTTAGAATTTTTTATTTCTGTATAATTCGGTTCAGACGACTTCAGTGTTTTCTGTAGTGTTAAGATTAATGGTGTCCATATCAGAAAATTATGGAAATGATAAAGGGGCTTCAATGCCTGAGGTGCTTCTTTTCTTTTCTTTTTTTTTAGGGTTTTCATATATACCGATTGTTGTTATGACGTTTTCTGAAAATGTAATTGGATATATTGTAAAATAATATGTTGAAATATCAGGTAACTGAGTTATCTGATTGGGTTAGTGGTTGGCGTTAGGCCTTTGGTTCAGTGGGTTTGTATAATGTATAATCCGACAGCTTTGGTTTTGTCAGTAACTTGCTTTAAAATGGTCCATTTCTTGACAAAAATGGATGCTTTTTTAGTGCCTGAAGAAGGAAAATGTGCTTTGTTTAGTTTGTTAGTTCAATATGTGCCTATGTTGTGGGTGTCTACAGAAAATTGATTAAATATAGCAAAATAAATGAGCTGAAATCAAACTAAAGCCCATGAATTACCCATAAGGTAATTGAATTAGCTGATTGGGTCGGCACTCGGAGTTCAATCAATATATTGTCCTCGATTCTGAATGCATTGGGTTTCTCAGTGTTACCACTAGGTGTGGAAATGGATTGTGGGATATGTGCCCTCTGGGATGCTCAATTTCCATGTTTTATGAGGTATAAATGGAGTCCTGAGGGAGGAACCCCACTCTATCCAGATGAGCCCCACTTTTATTGCTGTGAAGCGGCCCACCTGTCATCCACACGGGTCTTATGGAGATGGATCACATGTGCGGTTTCTCTCCGTGAATCTGTAATCTTGAGTCACAGCGTGAGGTTAAGTATCCTAACATGCTAATGCTTACAGAAAGGGATGGGCGGGGAGGACAATGTGATTGGCTGATGAGTGTGAAGGAGTGCGAGGAGCAGCTATTGATTACCTGTTGAGAGATAATGACACTTTGCTTTAAGGTCTAGCTTTGCTTTCAGCGTTAGATCCCAGTTTGCACTCAATGCACCTGATGTTTGGAAATGTTTCTGATTTATCTGAAGCGTTTGAAAGCGTCAGGTGGAAATGAAAAGTGCAGTTGCCTGTAGATGAAAAGACAAAGGGGGAAACGCAGATGAAAGCATTGAACTCTCTAATTCTGATTGGAGTTGGTTCAAGTGAATGTAAAATGAAGCTACTGGAATATAAATACGATGGGTTTTTGTTCTTGAGCGGTTCGAGGAGGAACGACTGTGTCCCGCGGAACTGAGCCTCTAACTAATGTGAGTTGGGAATGAATTGTGATGTTTTAAATGATGTAACTCAACGCTGTCTACAAAGCTTAAATGTGATTAAAACATTCTCCATGACGGTTTAATGTGCAGAGATAATTAAATGAGCCGTTTATGGATTCTGTCTGAAACATTGAGCCTCATTCACTAATTCACTAATATTGTTTTTTTTATTTTTTTGAAATAATTTTTCCATTTCAATGATTATTATTTTTAAATCCTTGTTTCTAAGGCCATTGGCAGTATGTGATTTTTATTTATTTATTTATTTGGTGTGTGTGGTTTCAGAATAAATTGTGTATATATGTTTAGTGTATATTGATGATTTATGATTTCTACTTGAAAATGGTATTTTTTGCAATTCTATTTAGTGCCACTAGAGGTGTGGAAATTAGAGGGCTAATTGATTATATATTTTATAGTTTATTTTCTTGGATCTGTAATTGCAAGTAGACTGTGGATGTTGAGGTCCACAAACCCACGAGACTTTAGATGGGCAAATCCCTGCTTGTAACGCCAGCTCAAGCGTCACTATCCTTCCTTTCACGCTCATCTATGCTTCACCCACCATCTCTTAAGCGGCACTCATGTACATTCCCACAATGCAACAGGCTCTCAAACTGAAGCTTGTCATGGTCCGTTAAATGGAGAAAGGATATAGTATGTGACAGTTTAACCGATTGCCTTGATTTTGTTTTTGTATCTCCGCAGCTTTTCCTTCCCAGCCGTTCTAAGCCACTTCTCGTTCTCTTCAGTCTTTGTATGTGTCAGTATCTCTCTCTCATTCACTAGTTGCCATTTCCCTGGAGAGTCCTTGCCCCCTTTCTGAGAGGTCTCGCTGACTGAGGCGGTTTTGAAGTGGGTTTTCCTCAAAGTGTGCAGACTAAGGATAACAGCTTATACTTATCAACCCAACAGCCTCATTTTCTGGCTGACTCGGGGCTTCTGGGTCAAGGATGCATCACTGTTGCCCTCCAACAGCAATTCTGGACTCCATCCGATTACTCACAGCCAGCCTGTGACAAACATCCAAAGCCACAAACAGGGGCATATTTGGCCACGTTAGTCCAAATGTTTTCCAGCTGGCTTCTCTACAGTTAGCATGCAACCGTGGCTTTCCTATGCCTTGCATGGTCTTTTTTTTAGATTGAGAAAACGCAAGGACACAAGTTTGCATGTCAAGTTTTGAACGCTTCCCAGTTTTAATGGTGCCAAACTACACTCTTAGACTTGTCCTAATCTTAGTGTTGGGAGCCTGTGAAACTCACACTAAAAGCTTCATTGTTTTGCCTAACGTTCGAAATTAAATTGAGCCAATTATATAGCATCATTAAAGTAGCTAATCTCTGAATGGTTTTATGACATAAAAGTAATTATGTGCTGTTCGCATCTGTTTCTCAGGTACCATTTTTTTTTATGAAGACATATTTTTAGTACCAAATTAGCTTGCGTGACAAACAAGCAGCTTCCGTCTCAGATTATGTATTTGGTGCTTTGTGTTGAACAGCAGAAGCTTGTCATTTCCTACGTAATTAAAGTACGAAGCAGCTTGCTACGTTACGCAAAGTCTCGCCGTAATTGTTTCTCACACAACACCACTGGTGCAGGTAATTGGCCATTAGTGCCGTCTGAACAATGCAGGTTGGTTGGCTGAACGCTGTTATGTTTTTTAATTATACGTCACTGTGAACGTCAAGCAATTATGTTGGTTTATAACTTTTCTCAGAGGTATTTTTGCTCAGTGGACAGGTGAGGGATATGACCCATAAATGGTCCAGAATGAAAGTCACTTAGCCAGCAAAATAACACGATGAAGAGCTGTAATCTTGTGTTTTTGAGAGCATAATTTCAAAGATTATGTTGGTTTATTATAGCATGCAGGGTTAGAAATGTACTTTTTCACTCACCGGCCATTTTGACTACTAAAGTTACCGGCCATTCAGAACTTCTACTAGCCCCCAAAAAAATTTTAAAGAGAAGAACCAGATTAACTACGTCACATTCATTTCCAAAATCAAAATCCTGTCATCCGGCCATCTCTTCCCTTCCTCTTTCATCCTCATCACCAAAAATGTGTTTTAGGTGGACAGATCAATACAGTGCAAAGAATATAAAAAAACAAAAGTAGGATGTTGGAAAATATCAATGTCTTTTCTGTTAACCAAATGCTTTTTAATCTTCGCTATTGCTTCAGTGCAAATGAACAAGCGCTCCGTTATTTGTTGTGTAGTGACGTGTGTGTCAAGTAAGCCAGATATGAGCAGATTCTGTGCAATACACTGTATTTAATATGTCATGATGACTCACGAGTTTAGTATTTGCACTAAATCTGCGCAGATTTGTCTTACACACGAACTTCCCCAGCGAAGTGAGTAAACATAAGTAACACGCCGAATTGGCTTGTGATTTGACAGCATTACCCGCCACAGTTTTGATTTTTACCCGCATTTGGCGGGATGGCGGGTGTTACTTTCAAACCCTGATTGCATGCAATTGGTGTTAATTCAAGAGCTAATGACAAAATGCATCTCATGCTGTAAATCCTGTAACACATTCTTCTCTCTCTCTGTCCTCAGGTTCTGCCATTCAAGGTTTCACCCCGTTCAGGTTCTCTGTTGAACCCGTGGACACGCTAGCCGTGCGCGGGCTCCCCGCTGTGCTGAACTGCTCAGCCGCTAGCGACGCTCCCGTACGGGTGGAGTGGAAGAAGGATGGGACGTTCCTGAACCTGGTGGCGGACGACCGGAAACGACAGCTAGCCGACGGCTCTTTGCTCATCAGTACGGTGGTCCACTCCAAACACAACAAGCCAGATGAGGGGGTGTACCAGTGCGTGCCACCATCGACAATCTGGGTACCATCAGCAGCCGGACCGCACGACTCACAGTGGCAGGTGTGAAAATTACCCTTTGGAAGTTCATAAATCATGACTTAACCCTGTAAAGCACACTGTATCATATATGATACACGACTTTTAAATGATGTATTTTTTCTGTGAAATCTTTAATGATTTCTATAAAGATAATGCAAGTATATAACGTTAGTATATTTCAAGATGAGCATTACTGGACTGAAGCAACTTAGGTTTACTTGATTATCCATACATATTTGTTTAAAAATCAATCGTATGGGTTATATCAGTCTGTTATAAAGATTTCATTGATTTGCATTACAAGCTATCAGAATTTCATCTAACTTTTGGGTCATATAAATATTTGCAACTGCACCACATTGCATATTTTTGCTCAGTTTGGGACTCAACAAGTTTTTTTTTATATATTCTCACTTTATCATACTACTTTAGCCATAAAAGCCTGATGGATCAAATATGATACTCAACAAAAAACACTTTTTTTTTTTAAGACTTTAATCTAAAGGTTTAATGAACTCTTCCATTTAAAAGAAAATTCGATTTTTTTTTTCTCAAACTATTATTTCACATGTCAGGCTTTATAGGGTTAATAAAAAAAAAAATCAACACTACAAGGTTTTTTAAGGGTTATTCTAATCTGAATCTCAAACAGCATGTGCTTTGACCATCTGCCGCATATGAAAATGGCAATATCTTTCTCAAAATCCCCATTTTTCTGAGTCAGGCTGAATGAATATCAATCACTCCATTGGGAACGCATTATTCTGTCAGAGTTCAGAGCTGATCTCGGATCAGTTTCCTGCAGCCGTGGGTTTTCCTCCACAGAACGCGGGTCAGCTCATGTAGTCGAGCTTCACACTATGCTATGAATCTAACAGCGGGATTAGTGTGTGTTTGAACAGCAGGGTTAGATATCATCCAGGCCTTCACAGTTTGCTCTGACTGGAACCTCCATTTCCTTTAAAGACGCCCAGCAGAGTTTTCACTCTTTGCTAGTTTTACTTCTTAAGCAAACGCAGTTGTAGTGAGAAAATCCAATGGGAAGAACCAGAATTGATATAATATGTTTATGTAGCATCCCAGAAAATGATTTAAGAGCTCAAAGGGTTGCTCTTGGAGGATTTAAATGGTTCATTTAAGTATCAACTTCCCCTCAGATGATTCTCCTGAAGTTCCTTCGAGGAAGAAAACGGACACACGAGTCAATAGTCGTCATACAATAAGAGTACAGACCTATTCAATTGTGGATAGCCGCTCAGATGAATAATTTTACAAGAGTTCTTATTGAGATCTGTGACTTTTGATTACAGACTTTACTATCCAAGCGAATCTGAGCAAGATTTGAACTCTTTTCCCCAAATTCTTCAGTTTATCTTTAGGAGAAACGTCTGAGAAGCCACAGACTTCAAGTCTTATTTAATACCATTGCTGTCTGTGAAAAATAAATTTAGTAGGGGTAAATGGTGTGTGCTCATGCTCGTTTTGTACAGGGTTTGAATCTAATTTACCGGCTATACACTTCATATGATTCTGCAGTTCTTGTGCCGTATTGATCTGTACTGTAGTGTAATGCATTGATCTGTGCACATGTCGGCAGTTCTGTATCTGTAGAATCTGCAGACCTTTCTGTTCTTGCAAAATATAGTGCAAGAAATGATCCAGGATTACAGTATGTTATTGCGCTGCTGAGTACAGCGGTATTGTTTGATGGGAGCTTCTGATTGGTTCTTTGTTCACTGGGGCGTGGCCAAAGTCTGATCCATTAGTATTACACCCAACTATGAATATAAAGCAAACCGAAATCTATTTATTTTTTTATTCGTCGAGGGGAAATTTGGTATTCGGTGAGAGGAAAAATAAACATTTTAGATTTTTTTTTTTCTTATTAAATATTGAATTTCCCTCAAATATGTCATATTACAGATATGAATGCTATTTTGCATTTTAAAAGTTCTCATGTTGATCCAAACATGGATTTTGTTTTTTCTTCCATGTTTTGAAGAATTCTAAGCTGCTCTTTCTTTACAACGTAAGCTTTTCCAGCTCCAAAATGGCAAAAAAATACACCATAGTTATTTTTCTTTACTGATATTCATTCTCTGTATGGGTTTCGAGCAACATGAGGGTGGCTATATTTAATTTTGGGGGGTAACTATCTCTTTAAGTTGTCGTTTTGCAACGATCTTACAGTGTTAAAAGTGATTTCTGTCCTCTGCTTCCACATATGCATGTACCATTACACAGGTTTTCACTCAGGAATATGAGCCACTGGAAGAAAGCTGACAGGTTTTTGGAGGGAAATGTTCCGCCTGGTCTTTTAACTCCGTTTAAAGAGTTTGACACGTGTGTAGTTCACACATTTGATGGTTCCTCACCTCTCCGCCTGTCTCTCTGGCCTTCAGGGAAAATTGGTCTTAAAACACAAGCGTTCTCTCTTATCCTCAAACAAAACTCTGTCTCTTTTCATTTCTCCAGTCGTCAGGTGCTTTCTCACTGAGATCTGGCCTCTGAAGCTGTATCAGTGGCTCCATATGCTGCTGGCAGAAATAAAGGATGCTTTTCTCTGCTCTGGATGAGGAATGACGTGTTCACGCTTTCAGAGGAAGGGAATTAGCATCAGTGCATTATACTACATTAAGACTCGGAAGAGCTTTTGTGTTTTGGTTTTAATGCCTGTCAGTTTTGTGTTTCTGCTGTAGCTGTGTGTGCGCAGTGAATGTGACCCCTGACAAAAAGCACAGATTTACTAGATTTTGCATGTTCTGGAGAACATTAGAGCCGTGCTTGCCTGTGCAAAACCTACTGCTGTTAAAGGTAGTTGTTCTGGGTGCTTTTTAGCATGTTGTTATGAGGTTGTCCTGGTGGTTTTTAGTTATTACTAAATGGATGCTATGATGTTCTGACTGTGTTTTACTGCATGACTGTGTGCAGTTGTGGTTGGTTTCTTACTGTTGTACGGATATTCTGGTCTGTAGATGTGGCTCGGGTTCCTCGTTCAATGTACATCTGTGGGATTTTTTCCACCTATTTTCTGGTAAAGCAGGTAAAATGTGCATCTGATCACTTAGTAAGGTAATGCCAACAACACACATGATTTGAGAAATCTTTCATTACGCTGGTCTTAAAAGAATAGTTCACTTCAAAAGGGAAATTCTGTCATCATTTACTCACCCTCAAGTTTTTTTCAAACCTGTATAGAGGGTTTTCACCGACATCACGTTCTGGGTGGTAAGCCGGATGCACGGCCATTATGGAGGCACTCGCTTTGGATACTTTAAGTGAATGTAGCCATGTCTAAACAACAGAAAAGCTCATCAAAACCATAGACTATAAAAAATAGATCAAAACGCATCCAAGATGCAAAGGCATATAGACTATGTGGACTTGGACCACAAGAAAAGGCGCGATATTTCAAGAAATTACGATTTATTGGCAGTGCAGAATCAGGATTCATGTTGAGCGTGTGATTGGTTGTGTGCGCCAGAAATATACTATTTTGGGGGGAATATTGCCAACTGATTTCTTGATGTGCAAAGATTGTCAAGTCAAGTCAAGTCAAGTCATCTTCATTTATATAGCGCTTTTAACAACGTAGATTGTTTCAAAGCAGCTTCACAGAGATAAGCGTATAATTTAAGGTAACAGAGATTGTTTTGGCCTTATAGCAGAGTTAAGTTATTTTCCATCTAAAGTTAGTTTTGATTGATTTACTTCCGTCGCAACGATCATTTGTTATTAAATTAGGGGCCGCTAAGACTACACCATCCCCTCTACACAGACTTCCACTTTTTTTTTTTATTCAACAATTCAAAAACTATTTTAACAAGTAACACTTTTCTTATTTTACAGTTGAAAAATCATTCAAACAAGATGTTTCTTGTTTATTGATGCATTGTTGATTTTTGAAATCAACCCAAACAAACACGCCCCTCCCTTCATTGCCCCGCCCCCCAAAATGCTTGAACACGCAAGAGTATCAAAGCAAAATAATGCTTCTCTAAAAATAAAGCGTAGATGACAAACGAATGACAAGGAAACAGTACTCGAGTAAATACAAGCAAGAGTTTGTTGTTAGTCTCCAGCAGCTCCAGACAAACAGTGACACTCAAAGCTGTCCTGTTACTAGAGCTAACATTACATCAACAGCATATCTTGGTTCTGAAACAATTTTACTCATGCAACCTTGGTGTCCGTTTTGAGGCCTTCCCTGTTAGGTCTCTCCAGCGCTGGAAAGCTTTTCTAATATTAACGCGTGTCCTAAAGCTCTTGCATGATCATAACCAGAGATATTCCTTTGACCTCTTTTGTAATGTCTCTCAGCCAACTCCCTTTCTACAGTCTTTCTTCAAATCTTTCTCTCTTCACGCCCCCTACTGCTGATTGGCTCACTCTCTCTCCTCCCCATCACGAGTAGACACACCTCCTACTGCTGATTGGCTCACTCTCTCTCCTCCCCATCATGAGTAGACACACCCCCTACTGCTGATTGGCTCACTCTCTTCCTCCCCATCATGAGTGGACAAACCCCCTACTGCTGATTAGCTCACTCTCTCCTCCACATCATGAGTAGACACGCCCCCTACTGCTGATTGGCTCACTCTCTCTCCTCCCCCATCATGAGTAGACACGCCCCCTACTGCTGATTGTCAGTGTGTTGTGCTGCTCGGTCCAATCCACTTTCAACAGCGTTTCTCACAATTCCTTTCTGACATTAACACAGTTCATATCTAAATGATGTTTGTTATGGTTTTAGACACTTAGACATGCTATATGGTTGCTGGGGTGTTTTAGGTGGCAGCCAGGGCTTTGCTTGTTTGTTTTTTTTTGTTTTTTAAAATGTTGCTTCACAGTTACTATAGAGTGTGGTTGCTAGGGTGTTCTGAGTGAGTAGTTCTTAAATTTTTTAATTTTCCTAAGCAAGTACCAAGTTTCTGGGATGTTCTGGGTGGTTTATAGTGTGTTTCTATGCAGTTGGCAGGACTGTGGTTATTAGGGTGTTTTGATTTAGACAAGCCAAAAAACAATGAAGAAGCATCTTGAGGGAGTTTTGTACTCTGATATGGTGATCTTCGTCAGCCCATGAGAAATGTTTTCTCTTACTAGTGTGTGCTTCTTATTCACACACACACATATATAGTACTGTTCCAAACACACACACACACACTGAGGGATGGAGACGACTCACTGAGGGCTTTTGTGTAGTAAGATTGAAGAAAGTCATTGGGGAAACTCATGAAAATATGTCAGGGTGATATTTTGTCAAAAAATCAAAAGGAATATATAATTGAATTGTTGTGACATTAGTTTTTTAATTACTTTTACTGCGGGTATATCGGCACCATTACAGTTTTCAACCAACATTAGTGTGTTAATTTCATTTAAAAAAAATATTTATAATATAATATTTAATATAATAAAATATTATTTTATTGGAAGCCATATTGAGCCTGTTTTTGAATAAAAAACTATATCTTTAATTGTGACATTTTTAACTCAGAATAATTTTTAATAAAGAATAATTATACGTAACTTGTAAATAATTATCTATTAAAATTTTAATGTTGGATTATACATTAATTTCCATATTTTATCATAAATAATTATGATGTCACAACTGTGAGATCATAAACATATGCCAGCCCACATTTACATAATCAACAGCTGGAAATATCAGGGAGTATTAATGATTTCCAGGTTTGGAAAAGTCATGGAAGTTAATAAAAATCTTTAAATTGAAACAAATTCATGGAAATTTCTATAGGGAATATAAATATTTATAGCTTTAAATATGATGTCATGTATTATCACTCATAATGATTCATCACAAACATTAATCAAAAATGACAGGATTGTTCATGTAAAACATTATGGAAATTCAAAAGCTGTGGGAATCCTGATTTGCATATTGAAGTTTCAGAGGTACCGTGGGATAAAAAAGCTTGTTTAGTTCTAAGCAGGATCTGATGGATGTCAGGAGGAACGTCCTAAACGAATTATACCTCTAGAAAGTTCATTTTTCAAGTACATAAATGCAGTTTATGCAACTAGTGTCACCGAAACCTCTCACAATCGTCAGCAATGTTGCTTTAGTAGCACTTTATATTACAGTCCTGTTCCCCATATACATACTATACTATGTACTACTTATACTGGGTAATAATAACTATGTATTAACCCTAAACCTAACCTTAACCCATGTACTCACCTTATACTGGGTTCATACAAGGTGCTTAATGTACTTGAATTTGACTTTTTGACATTTAAGTCTTGGAAAACCCTTGAAAACAGCCATATTTACGAAGAGATACTTGAAAAGTGCTTGACTTATTTAAATACAATATATATTAAATTATATTTTGTCGCAAAAACACAAATACAATCCTTTTTTTTTATGCAAAATGAACTGATAAACCCCCGTCAGACCTTTTCTCGATATGAAGTACACACATTATAATATAAAATATAATTTACTGGCCATTATAAAGTTTGTATTTAATATATATTATTAAATGACGTTGTAAGTTGTGCTTTGGATACCTTATATCTGTAGTTTGAGTTTAAAAAATACTAAAGATATTGTTTGATAAGTTCAATGTGTGACCCTGGACCATAAAGGGTCAATTTTCTGACATTGATATTTATATATATCAACCGAAAGCTGAATAAATAAGCTTTCCATTGATGTGTGGTTTGTTAGGATAGGATGATATTTGGCCGAGATACAACTATTTGAAAATCTGGAATCTGATTATACTCTTACCGTATCCGGTCGGCAAAACAGCAAAAACGCCCTTCTTGCAAAGGAACGATTCGAGCGCCATCTTCTGTCCCTCTTTTAGAGAAAAAGTCTAAATCATTCATTGTAGCGGCCAAAGCCGTTTCAAATAACTGGTGTTCATCCATAGCCATCTTGCAATGTTTACTAATGACTTTGAAGTCGCAGCGCTGTCGTCATCTCGCCTCTGGCCCACCGCCTATATCAGATAACCCGATGTGATTGGTGCAGCTCAGATCGAGGGACATATTTAATGAGCCTCATTACTCTACACCAGCGTAACTCGCTGAGCAAGTTCAACTTGTGCTCTCGCGAGAACTCTGGATGACCCATACAATGTGTTGTTGGCTATTGCCAAATATACCCGTGCGACTCGTGGTCCAGGGTCACATATCTGATTGTATTCCTTGAAAACCCCAAAAAGTAATGCTTAAAGTCCTTGAAAATCCTGGAATTTAATTTCACAGTCTCTGTATAAACCCTGCTTATATTCCCCGGGACTTTCTTAGGCAGAAACGCTGTAAGTACATGTGAAATAAAGTGCAGCCGTTGCTTTTGTGCTTCATCTCAGGCAATCGTTCTGTGTTTCCGGCTGCACTTCACTAAAGATAACATCACCAACAACACGGCGGCCGCCACCGTCAGACAGGTCGTGACCGTGGTGTTTGAGCGGATGGTGGCGGAGGATGACAAATTCAAAGGTGAACGAGAACTTTAATAGCCTGTGGGAATGTTTGCATTGCATTTCCTCTTGTATCCCGAGCCCTGTGTCCTGTTTCTTTATGTGTTTTGTATCGGTTCACCGCAGGTCTGATGGATGAACCTCCTGCGGTCCAGGGAAACAGTAACCGGCGCTCCGTCAGCACGCTGAGACCCAGCGCTAAAGACGCATACATGTTGTTCCAGGTGCGCCATCTTTCAGTTGGGGTTTAACATGCACTTCAGGGTCTTTCCTGGGTCAAAAATGGTTTTCCTTGGTGGCAAACAATACAAAGTACACCCTACACATGTGAAAGAAACGCATTACACATTATAGAAAAAGTGGCAGGTCTATTATTTAGCATTTACACCAACACTTAAAGTCCCCCTGTGGGGAAAATACGTCTATGTGGTGTTTTTAATATGCTTTAAGACAAACCGTGTGTAAAATCATAAGTCGACACCATTGCTGAGTATTTTCTCCTTAAAGGGATACTCCACTTTTTTTGGAAATAGGCTCATTTTACAACTCCCCCAGAGTTAAGCAGTTGAGTCTTACCGTTTTCGAATCCATTCAGCCGATCTCCGGGTCTGGCGGTATCACTTTTAGCATAGCTTAGCATAGATCATCGAATCGGACAGGACCATTAGCATCTCTCTCAAAAAAATGACCAAAAGTTCGATATTTTTCCTATTTAAAACTCAAGAAACTTTGCTGCCGTACCATGAGTCCAGCAGGCGTAATGATATGACGCAGCGCCTGAAAATAGGTCTAATAGGTTAGACAAACTTAGTCCCGGTCACGTTGGAAGTTACCGAGCTGGGGACTATTTTCAGGCGCTGCGTCATATCATTACGTTTCTTGATTATTACGCAGGAATGAGAGTATAGTTCCTAGCCATATCAGCCTAGAAAATCGCAACTTTTCATTTTCCGTCGGTCTTAGTACACGATGTAACGACAGAAGAGTCAAGTTTTAAATAGGAAAAATATCGAAACTCTTTGGTCATTTTTTTGAGAGATATGCTAACGGTCCTGTCTGATTCAATGATCTATGCTAAGCTATGCTAACAGTGGTACCGCCAGACCCGGAGATCGGCTGAATGGATTAGAAAACGGTAAGACTCAACTGTTTAACTCTGGGGGAGCTGTAAAATGAGCTTATTTCCAAAAAAAGTGGAGTATCCCTTTAAAACTGCAGTGAACCAAAGACAGTCTCAAAAACACGGTTTGAAATCGCTGGTGTTTCTGACGTCACAAACTACAGGGTTTCCGCGGGGTTGTAAAAGGTAGTAAAAGGTAGTAAATTAAATTATGCCAAATTAAGGCCAGTAAAAAGTAGTAAAAAGTAGTAAACGTCATCTGACGAGGTAGTAAATTTTCGAAGCCCCATCTAACTGGGTCTATATCATGGGTGTCCAAACTTCGGCCCGCGGTCCAGTTTTTA
>FLSR01004885.1:3218276-3262535 GCA_900092035.1 Leuciscus waleckii | reverse complement strand
AACTGCGCGCTCTCTTACCGGTAGGCGTGGCTTGGGAGTGGCCTCCTAGGGCAGCGAAGCAAGTGCATTCTGGGAGTTGTTGTCTTTCATCCACATAAGCCAAAATTAAATTTTCTGGCTTTTCTCAGTCTAGAAAGCTCCAAATTCAAAAATAATTTCACATTTCTTCTACATAAATGACCCATTTTAAATACACATTAATCTTTCCAGAGGTGAAGTATCCCTTTAAAATGTATTTTTATATTCTTTAGAGGCTTAATATTTAAAATGTCTAGATGGTGTCTGGAAAATGCTGTTAAGAAAAATCTAAATAAAAAAGCCTCATTAAGCTGAAATTCTTTTACAAATATAAAAAAGCATTTTCAGACAATCTTTAATTATTATTATTATTTTAAAAAAGCAGTGAAGCAGAATGATGTTTTAAAATATTAATAATATTTTAGAAAAACTTTGACCTTATGTTTATTTATTAAAGTTAGTAGATTTTTTTTAATATGCCCAGTGAAAAATGCATTCAGTGAAGTACCCCATGAAAACTTAATGTTATTTAGGATTTAACAAATGTAATATTTGTGCTAAATACTGTTTGCTGTGAAAATGTGTTTATTTATTGTTTATTTATATAATACATTTTTTTTAAATAATGATTAATATGTATATGCGCTCATATATACTCATTGTGTAAGGAAAATATGCTATTACTTTTAGTAGCCGCGTTTCCATTACCCTTCAGATTGCGCAAATTGATATTGCGAATTAAAAATACGCCCAATGGAAACATGTCAATTTCACAAAAACTCCCATATATGGCAAAAAAGTTTTTATGCTCGCATGAGGTGGTTTTTTAGGCTATTCAAAAAAGGAATATTTCTCAAATCTTTTTCGCATTTACAGGTCACCTGGCGTGTACGTAACAGTCGATCATTCTTTAAAGAAGGTGTGGTATGGTTGCACAGAACGAGACAGAGTTCTTTATTAAACTCGTAAAAGACAAAGGAATTACGGGAATAGCTACTGGATCCTAAACAACAAATAAATGCCACACATTATCAAGACCTTGAAGCAGATATCAGGGAGAAACACCCATAAACACCTCATACGTGGCCACTGCCAAGTATAAGGGACTTTCCTTGCCATTAATGCTTGGATAACATATACGTATCCTTTCTATTAAAAATAATGGCTAGTGAGTCGCTGCGATATGCATAAACCTATCAACATCTGTTGCTAAATCATAAAGTGAATGTAATGTTAACATCTGCTGCTGTACATTGCTGACATTGGTTATTTGGTAAAGGTTAGCCAATTCAAAGGGCATTCTGTCCAAATTGCCTCTGCTGACACCAGCTTCCACATTCCTCTCGCTATCCACGCTCATATTCTTAGATCTTCATCGTCTGTACATCCCTGATTTCTCTAAACCAAACTGAATACTGTATGTCATGCAACATATACCATACAATACACATATAGCTGTTCCAACGCATGCAGAAAGTATCCATACAGTGAAAGTTCAGAAAGAAATTAAATATCCCATTTTAATAATATCCTTTCAGTATATATGGTGTGTACAGTAATGCAAAAATTATTTAGACGAAGGAATGTTACATTTATTTATTGCACATGGCCTTCCATATATTTTTTTCCCCCTGACTTTTTATTAAAACCCCTGAAGAAACATCTACAAGCAAACAACCCTAAAACTTCTTTATAAGACATTTTCCTAAACCCTCACCACATTTGTAATGTTGCATGAAGTTTTTGGCTATTATCCTGAAAAGACTAGCACTGCTGAGTCATCAAATCTTTGCAGAAAACACAAACACAGGCCTGCCTTTTATTTATATAATATATCATTCTCAACTTGCCTCAGTCAGAGGTGAAAGTACTTCTGATGGTTTTCTCGCAGAATCTTGTACACTCTTGAAAAGAAATGTTCTTTATTGCCATCTATGATTCTATGAAGAACCTTGAACCATACAAAGATTCCTCATTAGCGGCTGTTTCTATGCGCCGCGATACGCAAGCCATCCGGTCAAAGTTGGTCTGTGAACACTGGAGAGGAAATTCACTGTGCGTCTGCAAACGTAGTTAGATGCATGTATGATTATCTATAAAGGCAATAGACTTCAGCAGATGATTTTGCTATACTAATACAATACAACAAGACGAAGGCTAGCTAACTCAACATTGAAAGGTTATTGGTAACACTTTACAATAAGGTTCATTAGTCAACATTAGTTAACTACCTTAGTTAACATGAACTAAGAATGAATAGTACTTCTACAGCCTTTATTAATCTTAGTTAATATTAATTTCAACATTTACTAATACATTATTAAAATCAAAGATTGTATTTGTTACCATTATAGTTAATGTACTGTGAGCTAACGTGAACAAACAATGAACAGCTGTATGTTTATTAACTAAAAGATTAACTTACATAGTAACAAATGTATTGCTCATTGTTAGTTAATACATTAACTAATGTTAACTATTGAACCTTATTGTAAAGTGTTTACCAGGCTGAAAAACCTGTAATATTAAGTTAATAAATACAAAAACCCAAACTACCACATTCTCACCTGTAAAAGGTAACCTTTTCATTGCACAAAAGGTTCTTTATAGTGAACTTTACAGTATGTCTTTATAATAAACAAATGTTTTTAAAATGTTCTTTACACTAAGAAAAAAGTGGTTCTTTTGGTTCTTCTATGGCATCACTGTAAAAAGAAAAACCCTTTGGAACCTTTATTTTCAAGAGTGTAGAGGTGTAAAAAAGTGCCAGAACTTTGGTACCAAGTTGATACTAAAATAAAAGGAATGTAACAATACCGTTTTTTATGTTTAATCAATGTTAATTTACTGACAAGATTAACAAGGTTTTGGTATTGACTACATGTCTACTACTACTTTTTTAGTATGTTGCCTTTTAATCATCATTTGTGTTTTCATTGTACATGTGTTTATGTGTTCATTATCAAGGTGATGAGTGAGCGTGACCTCCTGGGGACACAGTTGGTGAAGAGAAACGATGCGCTGAAACTACTGTACGAAAAGATCAAAATTCAACAGTCCATCATGAACAAGGGCGATCTTTATTACAACGAAAGACTGGAGGATATCAGACTCCTGAAAATAGAGATCAAGAAGCAAAGACGAGAAAAGAACATCCTCAACAAGACCACCTCAAATGTGAGACCTCAGGTAACACAAGGGGGTGTAGTGCCTGTTCATATATGGAAGGGGTTTTATTTATAGAAGAATGGGCTTAGGGCGATTTCACACTAAAGTGTGTTTGACGTCAGAGATCGATTCCCTTAGTTTGTGTGAAAGCTGTTTACGGTTCATGTAGACTGCAGAATGGCAGTGGTATGAAAGTAATCTGGCATAATATTGTGAAAGGGAAACACTTTTGCACTTTTGATTCACGATCATACATTAATGGCACAAATGTAATATTTTTTTATGTCTAACACTCTAAAACATTATAGAGGCAGGTGTTTGATTGCTTTTCTGCAACACTCATGTTTTCTTTAGAGGTATAATGACATAATGATTATGCGGCACATACGGCACAGAGAGACAAAGCTAATTGGGTGCTTGTCATTTAATTCTCCTGTCAGTATTGACCCCGCAAAATGTTTATTGATATTTTCAAAAGCCGCAATTCACCACTCTCAATAACAGTTACTTTTTTTTTTGTCATAAAAGACATGCGATAAAAATCACTTTTAATGGAGTTCTTGGCTGGGTAAAAAGGAGGCATCAAATGCTCACTGTGGAAAATGAGGGAGCGTTTGAAAGAACTGGCAGGTCTCGCATCTAAAGCCAGATCTATAATAGATGGGTTTTACTAACCCTCTACTGGTTATTTTAGTAATGTGAGGGGTGGGGATGAGTTCACATACAGTTTCTCTTCAATCTCTCAGGCCATTGCAAAGTCGCTAAATATTCAGTGAGTCTGAATTATGTACAGAAATGTCCATTGTTCCAAAATAGCAAAACTATCTATATTCATTAAAAAGTTAAAAAAGAAGTGACAAGCGACAAGCATTTGAAAATGAATAATATGAATAGTACACTAGTGCTCGTTTTCTGACTTTAGTACGTCTGCGATTTGTTCAGGCATGATAAGACTGTTTATGACCAAGTCATTGAATAATTCACTTTTTATAACAAAATGAGTAAATGACTAAATAAATGACTAATCAATCATTATCAATGATTCGTTCACAGCTTTGATTTATTAATGAAAGAACTATGGCTGAACCTAAAATCACATACTTGCATATTACTCGTACTATTTCTGCCATATCAATAATTGATAAAAGCAGTTGAGTATGTGATTCCAATTTTTGCCTGTCTTTATGAGTGAGCCATTGAATAATTCACTCAAATGATTCATGCACAACATTGATTAATTCCAGAAGGAAACACGTGACTCTTTGTGAGTGAGTCATTGAATCACTCATTGAATTCCCTCAAACTATATGTCCACAACATTTATTCATTCAACAAGCGATTGTGTTTATGATTGAATCATTCAATTTTTTACTCAAATGATTCGTGAAACAAGTGACTGTCTTAATAAGCAAGTTTAAATCATTCACTCAAATCATTCACTCAAATGATTAGTTCAAAGTGGTGATTCATTCAAGAATGAAACTAATGTATGTTTCTCTGAGATAACAGAAGGGCTACAAACTTCTTTTTTATTAGTCCATAGACTTCACATCCATGAAATATGATTTCCGTGCTAGTCAGCTGCAGTTGGATTGACATTCTCATTTCAGAATCATTCTCTTCTTCAGAATAAGCAGAAGAAGATGGATGGAGAGCTTTTTTTTTTTGCTTCAAAAAGTCTCTAAATTTAAATGCATTTATCTGCTAAAAATTGAGCAGTCACATCTCTCTCCAAACCAGCCATGCCCCGTAGCACCTTTAACTCTACACAGAAAACCATACACCATAGTCATAATCCTTCCTATATTCTGAAACATATGTGAGAATTAAAAAGCTAGTGGGAAGGTTTCAGAGAGACTAGTCAGCAGCCGCTGTGCCAGATGGGTTGACTTGATGCCGAGCTTGGATGCCAAGAACCCTGCAAATATACAAGCCTCCCTGGTAAACAGGTGGCAAATTTTTGTCATTATTGCTGTCATCAGTGCAAAGTAGTTCCCTCAAAGACGCTGACTGTAGCATATCGGTGCCTGGGTGTGAAGAAATATTTCCTTTGGCATAGGGTTTCTGGGACAAGTCTATGAAAGGAAAGTCTCATGAGAAACTGACATCCTTCTATGTTTACATTTATACATTTAGCAGACACTTTCATCCAAAGCGACTTACAAATAATGAAGAATGCGACAACATCCGAGTTTCTTCCAGTAATATGACAAGTGCTACAATACAAAGTTCCAAAAATTGCTTAAGAATTGTTTTTTTATATATTTTTTTTAAGAAGTTGGCTGTGCTCTCCAAGGCTGCATTTATTTGATAATTTAATTAATTGTCAGCATGCAGTTGCAAAAATGCATAAATGAAAGTGCTAGATCTCTTTGCAAGCAGTAAAAAAACAAAACAAAAAAAAACCCTCAAAAATATATGCTATATATATATACACACATATACATATACATGACAGGGAACAAAAAGATTTTAAACAGAACACTTATTAATGATGACTGAACCAAACACAGGTCTATAAATACACAGATACCCCATTTCCACCAGAATGGTTCACGTTCTGGAGCCAGAGCCTGTTCTCTGCCAGGCGAACTGAAGCCTGTCGCGAACCAGCCACATGTTTCCACATAATTGATGAACAAACTTTGATGTAACACTGCTATGTATTGTTTACCTGACTATAACTGTCTAAAAAAAACATTGCACGTCCCGGTGTTTTTGCAGGCAGTGCAGCACTTCTGTTTTGCTGTTCACAGTACCAGGAGTGATTTAAGCAACCTGGGGTCTTGACTAATGATGCTACCTATTGGATTGTGCTACTAACAATAAATGTGCATTTATGGGTCACTTTATGGTTTGGGGTAGGTATGGAAATGAAAGGATTAGTTCACTTGATAATTTACTCACCCCCACGTCATCCAAGATATTCATGTCTTTCTTTCTTCAGTCAAAAAGAAATGAAGGTTTTTGAGGAAAACATTCCAGGATTTGTCTCCATATAGTGGACTTCAACGGTTATCAACGGGTTGAAGGTCCAAATTGCAGATTCAGTGCAGCTTCAAAGAGCTCTACAGATCTAGCCGAGGAGTAGCCGAGTTTTTACTTTCACTTTTTATCCATTTACAGACTGCATCCTAGCTGATGAAAAGCATAATTTCTACAACCATTTTTGGATTGATGAATGCGCCGGCATGTTCACTCACATTTTTTTATGTTGCAGCATTCAAAACTATAAATGATCTACTTTTTTTTTAGAGAGATCTTACCGACCTCAGACTTTTGTACAGTAATGTACTTCTAAGTTTACTTTACACTGTCAAAGGAATCGATCACAATTCATAAAGAGATATCCAGGAATCTCATAGTAAGAGATCTTGTAACATTTCAGAATAGTGTATTAATGACGCTCCAAAAAGATCCTAAAGAGTTCAGATAGGAGTTCATCTATTCCTGTAGAGTGACCTAAAGAGAGTTGCTGTACCGTTGTTGTCACCCACTGAAGCGGAAGGTGTAACGGTGACAATTTTGACTTGACGCCACTGTGTTAGTTTGTCAAGTCATGGGCCCCTGAACTCTTATCAACAAGCTTGTGATTCTGTCATAAATAATTCCCTACCTCTGTGAAACTTAGCTATTAAATTGTGCGATGCACAACCACACATAAAGCTGAATAAAAATTGGATGAAAATTCCTCCGGTTCATAAGAACTGTGCTCAAATGTTCCAAGAAAACGTACTTGTCTCAACATCCACTCGATAGAGAGAGAGAATGATTGGAATGTAAATGCAACTATTTTCTTAATAATGACAGTCAAATGAACTCCACGTCTAAAAAGAGATTGCAATCAAAGCTCATGTACATAATGATAATGTATGCAATTTTAAATTATACCGAAATACATTCTCAGACATTTCACTCTACCCACCAGGTCATCGTGTGTCATCAGTGCTCGAAGTGGGCTGGTACACACCAGTACTTCTATATTTTAATCTTTAATTCACTTTTTCTTGCATACAGACACTTCTCACATGTTGCCAGTACTCTGACCACCCAGGCCTTCCTTTAAATAGCTTCAATGTAGTTCACTACTTTGTTTAGTATTTGTGGTGTAACTATCGAATTTTCTTTCTTTTTTTTTTCTCGAATGGGCTGATTGACTGTAGTAGAACTACTTTATGAGTAACAAGCAACAATTTCAAAGCAGCTTCCCAGAGAGTTACAGTGCATTAAATGTATGGAACTGATTTTTCTCATACCAATGAGACCATGATAATTCATTCCATAATGAACTAAATTCTGTTGCCTGGAATGTTCATTAGAATAATAAAATCACTGAGTGGAATGAACAATACAGAGTACGGACCAATGATGTGAAAGTGTGTGTTTATGTGTGTGTGAGTTTTTTCTTTGATCCAGCTTTGAAGCAAATTATTACGTTGGGTGTTTGTCTACTGTAATGAGGAGGTCTTTCCATTTCAAATGATTTCAAAGAGCCCATACTCCAAAATAAATTATGTTTGGCTAACTCTGCCTGAATCACTGGTTACCATTACGTGAACTTCACATCAATTAAAACTGCTCTTACACAAGCATTAGTACATGTTCTACTGCTCTCGAACTTTTTCCCCCTCCCCTCCATTCCCCCTGTTTTTATTGCATTAGAGGAACATTATATAATTGCTTTTTGGAAATATGGAAAGGAATAGAAAGAAAAACAGAATGAGAGAGCGAGAGAGGGTGAGGGTGAGGGTGAGGGTGGGGTGGGTTTTGGAGACCTTACCTTTGACATTTTATCTCACTGGGGCACAATTTCTGGACAGAGTCCTTGGACTCTATCACAGCTCATTGTTTTATATGTGTACTGCTGTAGGCACATTTCTGTGACTGCTCTCTTTCTTTCTCTCTTCCTCCATATCTGTCTCACACCAATGCCCACTAGCACTTGTCCTCCATCCTTCCTTTCTTTATTACTCTATTTTCTCTTTTAACCGTGGACATTTCTAGTTCAGCAACCAGTATATCATTGAAATGTGTCATTTTCAACAAATTAAAAAAGGAGAAAATTACGTGGCAGCATGGCAAATGTGACGAAGTACGGTACATCATAATCTGTCAACAACTCAAAGTACATTTACTCGACTTTGCACAGTATAGTTGCATGGCATGGTGCTAAAAACTACCATGGTACCATAAATAATAATAATAATTAACAATTAATATAATATATTATAATATAATATAATTCCTGAAGTGTTGTCTAATGTCATGGATTATTCAGTGTTGAAAAATGGTACTACCTATTGTACACTTTGTGGGCTTTTTTTTAAAACAAAGTGTTAAAAAAATAAAAAGGAAAAAACATGGATGTATGGTCATCCTAAACTCCTTTTATCCACATCTGGTTGTACTGGGTGAAGCATATATTCTTCCCTTGCATCCTCTGACTCAATAGATGGCAACTTAAAAAGCAGCTGAGTGGCATTCTAACAGACAAATTACCAGTAATCCGCTTCCATTCAGATCATCATGAATATTTCATAAGCATTAAATAAACGTTCCTGTAGCATTGGCTAACTGCTAGCTGAGCTTCCTTGAGCCTTACTTGTAACACTCCATAATAGGCTGCTTTGCTCAATCAAACAAGCCAAAGATGCAATCCCTCAGATAATAGGGGCTTTATGCGTGCAGTCTTTACACTTGTTCTTGGCAGCTGGTAAAACTCTGATTTAAATGAGGGATAAAAAAATGGCAGCTTGCTTTTAGTTAAAAAATAAATAAATAGTCTAAGCAATGCATAAAATACAGTCAGACAGTCATTATTGCAAAATAATCCCAGAAGCAGAGGGGTCTGCATCATCCTGAAGTTTTATTTATTCAATAATGGCCAATTGACTGCAGATTATCCAACTTGTTGCGAATTACTTAGAAAAAAAAGTTGATTTAAAAAAATCATTGAATACAAAACAGAGAAAACCGGCCTTATAGACGTATATTTTGCAACTGAACTTACCGAACATCCAAAACAATGCGAACTGCACCAGTGTTGGTCTGGAAGCTGAAGAGCTGGGTTTCGGTCCGCATGTTTGGTGCGCACCAGGGTTTGGATGGCAGATGCCACACTTATTCAAATTAACCGGTTGCAATGCAACAGAGTTTGTTTTAATCCAACCAAACCTGCCAAGTGTGAACACACACTAAATCAGGTCTTTCCAATTGTTTCCAAACAGGTTTCCCAAGCACTCCTACCATCTTCCATTTTTTATTTTTACACACTATTGGTTGAAGTTGGCAGAGACATTTTCTTGTTCTTACACATGCAAGCTGCGTTCACATTCTGTTTTTGGCTGCTTATAGAGCCCAGGGCTGTCACAGAGACAGGTGGGATATCTCAAGACACCTATTTCAGTGATATCTGTCAGGTGATAGATACATTGTATGTGTGTTGTTTAAAAGAATCACTTGCGGTAGCTTTAGAATGGTATGCTGTATGTGGAAGTGCTACGGCCTATGGAAGGCGATTGTTAAGCCGAAAGTATACTTTTTTACGCGTACGTACACTATAGCGTAAGCGTACAGTCGAACGCGTAGCCTTTTAAAGTGTACTCCATTTGATAGCCTGCGTGAACACAGGCGGTCAACACATGCACTCTAGAAATTTTCATGTTTGTCCAGTGTCTGTGCTATTTTTCGCCAGTTTCTAGGTGTGAGTAATGTGCGCCTATAGGCAGGTCCACAACGCACGTACACTTTGTCCCGTAGATGGTCTGCTCGCGCGATTTAACCTTCAGTTTTTCCGTTACGCCCAAAACACACCCATTACTCATTAAGAGAATAGGGACAACCATTTTAGACCATGCGCCGGGTGCACCAACCATTTTTCCCGTCGTTATAGCAAAAGTGGATTCGGGCACGGCCTAAGTGCACTTGTGCCGTGCAGTTTAGACCATGCACTTAGATCGTTAAAATAGGGCCCTGCTACTTGTGAGTAAGTGGGAGGATGCTAATGTTAATGGTTCTGATGATAGTTGGGCCTGTACACAGTAACAAGTCCAGTTCTTGACATCATTGCCTTTTATTTTATGCCTTTTTTCTCCTATTGCATGCAAAAATGTGTGTGGTGCAACTGGAAATAACTTGTTCTGCAACACAGGGAAATGTGTGTGTGTGGGCGAGAGTCCTGAACTCTATAAGCGTGTTGATTAAAGTTTAAGTCCCTGATATCAATCCTGTCTTCCTGAATAAATCAATCTATATACCCCAACCCACTCTTTTTTCCTGCCTTCCGTATCTTCATGCAGATCTCAGTCGAAACAACAGCAAAGATGCCTAGAAAGAGGAATACAAACTAAAACACAAAGAGAACCATATTGAAATAAAGCATGTTTTTTTCCCATTCTAAATCAGTTATTTATTTGTCACAGTGGAATTAATTTGTTGACGGCGAAAGATGGATGGCTTGCTTTCTTTTAGTGGACAGTGATGTATTTATGCAAAATACAATTGAGAAGAGAGAATGGTGAGAGCAGAAAACAAAAGTTTGCCAAAAACTGAATTAAAATGCATAAATTAAGGCCAAAGCCAGCAAAAGGCTGCTTTTATTTCCCCCAATCTGGACAGGAAATTCTTTCAAGGCTCTATTGTTCTTTGTAAGGTGCAGTAAAATGACCATTGATTGACTAAGATTAATATGAGCACTGATGTCAGTAATTACTGTCTGCTCTTGTGTCACATTTTATGTTACAGTATTCTCTGTCTTATATGTAGGATATCCTTTGAGTGTAGAAAAACAGCCATGTATTTGAATGCACACAAAGCTAAGAAGCTTTTGTTTGGAACAGATGAAACTGAGTGCCACTAAAAGTATTTTATTAAAGCTCCAGGAAAAGATGCTGGTTTTCAGAAGTGCTGGATTTCCCAGATATAAACTTTTGTCAAGCACTAGAGTAATCGAAGTGCAACGTGAAGAAAGTCTCCGTGTTTCAGGGTCGGATTAGACCTATCTTGAGCAGAGTGATCAGTTATCCCTGAAAGAATTCTTCTGCTCACCTGATAAATGTTTGGAAGTAGTGCTGGCAATCTTGGCTTACCATTTGCATTCCAATAAAAGATTTCTGTTTTGAAGAACATACAAAATAGACCTCATTAAAAGCTCTTTTCTTGATTAAGTTGGTTTTAATAACGCAGGAATGTTAGAATTGAATTTGTGAACATTCAAATACAGTATGTATACATTTTGTTTGCGCATTCTAGACATGGTCCATCTGTGCATTAAGGTCCTTGCACACTGAATTCGAAATTTTCAAAACTGTCAAAACACCATTCAAACGCTTGTTACGGATGCGAAAAACGCAGAAAATCCTATCTTGCACCCAGCGCAAGTGACTTTGTACACCGACGCATGTATCATTCCTATTTTGCACCCGCGCAAAGCGGACTTTTCCTTCCACAGAAGCACGTCGGTAGATAGATAGATAGATAATTTATTATAAAAGCATACATCTAGCTTACACATTTACCCAAATTATCATACGCCTGTTTAACCGAAGTTACTTTGGGTGGGTTTCTCCATTTCAATGTAATTTCTCTCTTTTACGGCCGTGACGAGAGCGTTGCTCTCCTTGGCTGTGAACCGCTCCTGGCGCGCGCCTGGCAAATCTGCCGTTACAATAGCAATCCGCTATGGAAAAAGCGTGTCTGCTCTTAAAGGGAATGTGAGATGATGCTCTGATTGGTTTATTTCACGTTACGCCCAAACCACACCTATGCATAATGAAGCTACTTCAGACCAACCCATTTTAGATTTGCGCCTGGCGCAAGAGTCATTTATCCCGCCGGGAAAATAGCAACAGTGCCGAGACCCGCCCACAAAGTTACTTGCGCTTTGCGCTTGACACTTGCGTTTCAGATCGTTAAAATAGGGCCCTCAGTGTGCAAGGGCCTTTAGTAGGAATTTCCAGTAACTCTTTCTGAACAATACATCAGTACACCAGTAGGTGGCGACATGACTTTCTTTATGAATTAATCACTGAATAATTTGTTCATATAATTTGTTGAAAAAAACGCTAATTTATTCAGTAAGAAAATGAATCACTGAATTGTTCTGTCAGTTTTGTTTAATAAAGCTGATTCATTCAGGAATGAAACAATTGACCCTTGTTATGAGCAAGTCATTGATTCATTGATAAAAGAGTAGGCAAAAATTAGCTGGATGACCTACTTCCTGCGCCGAAATTTTGAAGTGTGCATACGATGAACACTTACCATCCCATGGGCCACTGAAAATGATTTGTGAATAGAGGTGAAGCGACTCAACTGACGCTGGTAGGTCACATGATAATGACAACATGACGAATGTAGTATGTCCGGATTACATTCATACTACACACATTCCTACGGTAGAACATACTTTTTTAGCCGTCGTGAAGTAATTACTTATTCAGAATAAGTACCTACTCAAAAGAATATGTGATTTCGGACACAGTTGCTCGAAGCGCATAGTGTTTGTCGGGAATTTGTTTGGAAATATTTTCACTGGCGGAACAAAAACAGGCAATGTAACTGGAAATATTGAATGTAAAATGTACTGTAAGTTATTGAACTGTTAGAAAAGCGGTGTGTGTGTGTGTGTGTTTTGTCTGTGTTACATCGTTGTCTGACAATGACGCAACAGTTGTACAAGAGGATTCTGCTTCACATCAAAGTGCCTGACGTCTTGTTTATCTGCCTTGCCATCCATTTTAATCAGTGAAGACACTTAGACTCAGTTTAGGCCCTAAATATGAACACATGATATGTAATAGAGAGCTTCCACTCTACATCCACGCACGACGTGGGCAAGTCGACTCACAATTGAATTTGACATTAGGATGTTAAGTATAAAAATTAGCCTACAAATATTAGGCAAAATAATTTACATTAAACAGTTTTTAATTATAATTTACATGTTTAATGAAAAGCATTTATAATAAGCATTTCTATTAACTATTCATCATCCATCCTCTCAAACTTATATTTTCACTGAGCTTGTTTGTTCATGCGCAGCTAAATTAAGTTCTTATACCATCTAAAACAGGCTTTGCGTGAGGAGCACATCAGCCACCTTAAAATACTGTCTCCTTAGGTAGCTCAGTAGGTTTTGGAGCAGAGTCAATATGTTGGTTATAAAGATGACAGGCATGCAAACAGCTAATGGCAATTTTTCTCCCTCAAACATTGCTAACACTAACAACATTGCTTTTGTCTGAATCATCAATTACTAAAAAGACCTGGTAGGTCTTGAAAATCAATCCGTGATTTAGAAGCAATCTTACCTTCTTCTTAGCTCAGCAGCGGTTTCAAAAACCTCTCCAATTTACTTGCATTGCCAGATGAAATGACACTACACTGAAGATTTTAGTAATAGCGTATTTTTCCCCTCAAAGGAAATGACTTACTGATGCTAATCGCTAACACCATCATAACCTCAACCTGCATTGCACTCAGGTAAATGAGCTGTGCATTATCATTATCCATCTCTCTCCGTTGCTTCAGAGAAAAAAGTTCTAGGACATACTGTTTAAACGGAGTATCGTATCATTTCGGTTTAGCACTCGGTTGGTTACTGCTCTGTCATCTCTAGGATACAAGGGCTAAACCCCCCTTAAATAAACTTTAAAGGTTTTTTTTATGGTTTCAGGATATACAAAAAAAAACAATAAAAAAAAACACTGTAATTTATTCTTACTGAAAGTTACTATAGCATCAAAAAGAAAATTAGTTGGTGTTTGTTTCAATTTGACATGAAACGAAGGTTGCAATAGATTTTTTATGCCACTTGTGACGGATATCTGAGTGAAACGGCTTCTCAAACAAGAAAAAATGTAGGGCGGGACTTGATTTGGTCCATTGGGAATTGTTTGAATGTTTGTGGTTTGCTACTGTTGCGAACCTGTGAGTGACAGGTTGTCCCGCCCTCAAGAGAGAGGGGAAGTCACTTTGTTTAAAGATTACAAGGGGACATTAACACACCTTTGACAAAATATTAGATAAAATGACCTAAAAATCTGTCATATCTTTCTTATTTTATCCCCCTTTCATCCACTTTTCTGCCTTTTTTTCTGCCAGGAAGATGTTTTGTGTGTGTGCATGTGTGTCCTTAGAGATGATTTTGTCATTTATTTATTTTCAAGAGGCTTTTCTATTGTGGCTGAAATAGTGTAATTTGCTTTTCCCAGACTCTGGCAAGCCACTAGTGCTAATAGGTTTGCTGATGGAGCTTTCAAGTTGTTTATTTGCAGAGTTGAATCACTGTAACACCCAGTAACATGCTGGCAGTCCTGGACTTGCATTACAGTTTTTCTGGTGCTTTGGTGCATTTCTTGAATCCTTTATATACATGTGTATGCATGCTTGTGTGATTATGATATTGTATGTATCTGTAATAAGTGTATTTACTATATACGGTAAAATGCAAGTGTAATATGAAGCATTACAGTAAGTATACAGTATTACATACATAGCACATAGAAATACATACCTGTTCTGTCTACGAAATGCTCGAATGATTGAGGAAACGGTTGTTTTCCCAACATTCGGTTGCACCTTTCGACCCACGTCAGCCATTGTAAGGTCATGATTGAGAACCTCTTCCTCTGTTTTGCCTCCCTTCCACCATACATTCTTACTCCTCTACTTCTTCACGGCTGTTGACCCTGTTAGTTTCCTGGTTGTTCTTTCATTGTAAGAAATTGTAACTCTGTGTTGTGCTCTGTCTATATATGCTTTCCAATTGAAGATGTATGACATGCATCTCTGAGCTATTTTAGAGAACTGGTTGATCATTAATTGATCTAATGCATTACATTCCCCTTCATTAGTGAAATTCCAGATTCACCCGCACAATTCATCAATTCAGGACACATTTACAAGAAAGTCTGAAAAATGTATAGAAAATATACACTGCCCAGCCAAAAATAAGTTGCTGTTTGGATTTAATTTGGCAAATGTTTAAGTGTCTATGATTGGATAATTATTGCCGTGATTATTATGTTGCTATCATGATATATATATTTGGCAACAGTTCTTCTAACCCTGATTGATGGAGTGTGTAGCTTTTCATTTCTTCATCTCTCAAAAGCAACCTCTCAAAACATCAGCAACTGTGTAGCAAAGCACTGGCAACCATCCACAACATGGCATTGTGGTGGTGAACACTGCTCAAATTTCCTTCGAAACACTAGCTTTGAAACCAAAATTGATAATTCTTATGTTTTTACCTGTCACTCACATGAGATCACAGTAATAGGAAACAACAACAATTCAATAAATTCCAGATGGACACCCTACATTTTTTTCCTGTTCAAGAAGCCGTTTCACTCTGATTTTTCAAAATAGGGAAAAAAGACACAACTTCCATTTCATGCCGGCTTTAACCGGATAAACAGCGAGACTACGCGGCAAATGTGTACATAGACCAACCATAAAGCAGCTCAGAATGATAGAATGCATCTTGCAGTACGTCTATAGAAAGATGCATGTCTACAAATGTCTTTTCAACAAGCTTGGTGCAGAGATGAAAAGGTCAGCTAGGATTATGTTGTGAGCCATAACCTGTCGATATGAGATCCAAGAGATTTGTTTCTCCCACTCACTCCCATTCACCCTCTTGTTTGCATTTCCCTGTTTGTGCCTGTTGTGATGCATAAGTAAATAAGTGAATTGCAGGCCTTTATATCCTCTCGTTCAAATTCATTTTTCAAAGTGCTGTAACGTCCTGCCAGAATGCAGGGGACTTTAAATGACTGACTATAAATTAGTAGGTTATTGTTGCTTTTATTATGGCCTGAAAACCAGAGCCAGAGTTACTTTACCGGTGTGCTTTTGTTCTGATGGCAGACAGGAAGTGTTTCATATGCAGAGGGAGTTGCAGAAAGAGAGGACAAGATGTCGTGCTCTGGAAGATGAGCTCAAAAATCCCATAAATATACACCACTGGAGGAAAATGGAGGTATGAACTTATATTGGCATGTTGCCGAAACAGTCGTATTATCAGTAAAGTCTTCCAAAACAGTTAGATTTTGCTTCTAAAATCTCTCTTTTGTTTAGGCAACTGATCCAAGCACCTTCGAATTGATTCAGAAGATTCATTGTCTGCAGCGGAGGCTGATAGCCAAGACTCAGGAGGTTGTGGAGAAAGAGCTTCTGCTACAGGTAAAAAGATTCTCTCATTGGTACTAGTAATAGAACAATCCTAGTGCCCCTTCCGCCTCGCCTGTCATTGGTCAGACAAACAGATTGTCCCATCACCGAATCACACCATTAGTTGAAATGTTATATTGATTCCTTTCTTTAAAAATGATTACTCTCCTTCATCAAAAATACATTAGAAGAATCATTAGTGACAATAAAGACTTTTACATTGTTACAATAGTATTTTAAATGAACACTGTGCATCATAGAATATTTCTTGAGCATCAAGTCAGCATTTGCTACAACTATATATATTATATTATTATATTTATATACAGTACGTATAACGTATAATCTCTCTTTTGTTTAGGCAACTGATCCAAGCACCTTCGAATTGATTCAGAAGATTCATTGTCTGCAGCGGAGGCTGATAGCTAAGACTCAGGAGGTTGTGGAGAAAGAGCTTCTGCTACAGGTAAAAAGATTCTCTCATTGGTACTAGTAATAGAACAATCCTAGTGCCCCTTCCGCCTCGCCTGTCATTGGTCAGACAAACAGATTGTCCCATCCCCGAATCACACCATTAGTTGAAATGTTATATTGATTCCTTTCTTTAAAAATGATTACTCTCCTTCATCAAAAATACATTAGAAGAATCATTAGTGACAATAAAGACTTTTACATTGTTACAATAGTATTTTAAATGAACACTGTGCATCATAGAATATTTCTTGAGCATCAAGTCAGCATTTGCTACAACTATATATATTATATTATTATATTTATATACAGTACGTATATACGTATGTTTTTATATATAGTGTGTGTATATATATATATATATATATATATATATATATATATATATATATATAGTATATATACACACACACACATATATATATATATATATATATATATATACATATACTGTATATACACACACACACATATTTATATGTATATTTATATATACACAGACATGCGCACACACAAACATATATATAATAATATATATATATAATAATATATATATATACACACACATATTATGTAAACTAAAACTTATGTCACAGTAGATGAGATTGATCACGATTAATGGATTTGACAGAACTGATACTGTTATGTATGTTTGATCTTCTTTCAGAGACATTAAACCGACCCTTCTTACTAACACAAAATGTTGAATGGTAGTGTGTATTCACTTATTTATTGTGAACAAGATGGAAAAAAAGAAAAGGATTTCTTGATAAATCGATCTTGAGTTATTATCAAGTTATCAAGACATCCGGCATTTTTCTTAACTTAATGCATTACGTTTCCACTATAATAATAACTTTTTGTTATTCTGTGCCTGTAGGACTTTTGCAGAAAGCTCCACATAATCAGAATGTCCACCATTAGTTTTACACATCCTCTGCGCCTGGCTTGTTCCATTATTACATATTTGGACTAATTTGATAATGCTTTCAGTGCCTAATAACAGTAAAGCTCTCTCTACTTTTATAATATTAAAATCCATTCCACAGAATTCTTTAGATTTTCCTCCAAACTATGAAAAAGTCTGCATTTTCTGCCTGGACTGATAATAAGTCATTTTGACTATAGAGTATATTTTTTAAATACTGTGAACTGAGAGAAAGACACATTTTTTAATGTATGGGATTGTCTTCGTTGACCTTTCTGCCATTTAATTTAATAATACACAACAAGCAGAGTCCTTATTTATATGTTTAGCCTGCCTTACTTACATTACAGTCTAGAACTTCCCATGAAGCAGAGTCATTTCCCTGTGTTTGTCCTTGTGTGTGGTGTGTGTAGTATTCAGAGAGCCCTCCATTATCTGAAATGAAGTGATCCGTGCTGTTCATTGCTCAGACTAGAAACAAATGTGATTGCTCAGATGTAGCAGGTGCTCGAGCAGGCCTTCTTGAGGGAGCAACATTTGTTTACATAAATGCACTTGAAATCTCTGATTAGGTTATGAATGGAGAGATGGAGAGAGCGACTAGGGTAACTTTGTATGCTTTCTTGCTTTTGTATCTGAGATTTTTAATTGATTCGGTATGTGTGAGGACTATAATGGTGGCGCCAAAGCAGCTAAGTAGACACGTTATAGAACCGAGAGACGGAATGAATAAGACGGAAAGTTCTCAGTTTGTCTGAAAGAGACAGACAAAATGTTCCAGGAGTAGCTGTCTACTTTACTTTCGCCATTACAAGACGTGTAGGCATGGACTGTGATGTTCAGTTTGATGGTGTTAAGAGTTTTTTTACCACTTCGGATCTTGAGTTCAGATGCAGTGGAAATGATACAATGGGCTTTCAAAATGCCATTAACATCAGCCAGACAGACAGCCAGTTTAAAAAGGTTCCTTTCACTGTCTGAATCAAATGAAGCTTAACCGTTTTTAGGTATTAGATCATATCAAATCATGTGTTCTTTTTCTTCCTAAACTGAATTCAAAACCCAATATAATTGCACTGTAACATTGTACCACCTAAATTAAATTGGATGGACATTTTAGCTCTCTGTACTAGAGCCATGTAGTGTTTCATTTTATACAGTAAAGATATCTACAAAAATAAGAAGGGCATCGTTGATCATTGTTGCCGATTTGTTTTTCAGCGTTTTGTACATTTTTCAGTTGAAGTTGCAAACGACTTTTCTCCAGTGTTGTTGTGACGTATTTCCAAGTGAAACGGAGGGCAGGGTTTTACTTTAGCGCTCCTCCTCTCCACTCTCGCTCATAGCAGACTACTACGCTTACGAGAATACTTGATTAGTTGGTAGAAGTAATTACACATTAATGAACACATATCATTTTGAAAGAACAAAGTGTTTTTTGCTAAGAATCAACTTAAAAAATTACACAGTTTAGCTTTAAAGTTTTCATTCAAATTGTTTATTTTTTTCTTACCTTGAATTAGGCTTGAAAAGTGCAAGATAAAGCCCTTGTCTTCTGGGTAAATTGAAAATAACTCAAGATTGCTTTATTAAGATTTTTTCACGATCATGATACATAAGCAAAATCGTATGCATTTATTTGATCAGACATACAGTAAAAATATTATTAGTTTAAAATAACTGTTCTCTGTTAATGTTCCTGTGATGCAAAGCTGAATTTTCAGCATCATTGCTCCAGTCTTCAGTGTCACATGATCCTTCAGAAATCATATGCTGATGTGGTGCTCAAGAAAATGTTCTTATTATTGTTGCTTAAATTATTATAATTTTTTGGTGGAAATCAGGGTATAGTTTTTCAGGATTCTTTGATGAATAGAAAGTTTAAAAGAACAGCATTTATTTTAAATACATTTTTTTGGTAAAATTATAGGTGTCATTACTGTCACATTTGATTATCCTTGCTGCATAAAAGAAATACATAAAAGCAAAGATAAGTCTTTAATATATTATATTGGTAACACTTTACAATAAGGTTTGTTACATTAGTTAACATGAACTAATAATGAACTGCATGTATACAGATTTATTATTCTTTGTTAATGTTAATTTCAACAGTTACTAATACTTTATTAAAATCTTGTTAACATTAGTTAACACACTGTGAACTAACAATGGACAGCTGTATTTTTTATTAACTAACATTAACAAAGATTGACAAATGTATTGCTCATGGTGTTAGTTAATACATGAACTAATGTTAACTAATGAACCTTATTGTAAAGTGTTACCATTATATTAATCTCTGTGTGCTTCTGTATGTTTGGATTCATATTATTGTTGTTTTTTTTCAATTCTGTTTGATGCCACTATGAACAACTTTTAGGATACATAAGTTAATCAGCATTGCGTATTTCTATGCATGATTTCTCACAACTTCATTTGCTAATGGACTCCAACTGATTCCAGCTTTTTGTGCACACATTGTATGCGTGGAAGTATAAGTGAACATTGGGGTTCAGTGCTAATTAGGTTAAAGCTGTCTGCCTTACAACACCCCTATAACTCACTGTGTAATTATGAAGTCGCTCAGGCACATCTCTGTGTATCGGCTTTAGCGCTGTGTGTGAGCTGCATTTGATGCCTTTTAAAACAGCCGTCATGAAAGAAGGGCATTGTTGTATTGTTTTGTAGCTGTTTGCAGTGAAGATTGTGACAGCGTGTACAATATAGCACCGTTTAGGACACAATAGCAAAAAGCCATTGCAGTCAAGACAATGCTGCACTTCTGTAGACGGAAGACACTTGTGATTTAGAAAGGATGCGAGACAGGCTCCATTTTGAATATAATACCCATTATAGATCTTGAAGTATTACAATGCACTACTTTACAGCAGCAAAGACCAGGCGATGTTTTTCGCACAGACACAGACTCTAATTGTTGCATTATTTGCATTGAGGCAGTGCAGTAATAAAAGAGGCACGGAGCATATCATGTCGGTTAATATTCGTGCAGGCAAATCTGGACTGGCGATTAGCGGTCAGCTGTTTTATCATGCATAGTGGCTGCAAGATATGGTGGCCCAATGACCGTATTACCAGCTGAGGTACGACAGGAAGGGTTGCGTTACCTTTGCAACAAACAGCGGGTTTATTATGCCCTACAGATAATGTAATATAACACTATATGCATCATATCACAGATGAGTCGTAAGGTCAGCGAAACTTTCGAATCAGGAGCCGCAGAGTTAGATTGAGTTTTCTGACCAAGTGGGTAAAACAGAAAAGAAAGCGTTATTTTGTATTGCAGAAGATCCAGCAATCAGAGCAAGGTCATGACCTCTAATTTCCAAAGCTCATGCTTGAGCACTTCCTTCAACGCTACTGTCTTTCAAGCTCTTCAGTCCAGCTTCGAGCTCTCTCGCTGCTTACACAGACTAACCTGTTAAGTACACACTGCTATGAACTACTTTAAGTGTCATGGACATGTCCAGAACTTATGGCATTTAGTGGGGATCCCATAACTCTTTTATGAAAGCTTGTTTCCGCCACAGAATAAAAAATAAAAAAGGTATTTGTGACTTTTTATCTCAGAAGAGATATAAAGTCGCAATTGCGAGTTATAAAGTCAGAGTTGTGCAATATAAAGTCAGAATTGCGCAATATAAAGTCAGAATTGCGCAATATAAAGTCAGAATTGCGTGATATAAACATGCAATTCTAAGAAAAAGTAAGAATTGTGGGTTTGTTTTCTCACAATTGCGCGTTTATATCTCACAATTCTTACTTTTATAACATGCAATTGTGACTTTATATAGCGAAATTCTGACTTTACAACATGTAGTTGCGACTTTATATCACACAATTCTGACTTTATATCTTGCAATTCTGAGAATGTGAGAAAGTGAGATAAAAAGTCCAATTATCTTTTAAAATGTTTTATTCTGTGGCATAAACAAGCTTCCAAACTCTTTCCCCGCCTGCGTTTTTGAAAAAAGTTTCCAGCATTTGTTTATTATTTTCGCCAAAGTTTTGTGATTTACAGGATGAATGACTGTACATGTGGCCAATTACATTTCACATTGTAATGGATTTCTTTAGTTGTTTTAAATTAAAATGTGGTTAAATGCACAAGAGCATGATTTGATTGGCTTGTTAGCTTAGTAAAATGGACAAAAATAGTTTTATAAGCTGAAGGTTATGAGGAATATTCAGGGTAAAATACAACTTAGGTTTTATTGATAGTATGTGGCCTTCTCTCGATTGCCATAGAAATAATGTCGACTTTTAAGCCATTTATGTGTTAGCATCTAGCTAAATGTATTACTTTAAGACTTGCATTTATCGTTTTTCCCCCGTTTGTGCTGTTTTTGACCTTATCAGACCTGTGACCCACCAATTGAGTCACGTCACGAACGCTTGCCTCCACTCTTTTGTGACAGAAGTTTTTCCATGACAGCAACAACAACACAATAAAACCATTGTGATTGTCAAAATCTTCTCTAGCTGTCAAGGGAGGATATCTCTGCCGTAAGACACGACAGGTCGGAAGCCGGTAGACGTGCAATTGTCGTCCGAAATCTTTGGCAGAGAAAACTGTTGCGGGGGTGAAAATTGAGAGTATGTTCCCGTCACTGTCAGTCACAGCATGTCTTCATTTCTGAATGGAGTGACACACAGAACATCTGTTTGCTTTCAAATCGTGCTCGTCGTCCCGATCGCGCTGAAGCTTCAGGTGTTCTCCATGTCACATGGCCCTCTATGATTATTCAGTCTGATATAGCGGAAATGAAGTCAGAATGAAGCTAAGCAACAACTTCTTGTTTGTTCCCTTTCCTTTGTTTGCAAGGTGTAAAAATACTTCTTACGTAAGATGGTGACTGTAGACATGCTGTTAAATATGAGATTGGGTGAGAGGAGATGGAAATGAGTGAAAGAGAAGAAAGTGAGCGAGAATATCGAGAGTTGAGGATTTGAAGGACCCATGATTCGGTCATTGAATTGAAATTCAGATCATATTTATAGACCATGCTTTTCTATTCAGCAGGCAAAAGCACATTTTAATCACTATCATTATCTAGAAGCAGGTGACATTGGCTTTGATTTGCAGTAGATCATTTGATCTGTACGTTTTTACCTATGTCTAAGAATAGAGGTTCTATGTCTAGAATTTCAGGCCCCATCCTAAGGCCGTGTGTCCACCGCTCTGCTGAAAACGCCTAGCTATAGGCGCTTGAGAGCCTTTTGGCCGCGCAGCATTTTTTTCAATTGAGACGCTTTGCTTGTTATGATACGGAATATCCGCGAAAGTGTTACTAGTATCTCATTTCACACATTTTTTTTTTCTCTATGGTGATTCTACATTAAAATGTCTATACAATGTAACATATTTTCTCTGGCTCTTGTTTTAAAGGATTTTGCCCCGTTATTATGCTTGTTGTTGTCATCTGTTGACGTTGTGTAAGCAGAATGTGGCGGTTGGTCAGTGTGGTATTAGTCCCGCCCCTCCTCCACTGTGATTGGACGGTTGGATAAAAAGTGACAGTGATGAGCGCTGCGTTTTACCCAAAGTTGAACATTCTTCAACTCTCGGCGACCGCTAAAAAACACTGGGCGCTCAGCGTTTGCGTGAAAAAAAAACGTTCAGCGCCTCGTTACGCTCATGCCGTTTAAAAAACGTGGCGCTCCCATTGAAAACAATTGTAAAAATACGCCAGCCGCGTGAAAAAACCCTTTGGTGGACACACGGCCTAAATGGCACACTTCATATGCACCTATGGTTTTGTAGTCTTAAAATGGCTGCCGTGTACACCGTGACCCAAGTGTTTAGGGTGCCATTTGGGACAGGGCCTCAGATGATGGTTTCATCTTTATAGATTCACTCAGACACTCTAGACGAACTTTGTTGCCATATTTCCATATTTTAAATCGAGTTGCAAAAACGGAATATTGCGAAAGCAATCGCAAATAAGAACAAAATACTAGTTATTTTCATGCGTGCAATATAGAAATGAGTAGAATAGAAACATATTTTGTAAATGTGTTTTTATCATAGTGTCTTCACAAAAGTTTGGGGTCGTGAGATTTTTCAAATGTTTTTGAAAGAAGTCTCTAATGCTCAACAAGGCTTCATTTATTTGTTTAATTAAAAAAAGGGAATATAATGAAATATTATTATACTTTATAATGACTATTTTCTGTTTGAATATCTATCTTCTATCTTCAGTGTCACATAATCCTTCAGAAATCATTCTAATATAATGTAATATCTAATATCTAATATTTGGTGCTCAAGAAACATTTCTTATTATTATCAATGTTGAAAACAGTTGTGCTGCTTAATAGTCATGTGGTGATGCGTGATACTTTTTGAAACAGCATTTATTTGAAGTTTAAATCTTATATGTTACTTTTGATCAATTTAATGCATTCTTGTTGAATAAAATAATTCATTTCTTAAAAACATTACTGACTCCAAACTTTTGAATGTTAGTGTAGAAAATAAAAGGTTAATCCACTTCAAGATAGCATGTATGTTTTTATGTGCATTTGGGGAATTTTATTTACATTTTGGTGTTTCTATACAACATTTATTATTCAATATTAAAAACAAAGTGCATTAAAATATGTGGATGAAATCCAGTTATTTTCTCTCGATAAGGAGACAGACTAGTAATTGAACATTTATCTTTTATAAAGCTTGAGAAGAGATCTCGACAATGTCACAAACTGTGCTCAGATTTGCCCAGATAGGAAGGTCTGCGATCAACAGTCTGAGAAAAGTAATTCAAAAGAGCTTCACTTGTATTGAACCCTGAAACAATCCATTTAAGATCTGTATGCAAGAGAAACTAAACTCGGAGCAATAAAACATTTCCTCTGAGAAATAAAGCCCCAAAATGTGTCATTCTAGGTGTTATATGTATGATAAATATAGTAAGACAGGCAGAATAAAAGAGAAGACTGAAATAGACAGGTATTTGGGCTCCGTTGAGCACACGTGTAACTGCATTAGCATTATCAAAGCTCAGCCCACGTCTGGCCATGAAAATGTTTTTGGGTGCTAAAGTGATGTATTCTTTGATAAAGCTCTATGAGTTCAGATGTTTGCTTGAGACAGAGAGTTGGTGTAAGGTGGAGTCTGAGACTGGGTTTGATCTCGGACTTGTTGTGATCCTATAAAAGTCAGTGTATTAAAGTCCAGAAGCCTCTCAGTCATAAATCATTCATTCGCTATCGCACACGCTCACTTCACTATTGATGGAATTGTGAAGAGACGGCCACCATGGCTGTGAAGAAACGGAGAAAGGACAGAAAATATCTTGAGAAAAATACTGAAGCTTCAGAGGAATAATGTGTTAAGCTTTCGGCTTTGCAATAAATCTATAGTGTGTGTGTGTGTGTGCATGTGTAACGTGTGAGTAACGTGTTTGAGACAAAGAACAGTTTTGTGGTTGTCGAGGCCATGAGTGTGTCTTCATTTTGAATCCCGGACCTTTTGATCATGAGAGATCTTCTTTTAGACGTCCTAAACCCCCTGAATTCATGATTTCTCCTGTGGCACATCATTTATATTCCATGGAAAATTCAGAGCCTTTATATTAGTAATCATTTTAGACACCAGACAGGCTGCATTTATTAGCATTATGAGTTCAAACTCGTCAGGACTCCCTCTCTAATTAGCAACATTGATGATCCGTGTGTGTGTGTGAAGTGTGTGTGTGTGTCATTACTTGGTCAGCACTGCGATGGAGTCTTAGTTATACATCTTTCTTTCCTCCACACACTTGGATAATTAACTAGCTTCCAAAATGAATTAGCTGTCAGTCCCCTGAATCCAGCTGTATCTTTTTCCTGTGATGTGACACTGAAAAATAACTTCATTGCTTTTGATCGTACGACTAACAATAAACAAAAGATCTCTCAATAATGCTCTGAACTCACTATGAACTAACAAAATATCTTTTAAAGTCTTTTCAAGGGAAAAATGCTTCTATTCAGTGACAGTTTTTAGCATATCAGAGAACGTTCACATTGTTTTAGAGGATCTATTTCATCATGTAGAGTTAATTATGGTCCTCAAATTCATTCCATTTATTTTGAATATTTGGAATAACAGCGCTATAATTTATCACTGTTTGTATATAAAAAAAAAAAATAACAGTAGTGAAAATGTTAACAAGTACTATTTGCTTAAATTAATTTAAATTGAATTGAATTTGTCGGTACTTCACATTTAAAGTGCCCCTATTTTGCTATATTAATGGTTCCTAATTTTGTTTTAGAGGTCTCCTACAATAGGTTTACATGCATCCAAGGTCAAAAACGATTTAATTTTCTCATAATATACATTGCAGCATCTTCTCTATTCCCACAGTGTCTAAAGTTGTTCGATCAAGGATTTGGTCTCTCTAAACTCCTTTCTGAGAGCCTACTCTGCTCTGATTGGTCAGATGGCAGAGTCTATTTTGATTGGTCTATTGCTTACAGTGCGTGTCAGAACGGAAACACACATTACCAAATCTGAATTTCAGCTCTTAAGCCTACCTCAGCGCTTCGGTTTTATCGTATCAAATCGAGCCCGAGTCCTCATCTCAGGACAGCGTCTTCTCGACATGTCGACAGCACAACACAACACGTGTGCAGCCAGTGAAGACCATAGACTGGCATTATGGAAATATGTTACAAACCTATTTTGTATTTATATATTTATCGTCTACTTTGATATTTAAAACTTTGCAGACCTTTAACATTCTCAGACAGCTATATTACACACTACATGAAATGTAATATCCGAAAAAGCATAATAGGGGTTCTTTAAAATGTCTTTGATTTGATTTACTTAGTGTTAAACTATATGCTGTGTGTGTGTTTTGTGGTTGAAGGAGAAAGAGAAACTTTACGTGGAGCTGAAACACATCCTTGCTCGGCAGCCCGGTCCGGAGGCAGCAGAAAAACTGCAGGTTTATCAGCGAACTCTCCGGGAAAAGACCAAACAACGAAGGTGCTTTAAAAACATCATCTTTTCGGTCTCTTCTGTATAATCCAAAAAAAAAGAAGTAATTTTACCAAATTAAATAGTTTAATGTAATGCTATTTTTTAAATTAGATATTAAATTAAGTTAATTTTATAATTAAATTAATTTATTAACAGACCACCCCCTCCCCCTTTCCCTCCCCCTCCCCCTTTATCTGTGATATGTCAGCTAGATCCCACTTCCCACTCACTAAAGGGTTTTCTCACATAAATCATTCCTCCTATCATTCCTCTCCCATCATCCTCGTCTCCTTATTCCCCCTCTCACCATCACACAAAATGAATAATTAGTTACTTCACCACTTAATTAAGAGTTCAGGTCCATCTGGAGACAGCGACCACTAATGTCATTTTTAATGAGTCAGTTCGGTTTAAGCTGCCTCGTCCTGTCCTATTAAAAAGGCGAGAAGCAGAGATGAGAGCGGTTAAAAAGTTATGAGCCTCTGCTGAGCCTTAGGTGACCTTATAATATCCATATGGCCTTGATATACGTTGATCTTTAAGCTGGGTTTTGATCAGGTTTTTGCCATGTAATGTCTAACATTAGGATCTAGGAAACTGACCCTGGATCTGAAAACGAGGCAAATATAGGACAATATAGAAAGTGCTCCGTTGCGTTCGCCATCTTTTTAAAAAATGGACGGAACAGACTTTAAAGACTCGAAACTCCTTAGCTCGGCAGAAATTCTGAGCTGATCTATTAGAATATCTGCAGTGTGGAGTGTCAAACTCTCTGGCGCCCTTGAACTTAAAAATAACGGCCCGAAGGTAGGCATAGCGGGGTTTGGCTTTCTGATAATTTATTGCCAAGCTTAAAATGAAGTACGCACCGGAGGCATCACTGGCAAAGCTTTACATAAACAAAGCTCAGCGTAATTAACATTAGAACAGGAGCCCTACTAATGAGCCAAACGGAAAAAATCATCCCGTTCTTTGTTTTGATTGAAGCGTGTCCTCCCGCTCCAGCCTCCCTTTAACAAATTACATTAATTAACACCGGTCTTTTGACTCTCATGCTTGTTTGGAAAATGTTTCCAGAGTTTTGTCTTTATAAAATACCCATGCGAGTCAGAATACTATTATACGCTTTATGAAAACCACACAGCAGTTGAAGTATTTTGTTAATTTGAAAAGTGATATGTGCCAAAAGTACAGGTTTTGCTTGAAAGTTGGTTAAACAACGCAATTATTGGCCCAGTTCAACACCCTAATCTGAATTTCAATAAAACAAATGTTTCAATTGTTGCAGGAAAAAACCTAAAACTCTTTTTTTCTAATTATTTGTATTCAGTTTTGTGGATGGAAAAACATTTAAAGTGAAAACTTTCATTGAACAGAATTATTATGAATGCCTGCTGTGCGCAAAATCCTTTCCAAATTGTTCACTGCAAATATGGGATTCTCTCTCTCTTTCCTCTCTCACTTCCTGTCCATCTTCCTCCTCCTGTTCCTTTGATTACTGAGCTCTGGGCTGTTGGGTCACCCGCACTATGTGGGTGGTTTCGAGCACATTGGATGAATGACAATTAGAGCTTGACTGATATGTGCAAAGATTGACGGAGATCAATGAGATGCCGCAGAGGAAATCACTCCATTTTTTTGGCTCGGAGGGAGAGATGAGGTGACCGAGTGTTAAGCCGAACACATCCTCAGTGATAGATCACAACTGTACAACTAGGACACATTTATAGCAAAGAGGTGCCTACTGAAGGGTGAGCGCGGCTTTGGGAAACATTTTAAAGTAATTGACAAATGGGCTCTTAGATGCTTTGCAATATTTAGAGGGTGTGCAACATAACTGGAAGCACCAAAGCAGTGGATATAAAAGCTATTATCTACTTTTAATGTTTTATCATGGTTATGAGGTGTTGTTCAGTAATTAATTTCTAGCTATTAATCTTCAACAGTGTATTTTTAGATTACTTAGAAGATAACTCTTTCTAAAAAAAAGTATTGCATTACTAAATTACCACAAATTACTTTCTAAATCCAGTTGAACAATACAGCATTGACATGAAACTGCTCTTTTTTCTTTAAAAATAAATCAATTCTTTAAAATAAATAATATAAAATTGCATAAATTATTCTCGGACTGACCATTATTTAAAGGGAGTATTTAAAGCGAGAAGGTTACATTAAAAACATACATTTTGACTTTAGACTTTAAATTATGATGGGAAATGCACTATTGTTCTATATAGAATTGAATTCAATTACTAATTAAATTACAGAAAGAAATAATAGTAATCCCTTACTTTACTTTTTCAAGAGAAAAATAATGAAATGACAGGAATTGAAATACTTTGTAATGGTACACCCAACACCGGTGTTGTAAGGAATAACGTGGAGTGCTTAATCATGGTGACTCACTGTGAAAATGTGTTGCTTTCATAAATTGATTATTGAATTAAAACCAGTAATGTTCAATAAATACTAAAATAAAAACTGCCAATAAATAATAAACGCTATATTGCTTATCACTTGACAATTAGTCTGGAAAGTTAATTAACCTAAATGTAGGCTTTTTTTAACCTCTGAATTAAACTAAGAAATTATATTTTTCATAAAGAAAATAAAGGCTAAAAAAAATCTCATTGTCCATATATATATATGTCTTGGTTCCAGTTGATGACCGTTTATCTTAAAAAATTGATTCTGTCTATATATATATATATATTTTTTTAATATATTTTTTAAATTAAATTATGCCTAAACTTCAGTACAACAAATTATAATGTGTACAGTACAATTTCATACAATTACATTATGAACTTTTTCATACAGTTGACCTGTTTATGGTTGGCAAGCAAGTTTGCAGCAACCAAGTGCATGATTACAGAATTGACATGACGTAAAGTCACAGACGTGCACATATCAACTATTTTAACGGTTTCAAACATAGCTTGTCCAATCACATTTTTGATTGCACTAACACACATAGCTTGTCCAATCATATTTTTGATTGCACTAACACATTTTTTTTTTTACATGTTTTGAGTTCATCTCCAACCTTTTTTCATTTCTTCTACAGGCCTTAACAGCTGAGCTCAACATGCACGACTCCCAAGCAGAAGACTACAAGTATGAAATCGAACGTTTGGCCATGAACTCCAGGAAGTCAAGAAAAAATACCCGCACAGAAACGGAAAGACCAGGAGTACAGGTGAGAAAGAAGGGTGTTAACCCAAAAATGACAATTCTGTCATTTACCCACCCTCATGTTCATCTAAACCTGTATGACTTTCTGTCTTCTGTGTAACACAGAAGAACAACTTTTTAATGCTTAAAGGGTTAGTTCACCCAAAAATGATCCCATAATTTTTTCACCCTCAAGCCATCCTAGGTGTATATGACTTTCTTCTTTCATCCAAACACAATCGGAGTTATATAAAAAAAAAATATCCGAGCTCTTCCCAGGTTTATAATGGGAGTGAATAGAGCTTTAAGAAGCTCCAAAAAGCGCATCCATCTATTATAAAAGTAATCCATACGCCTTCAGGGGGTTAATAAAGTCCTTCTGAAGCAAAGCGATGGGTTTTTGTAAGAAAAATATCCATATTTATAACTTTACAAACTATAATCACTGGCTTCCGGAAACGGGCGTACGCGAGTCTAGTTCCGGCAGAATAGTGACCTCTCAATTTTGGGTGAACTACCCCTTTAAAAGCATCAGGCACCATAAATGAGGAAGAGTAAGCATTTAAAAATAGCATTGTGTAAGGATTTCAGTGTGAGTGCATGTGGATTCAGGTGGAAGACGTTAATCCCAGATCAGCATAAAATGTAACATTATATCCACGGTTTAAGTCAGACCAGCAGAGAGCTCTCATAGTGTTTGTATGTGCATGGTGTCTGTGTATCCATATATTTCACGGCTCTGACAGAAAATGACCTTCAGTATTGCCAACAAGCAGACATGAACGGCAGCCTCTGACACGGATGAAAATGATACCTCAAATAATGGTGAGAAAGGAAAAAAGCATTTGGAGCTGGAGGGAAATCAATGAGCCAGTGAATTGGAAAGATTTCTCTCATTTCGACTCTGTGTTCTTGGGAGCAAATTGTGACAACGAAAATTATAGAGTGACGCAAAGCCGGGATGTGTTACTCAGAGAAAAGCGCTATTAGTAGGACCCTGCCGAGTTCCACTGCTATGGCCTTCGATCGAATGAAATTATGACTAATCGTGTGGTATTTTGGAAGCATGTCTGTTGTTTAACCTGGGGAGTCTTATTTTCTAAAACACTTGCTTAAGAGAGCATTGATTTTTATGTTTGCAATATGCTAACCACTACGGCTACCCCAAATACACAATTATCACAACTATTCAAGTCACATCCAGAACTATTTCCATTCAGAACACGCTCTCACGGCCTTCATTCGTGAAACACGAGCAGAGGAAATCTGCATGTGAAGCCATTCTTATGTTAATGGACCGGTACAATTTACATAAGAATATTTTTTACAATGATTCAAACACAAATTAGTTCTGCGCGTGTTTCATTAATAAGGCAATTACAATGCACATGTTTCTGTCTTCTTTCAGAAAAGTAACCATCATAAAATTGACGGTTATTCCCTGTGAACCATATTGTTATAATTTCCTAAAGACTTTGAAATATAATGGTTACTTTACTGAAATGAGGAACCCTTTATGACGAATGTCGACCAACAACAACGACCTTTGGAGAACACATCCTTCAAGATGAGACGCAGCTGACATTTTTTGTTAGAGGTCGACACATCTATGACGACAGATACAGATTGCATGGATCTGGTTTTGAAGCACAACTGCCTTACTTCTTGTAACACCACAGAATGTTCCACTGCGTGTTAATGATTTGTTGGAGGACCAGTAGGAGTCTTGGGAAAATGCCTGGTTGCCTTTGCGTGGTGTCTTAATAAGAGGAAAATTAAATAGCATCCGTCATCTCTGGTGATCTACAATTCCATAACTGAATCCCAGAGAATGACTTGATTTCTAATTGAGATATATAAGCTGAGTTTAATGATTTACTTTTCTCGGATAAAAGTTCTATCAGTCCTCACAGTAGATTTATTCTCTGTGTTTGATCTGTCTATTAATCATAGTAATGAAGTAGAAATAGTTACAATACCATTGAACAAAAAAAAGTTTAGGGTTGTAAAGATGTTTAAATGTTTTTAAAAATAAGTTTTTTTTTATTCTCACCCAGGCTGCATTTATTTGATCAAAAATACAGTAAAAAAAAAAGAAAAAAAGAAAGCAATATTGTGAAATATTGTTAGAATTTAAAATAGCTGTTTTATATTTGAATATATTTTCAAATATAATTTATTCCTTTTTATAACATTTTCAGCATCATTACTCAAGTCTTCAGTGTCACGTGAGCCTTCAAAAATAATTCCAAAATGCTGATTTGCTGCTAAAAAAAAACACAAAACCAAAACGTTTCTTATTATTATCATTGTTTTTTGTGGAAACTGATATTTTTCAGGATTCTTTGAGTTCAAAAGAACTGCATTTATTTGAAACCTGCAGGTCTGGGAAATCTAAACAGAAGGCACTATATATATATATGTGATTTGAATGTGTTTTTAGATATACAATAAATCTGATTCCTTTTTGGCTTCATAAACTTTGTGAAATGTTGATGATGTAATGTGCCATGACATTTGGCTCATATTCCAGAAGTCTCCCGCTATCCTGTCCAGGAAAACAGTTTGCATATTTATCAGATATAATATTCATAAGGTAATGAAATGCGATTACCATGTCCATTTTACCAAGGTGTCATATAGTTAACATCATTTTCTTGCGATCTGTTTCTCATAAAAACGTCCAACAATATTTACTAAGTAGACCAAAAATCATTTTCGGAGCTCATATCTTTTGTCTTGTTTGTAACATATACAGCCTTGAACCGTTTGTCTTGGTCAACTGCAGACATCACTTCCTCCTCTGTTTTGAATTCTCCTGGCTGCACGTTTAAACATTACACTTAAGCCTTGCTGATGGGCAGGATATTGATTTCCTTTTTTCCCTCTGACATCTTGTGAGCTCAGACCTATGGCTTAATTCTACACAAATCCCACATCAGTGTTTTCACACCAAGTAAAACTAGTCACTCATTAGTAATGGAGAAGGTCTTGTTTTCTTCACACCAGAAGAAGGATGAAGGCATTTAGCTGAAGGGCAGAGATATTTAAGGAAAGCAAGAAAGTGATTTGCAGTTCATTTGAGACAAGACGCTGAATTGAAACAGCTCTGTGATTAAAGAAAAGCACCTTGATATGTAACTGAATCTTGGCTACATTGAATTGTGGTGATTGGAGAATGATTGATGGACTGATATTAAGGTTTCAGCAAAATCACCATATATGTAGTTAAGCTAGCAAGTGTTACAGAGTGATTGTAGCTTTAAAGTATTTATCTACTTTTTGTTAGTAACTTTTAGCCAACTACTTTTTTCTAGGGTAACCTGACTTTAGTTTAAAGTCGCCATTTTGGGGGCTTTTATTATGAATATGTTAGCCTTACTGTAAGCTAGTGTGCTCCAAAACATTGATAAAATTCGCATTTAGAAGATATAAGCATTCAAAACTTCAGTCTCTTACTTCCGCCATTATGGATCAATGATTTTCATGACATCACTCTGCACTTCAGTTTCTCATCAGATTTTCTGTCCAATCAAATGCTCTCTTGAATCTGAAGCCCCGCCCCTACATTATAAATAGACGCTGATGCTGCAGCTAAAATCGGTCTCTTTTTCACACAACTACTATTTTCTACATGGTTAATGGCACATAGTGCACTATATAGGGGATAGGGAATGATTCAGACGATGTAAATACACTTTCCATTGGGGTGAATTAAGTCTGGTTCCACATTAGTGTCACGCGGACCCCTGCTGCGCGCACAGTCTGCTCCGGTCCAGAGACACGATAGCACAGATGCGCGAGTCGGCACAGTCCACAAAACGTATCGGACCCTTCTTATTTCTGCACTGAATGCTGTATTTTAAAGCAATATGGAGGAGATTATGAGGAGAAGTGGTTAGAGATTAGGAGGAAACTGCAGCTGTGATATAAACTAAACGCTATTGGCTATTTTAATAAAGGGGAGGAGCTGTTCGATATGTCCCGTCCTGTCTTCTTGTTTCAGTGGAAAGTACATCAACACATTAGATAATGCTGCACGTTTCAAGGCACTTCAGTGGACCTTTAACTACTTTAAAGATGAGTAGGTTGGCAACACTGAATGCTACAAACATAGAGTTTTTAGGCAAGGATGGTCGAGTTTTTTAAAATAAGACAGGAGATGAGATGAACACGTGCGCGTGGCATCGAGGGGGTAGAAATCTGCTTGCCTAGCTTGCTTTAACCTTTCTGGTTAGCACATGTTGCAACCCTTTCTGTCTAAGTTCGTAATGCAGAAAATCTTTCATGCTTAAAGTAGCAATTATAGCAACATCAATGAATAGATTTAGATGGGTCAAAATGAGCCAATGGAGGGATATTGATGGTTAAAAGGTTGAATAAATAATGCAGGACCTTGGTGTATGTGTAACTGACCAGTGTATTGCCATTAAGCCTAATGCAGTGGGGTTCAAAAGCCTGACTGTAAGCAAAAATAATTTGATCTAATTGACTTTTCACATTTCCGGGTTTCTCAGAAGCGGAAGTCGTCAACCCTCTCACTCACTCCCTCTAAATCACTCGCAAATGTGACCAGATTTCATTCTTGGTGACTAAAAAATGTCTTTAATTAGCCAATAGCTTGTACAATTTTACTCGCCTGTGATTGAGATGGCACACTGCAAACACACTTTCGGTGTCTTACAATGGCTGCCACGTGCGCGTCATGCCCATTAAGTCCATGAGATCGTAGGGTGTCCCATTTGTCCTTTTAGGTTTCAGAAGGGTGCTCACGAGCCCCCCCTTTTCGGTCGATATGCGCCCTCGATGCGCACTTTTGCCAAGCCCGCACTGATCCGGGACAGTCTTCCCGACGTCACGAAAGTGAAGACTCGTAGGAAGACCGCGAGTGCTTAGGGTGCCATTTGGGACAGGGCCATAGTTTGATTGATTCCCGATCGGGCCAGTGCTGTATCGTCATGAACATTTTTCATTTGTACAGTACATGTTTGAGATGTCTTTCATGAGTTCAAATGCTCACGAAGAAGAGTGCTGAAGAGCCTGAGCCAGAAGAGTCTGAGAATCTACTTGCACTTCAGAATGCTTTTATGATGCAATATTATGTAAACAGCCCACTGCAAACACCCTTGTAATTCGTTCAAACTTTTCGAACTTTAAGAATGGTTATTTTTATAGAAGGTTCTAGTGGCATGTGTAACGCATTGGAAGCAAGCAGAGTACGGCTGTTTCTAAAGCACGCGGTGCCATCTGCCGCAGAATCGATTCGAGAGAGAATCGCGATGCGTTTGGAAAATCTCAGAATCAAAATAGAATCAATTCTCGATTCACGATGCATCGATTTATTGTCCCAGGCCTACTGTTTACTTGTCTTAGTCTGGCGAGTAAAATCAAAAACATTTACTAGCCAATGGCGACTTGAGCTTCAGTGTGTCCGTAGAGTATGTCGTGTATGAGCTTCAGTGTGTCCGTTGGGTAAACTTCTATAGCGGTGAATGAGAGACTACATTAAATATGTTTTTTTGTGTGTGTGTTCCCAGTTCCTCAAATAGCAAAAGAAAACTCAATAGTGTTTTTGACAACTTTCGAAAAGAGGAAAATAATAGAGAGCGATTGAATTCTACTGTCACTCCCACTGCCGCTGTATTAGAAACACCCTTACATCAGCGTTAACTAGTTTTTTTAAAATATGTGATGCAATGTATAGTGTTATAAATGTAGATACAATTTCTTAACAATGAAAATATAAAAAACGTTGCAGGATTTATTATGACTGTTAAAACACATCACAGTGAAAAGGGTCCATTTAACACATTTTCCCCATTTCAAATAATATTATCAGCATAAAAATAGAGTGCAGAGTTGGACTGAAAAATTAATATGATTTTCTTAGTATTTGGTTTTGCTTTAACAGCACCAGCACTCCCGCTGACATGTATAAATTACATTTGACTAGTGACCTAGAAATAGAGCAGAATCTTCAATATATCTTTTTCTTTTGACATCATAACATTTCTTTGTTTTAAATTGTACAGAATCTTAAAATTTCCTTTTTTATTTATATTTAAATTGTAGTTTTTAATCCTAATTTCAAGACTTCAGAACTGACTGTATATCACTCTTAAAATAAAGGTTCTTTATTGGTATCAATGGTTCCATGTTAACCTTTAGCATCCATTGAATATTTCCATTGCACAAAACGTTCTTTAGAGTAAAAACAAAACAAAAACGGTTCTTTAGATTATTCAAATGTTCTTTACACTTAGAAAAAAGCGCTATTTTAAGAACTTTTCACAGAAAGGTTCTTTGTGGAACCCAAAATGGTTCTTCTATGGTACCCCTGCGAAGGAACCTTTATTGAGTGTAGTATGTGATGGGGTAAAGTTCTGTTCAGTACCATAAGGACATTAATGGTGTTGCATTGGAAAAATATCCTCTGAATTATGCATTTACACATTTATATGTTTTGTTTTTTGAGGGTTTGGTGAAAAAAAAATCTAAACTCCAGCGCATATGTTGTGAATGACATTTCAAAGAATCGACAATGGCATTATGAAGTAAATGAATCACACTCCCTTTGTTCCTAATAGCAGTCTCTTGCTGATCAAAAGCCTGGCGCTGTGTAATTTTGCTCCTAATGTTAATGACTGCATGGTTGATTTCAAGAGCAAATGAAATTCCCCTAATTAATTTTAGATAAAAAAAAAATTGCCCCAGCCTTTTCCCCTCTATCAAATAATCTGTCAGCATAGAGCAGAAGCTAAAGCTTCTATATTTTTGTTTTGAGAGGTTCAAGTGTGTTTACTGCTCTGTATTCTTTCTTGTCCTGTTGGGTTTTATTCTCCATCTTTCACTTAAAGGCTTTTACGCTTCATGCTATTGTTTTCCATTAAATTTCTTTTGTCTCCCTTTTTTTTTCATTTTCTCCCCTTCGCTTTTCAGATGTGCTCACAGACCATTTAAAACTTAATCTCGACCAACCCTTTCTGTTCTCTCTGCTTGTGTGCTTCGGCTTCACTGAGGTGTGGTAACTGGCTCCATCTGCTCCAAAACTCCGGAAGCCATTTTGGCTCGCTCAGGACATTTGGATTAACTGCTTTAACCACACAATAGTACTGTTTTTTATACATCTTGGGAAACATGAAGCTTGGCGAGCTTGTGCCATGTCAGGACTAAGCTAGCCCCCACAGACATGAATGATATACAAACCTACTCTAATATCGCCCTGGAGGTGTCTCTGAAAAACAGCTAGTATCTTCCCATTTGTCTGTATTTTGAAGAAGGGTTTCAGTATCTGATGTACAGGCATTTTTTTTTCATTGCATCGATGACTTTATCAAATTGATGCCCTCACAGTGGACCAATGTAGGTCATCTAGTCCAGAGGAGAGCTGCTCCCCTGATTTCTCCTACGGTATTTTTTCTCCATTTCTGTCAACTGATGGAATTTTGGTTCCTTGCCTGTCACCTTTGTCTTGCTTAGTTGGGAGCACTTAATTTTCAGCAATATTACTGATTTGACTGCACTAACGCTATCGGATGAGAACAATACTTGAACTGAATTGAGCTAAATAATGACATTATTGTCTTCTCCCTTATAGCTAAATCAAATTATTTATTTTTCTTTCAAAACTGACGTTTGCAACATCGACACTGTTATTGAACTGAATTGAATCAGTATTGAACTGGCTGAAGCTGAATAGCCACACTATTGTCTTCAGTAGAGCTGCTTAGAGCTGAATTGAACTTGTTTCATAATGAATGAACTTTACACAGTTATTGAACTGAAATGAGTCGAGACTGAACTGAATTGAGCCGAATAATGACACTATTATGTTACTACAGCTGCTTTACAGCGGAACTTGAGTTTGTCTCATGTTTTATGTTTGCATCATTAATTCTACTACTTTCCTGTTTTTTACTACGAAGCTGCTTGAAACTATTTCTATTGTATAAAGCGCTATAAAAAATAAAGGTGACTTGACTTGACCAATGCATCACATGCTCAGAACAGAAAGTGTAATTACATTGCGTAACTCTTTACAATAAGGTTCATTAGTTAATGTTTTAACTAACATGAACTAAACGTGTGCAATACATTTGTCACAGTATTTATTAATCTTTGTTAATGTTAGTTAATACAAATATAACTGCTCATTGTTTGTTCTGTTAGTTCACAGTGCATTAACTAATGTTAACAAATACACTTTGATTTTAATAACCTATTAGTAAATGTTAAAATTAATATTAACTAAGATTAATAAATGCTGAAGAAGTATTGTTCATTCTTAGTTCATTCATGTTATCTAAGGTTGTTAACTAATGAACCTTATTGTAAAGTGTTACTGCACATTATATTGCACTGTTAGTGTTGCAATGTGGATTGTAGAGTTAATAATAATACAAAATAACTACAATATAATAATAATAATAATGAAATTGTATACTGTAGCATACAAATACAAGAAATGGAGCCTAAAATGCTTTAAAATAAAAAAAAGCATTACAATAAGCACAAAGAGTAAACTTTTTAAATGACAAACATCCAGAAAGACTACAAGAAAACATCTCAGCATGAAATGATTCAATAAAAACAACACCACCAAAAACAACTATATAGGGGAAGACTAGAATAATGCTGTTAAGTGCCATTATTTCCATTATTTTCCAAGTGCAAATAAAATATTGCAATAACTAATCATAAGGGGAGTGAGTGACTAAGCCTTCATTTCATATTGAACCGTGGTACCTCACACGGGATTAATAGTCATTCGAATGTTATTTTTTTACTACATTTATAGAACCATAAAGACCACGTTTGAGAGCAAAGCAAATACACACTGTTTGCTGCCTTCCTCTCTCCTAGGGAAAGCACGTAATAAGCTTCAAGCTTTTTTTCCCCTGTGGTGGCAAACAAAATTATATCACTGAATAAGAGACACACATTTCCAATTGTCTTTGATGAGGTTTATTTTCTTGCAAGAGAAGGTCAGCAGTCATACAGTCACAGTGGCTGCAGAGTGTGACAGTGAAGGGAGGGCATCCTTTCTCCTTTATAGTCTTGACTCCCAGAATGTTATCTTTCTAGGCCAATGATGGTATTTTCAACCATACGTGGAATTCTTAGACTTGTTCATCATATTTTATCCTTGAGTGGAGGCCCTACTGTCACCTACCAACACTCTTTACATTCCAATACAATTCCATATTAGAATAAGGTTTGTGTGTCTCTTGTATATGATGGTCACACACATCTTAAAGATAACATTTCTTCCACACCCCCAATTTATTGATTGATTTAAACCTAAGAGACCACACAGTAGGCGCGTTTCCATTACAGATTTGCGCAAAACGTTTGATTTTTTTCTCTAAATGTCGACAATTTTTTTTTGCAAAATGACGCCGTTTCCATTAACCGATGTTATGCAACTAAAACTTCATTTTTTCCTTTCGCGATAAGTAATATCATTCCAAAAACCATGGCAACGGACGTTGGTAGGTTTATGTACTATATCCCAGCCACTGCACTAGTCATTATTATTAATCGAAGGAGATGTATGTGTGTTTTCCAAGTATTAATGGTAAGGAACGACCATTATTATACTTGTGAGCGGCACATTTGAGGTGTTTCTGGGTGTTTCTCCCTCATATCTGCTTCGAGGTCTTGATTGTGGCATTTATTTGAGGTTTAGAATCCATTATTCCTGTAATTCTTTTGTCTTGTATGAATTTAATAAAGAACTCTGTCTCGTATTCTGTCCAAACATACCGCGTCATCTACGTCAGGTGACCTGTAAATGCGCAAAAACTGTTTCCATTGCAGTTTTGCGAAATAATATTTCTTTTTCGAATTGCCTGAAAAACCACCTCATGCGAGCGTAAAAACTTTTTTGCGATAAATGGGAGTTTTTGCGAAATTTACGTGTTTCAACTGGGCGTATTTTCAATTCGCAATTTCTATTTGCGCAATTTGAAGGGTAATGGAAACGCGGCTATTGAAATAGTCCATGCTTTTTTCTCTCTCTTCCATAGAAACGAAGGCTGTTTACAATAAATGTCAGAACTACAAAAAACAAGAAACCGATAGCAATTAAGAATATTTTAATGGCACTGCTTGATGTTCTAAATGTTCTATGATGTTTTTGTTTTGTTTTGGGGTTTTGGGACAGTGAGATAATAAAACCTAAAGATTTATTTTAAATTAGAGCTAGCAGAGCTAAAATTGACCTGAAGAACTAAACTGGCGGTGTAATTAGCGGCTCTGTGTCCCTAGACAGCATTTTATTACAAGCCATCAATATTTCGCTAACCACTGCAAAGCAAACAAATCATTTTAACTTTCAGACTGGATCTTTAATGCTGCCTGTCATCAAATCATTCATTTTCAGACTTTTCCCCCCTTGCTTGCTGTACGGAACCGAGAGAAATGTAATCACAGCTGGCTTGGTTTGTAAATTCTCTGTTTCAGATGACGTGCGATGAGCGACGGTGTCTTGATGCCTTCATTTGAAATGAGAGAATAGACAGGAGGCAAGCAAGGTGCTGACAAGTTCACAATAAATTGCATGCAAATGAGGACATGTGGATTATTGCATTCTGGGTAGCGAATGAGACGGGCAGCATCGGTAGCCATGTTTATGAGGTGTGATGCAAACAAGGCAGTAATGAGAGTTGATCAAGCGTGACAAGGTGCAGAAACACTCAGCGTGCATATAAGCAAATGCGCAAATACAAACCTTCAGGAATAACTTCTTGACTCATAGTTGAGTGAGCGCTTACTGACTGGAAATATCTTGTGGAGGTTTGGTTGAGAGCAAAGTGGGGAGGTTTTGAATGAGAATTTCTTCCTTGTTAAACTTACAGCTGCCACAGTTTTGTTAGTTCCCACTATGCAAGTGCACTGTTTCTGTGATTAATTCAGCTGTCAGCAGCCATACAAATTTGATTTCATGTTTATAAAAATCTCTGAGCGATAGTCCGTATGACATGCACATTGTGGGTTTGCAAATAATGCCACCTGACAACATTGACACAGGACTGTTCATGTGTAAATCTGATCAACTTAGCATTTTTAGTATGTGGATTGTATAATATCATCGCGGCGGGCGAAACCTAGTATCTCTATATTATTATTCTTTTATATATATCATTACTATTGGTCACCCTTTACGTCTATTTGTGGGTTGTGCAAAAATATTAAAAAGAGCTTGTGACTAAACCTCATAACTCCTGATATTTTTGCCAAATGACAGAAAAAACTGAGCGTCCACATGCTACAGTAAACTTTATTATCTTTAACGTAATGCCCAGAATTCGTAATGATAGAAGCGTAATGCCCAAAATTCTCCGAAATTCGCTGGTAAAAAACCTTGTCACTCCATTTGAGCTTGATTTTGATAAAATGTTAATAATATAATGATAAATGCAAGTGTCTGGCCACATATAAAGCCACAATATCAACTTTGACAATGCTTTCAAATTCCTAAAAAGGTTTCTGCCTTGCAGCGATGATATATTTAACTTCTTTGTTTAACCATCATTCATGCGTTAGTGAGATGTATTAGAGTAATGCTTGGTACGATTATTGTGTCAAAAAGCAGAAATAAAACAATAAATAAAACGCACAACTTAGTTACCATGAAAACATTACACTTCTTGCTTCTTTTTATGTTGCCGTGTATATTATTTAAATAATTTATCCGTGCATCAATATAATGCGTGTGCTCTCGTAATCTGTAATCAAAACGATAATGCCCCATGAACAATGAACCTCATTTAAGAAGCCGTTATACTGGGATATACATCACTATCAGAAAGAAAAGTCAAGTCAAGTCATCTTTACTTATATAGCGCGTTATACAATACAGATTGTTTCAATGCAGCTTTACAGTGATAACAGGAAAATGATTCAATGATGCAAACAGAGTTAATCTCGGATGTACAAAAGATGTTGCATGTTGTGTTTCATGCCAACGTGAAATAAAAAATATGGAAAAAAGTCAATTTCACCCTATCAAACACAGGTGAAACATCTACTATAATGAAATATTTGTGGTTTCGATGTTGGTTGCAAAAATAAATAAATAAAATTTAATCAGAATACATGCTACTTTTGAATGCCTGTGAGTGAACAATATATGATTTTTTAGAATTAGATAGTTAAGTTACAACATCTACAAGTTGCTAACTGGCTATGGAATATGCTAACCAGCCCTTGACCTTTTTTTGTATTCTTCTTTCTACATGGCATGGAGATGGTGTAATCTTTGACTGGACTTTTTCATGAATTGGTACTGAGATTTTGTGATTTTGAATCCAAATCTGTTAGCTTTGATGTCATCTTTGCTAGTGTAGCCTAAAACGTTTTATTTCAAGAAAAATGGCAAAACAGGTAAAAAAAAACCTCATGAAACCATTACATAGGAATGAGCATTTTATATGTGTAGATTTCCTGAAAGTTTTATATCCATTTGGGATGGCAGGATTGGGTCTTTATTTTTGGACTAGCATTAAGGTCAGGTCAATTTATGTGTATTTGTATAGCACATTTTCACAATATATGTAGTTTGAAAGCAGCAAACCATGCCTTAATGTCTTAAAGTCTCCAGTGACTGTGGCGAATGTCATCCGTTTAGGTAATGGACGGAAAAACCTTGAGAAGAACCAGTCTCAGCTGGGGGAATCTGTCCTCTTATGACATTAATGTGAGTCATACTGTATCTAACCATACAGTCTCTATACTGTCTCTAGATTGAAAAGCAGAATCTTGCACTTTAATTAGGGAAGGAACCTTGGTATTTAGCCAAGTCTTGTGGTTAAGGAGTAGTTTACTTAAACCTTGCTCTAGCTATTCGCTGAGTCATGGATGTGGCTGTAGCCACTTTTAGACCATTACAATAAAGATCATGGTCTCATGGGAGAGATGTAAAAAAAAAGCTGAGTGAAATTAAGTGAAAGATGGTGAGATGTTTTTTGTCTGTCCAGTTAAGTCTGTGTTTTTGTGCCAAAACATAATGCAAATGATCCTCTGTTGAGCACTGTGGAGAAATTGCCTTCCACAGACGGCAGCTTTCAATGTCTATCTGACATTGACATTGATTACATTAGTATTCAGTTGATAGTAGATGGAAACGTTCCCAATGATGTTCAAAGAGGAATCATTTGTTTGGCTGTTTGCCTGGACTTTAGAGATCTGTTTGACGTCTCTCTGAAGTTCATTTAAAGTGGGATCAGTTTCAAATATTTTCTTTGCAAAGGGAGATTTGCTTACATGACACACACAAAGACATGAAATTAGTTGAGAAGGAAAAATAAGAGTTGGATTGTAGCAAACTTGATTAAAATGCCAGAAAATGATTCGATCCTGAAACATGAGCAAGGTTAGATTGCTCACGCAAAACATGAACACTCTCAATAATACATTAAACTGCCACCAGCGTCGGACTATGTGAAGGTTGTAGACCTCTGGAAGTGGAAAAACCATAGCCTATATGAAAACGTCTCTCCTGAAGTAGGCGCACGTTGCGATGTCTGCTGGATTGAAGCCCTCTGCTACGTGGAGAGCCGTGTAATTGTTCTCCGGTATGAGAGGTCTTTGTTCTGACCTCATACAGCTGGATCGGACACGTCCTTGATACAGGAGTGGTTGCTTCTTTGTTATGAGTTTTGCAAGGAGGCTTGTAGAATTTCGTGATGGCAACGGAACCAGCAAGGTCAACGGTGTTGTTAGAAAAAAGCACAGGATTGCGATTAAATATGCTACAATTCCTTTGCTACTAGCAGCACCGAATGGAATTGTGTGGTGGTACCTTGAGACGGATAGCAATTGTTTAAACTATTTGGTAACACTAAACGTCTTATTAGTTAGTGGTAGTTAATGAAATAACTAACAAAAACAGTGACCAATGCATTTGTTACAATATTTTTAAATATTTGTTTTAGGGCTGGGGGAATTAACGCGTTAATCTTTGCGCTTCATTTGAGATGTTTAACGCAAAAAACCCCGCAATTAACGCAGCACTTTTTATTGCCTTGTTTTAATGATTTCCTTTTGCGATTGATATTGAAAAGACCGAAAATATGCCGTCCCGCCCCTCCGTGTTCGGCTATCAGGTTTCATTCTCCCGCAGCTTTCATGAGCGGGTCTTTTCCGCTCCTTGTGTGCGCCGCGCTCTCCGTTCCATGTGTGTGTCGGCGCTCTCTGCTCAATGTTCCGCTCAGTGTTTGCGCTGCGCGTTCTGCTCTGTCGTTAACGGCCCAAACGCTCCAATCATGTACCGATCACGCCTGGAAAAGCAAAGTCCGCTCAAATAACGTGAAATTTCTCTGTA
>FLSR01004885.1:3201112-3211505 GCA_900092035.1 Leuciscus waleckii | reverse complement strand
TATATATATGCTCTTTGTGTATTGTTGTACTTGCGTGTATATATATATGCTCTTTGTGTATTGTTGTACTTGCGTGTATATATATATGCTCTTTGTGTATTGTTGTACTTGCGTGTATATATATATGCTCTTTGTGTATTGTTGTACTTGCGTGTATATATATATGCTCTTTGTGTATTGTTGTACTTGCGTGTATATATATATGCTCTTTGTGTATTGTTGTACTTGCGTGTATATATATATGCTCTTTGTGTATTGTTGTACTTGCGTGTATATATATATGCTCTTTGTGTATTGTTGTACTTGCGTGTTCAAGTATGTGCTTGTATTGATTTGGTGAATCATTGTGTATTCTATGGGTTATTCTGGTTGCTTGTTTGTAGTTTGATATTTGTGACTCTTTGCTTTGTACTGTTGGTTTCGAACACTTGCACTTGGGTTCTTTAACATTTTCTCTGCCTGAGCTTTTGTTACAGAAGGCAACACAATCATGCTGCCTACCTTTTGAAGCGTCTTCGTTGTTGGAAGCGAGCCTTTGATGCCTTAAAAGTTGCCTACATAGATAGCTCACTAGATTTTGAAAAAAGAGCCATTGTTGACAGGTTGCTAGTTCTGTTTGGCAGATTACTGACTGATGAGTCATTTGAACAGTATGAAATGTCAAGTGTAATTTGAGAGTTTCAGGTTTTAATATGCATTGTACGACTGAAAGATCAGACCAAACTAATCATGCTTTTATTATAGGGGGATTATTAATGAATGATGTAACGCAAGCAAGTTGATGAATGAGAGAAGTGGGCATTCTATGATTTCCTTCCCTGTTGTTTTTGGATCAAATTGGCTTAAAAAGCATGAGTCTAAATAGCTGTCTTCAAATGTATTTTAATATTTTGATGTATTAGCACTTTTACCAAGGAAAGATTGGAAATTTCTACTCAGTTGAAGCCGGAATCGCTTTTGAAGTGTTGAAACCTTTTAAAGAGACTAGATGTGCCATAAAACAGTTACTGTTATTGCCAAGTCTATATCAAATGTTATATTTTGTTAAAGTGCAGTGGCTGCAATCTAAAGTAGGCTATATGGCCGTCATTTATCAGTGGCTGATGATTGCAGCATTCATCTCTTTGTGCTTCATTATGACTGTTTTGCCTAGATCTGTTTTGGGTCTTGTGATGTGTAGGATAGCCAGGAGAGAAAGGAACCGTAAAGCCGCTTTGAAGCCCAGGGGAATAAAATTGAGACTCATTATTTATCAGCACACAACTGGGGCCAGTGGAACTCACTTCATGCTCTTCCATGCAGCGTCGCCATAGAGCAATGTCATGTTAAGACAAGGACGGTCCCCCCGGAGTAGCCTGAGGTTAAGTGGCTTGATCAAGGCCGGGCTTGCTGAAGAATCGGCCTTTTGCTGACTTTCTAGCCTTTCATGAGAGGGATTTGGAGTTGTTTTAATGGTTATAATGATATGCATAAATATATAAATACAGAATTACTTTGGACAGTCTCTGAAGCAGTGAAAGTACAGGACCTCTAAAGGGACATGGTGATGGAAAAAAATATGAGAGGGAAAAATAAATGTCTGATTTTGCATTCTCTCGCAAAACCGTTGTGTTTGCTTGCAAAAGTTTGGAGAGAGAACACAAAGATTTTTCGGTGGAACGCAAAAGCATTGGCAATGTTTCCTCCCACCTCATATTTGTTTCCATCACCATGTCCCTTAGGGCTCTGTGGTAAAAGCCATTTGTGACATTTAAGTCTGAGTTTGTGTCCTAAATACTTGTGACAAGACAGGACATTTAGTCAGTGACTTGATTTAGTTGTCATATTGTGCCACGTTTTCATGATCATATAAAATAATTCAAACAATATATATATATATAAATCATATTATGAAAAATCAACACATTGTTAACTATTATCTGTTATTATTTATAGTATTATATTGTTGTAATATTTATAGCATTAATATATGATCAGGAAAATGTCGCACATTGTGACTATAAATAATAAAAATAAATATTATATAATACTTACAATGTTTGATACATATTAGGGGTTGAACGACTTTAAGTCGACATTTATGTGATTAAAGTCGCTGATGACATCATTGATGAACAAATAAGCCTGACCCTCGAGCCGACACTCGAACTCGGGTTGATTTGTGCACAGCGCTCCTACATAACAGCTTATTTTTATCATTTTTAAATAAATAAAAAATTGTCTTTGGGTTGTTCTATTTTTCACAGATTTCTGCTCGTTCTAAATCAGATACAGATAAAGTAGCACAGTAAAGATTACATTTATACGAATGCATTAGTGCAAATTAATTTTACCTGGCAGCATCTCTCTACTAATAGTGAAGCTGTAGGTTTTAGTTACTAAGAAATATATGCTAGAACTTTTCAGATTCTAAGCTATTTTATTGATAAATCACAGAACAATGTTGACAATAAATGTCTTCACTCCTTATGTGTGTGTGCGAGGCGATTAACTTGCCTGTACAATAAGCTGTTTAAAACATTAATTCACACGATCAATATCGAGCATCCAGATGCCAATCACACACATCTTGTGGAGCGCTCTCGGAGTATGCATTATTTGTCATATTAACTGTGCATGTTAATATGTAAAAATGGCACTCCTGAGAATAATATTGTTCTTTCACGCTGTCTTTCTCTCTCCTTCCTTTACAACAAAAACTTTCTAGTCTATAACAGTTTACAGTATAGTTTTAGAAATGTAATAAAGCATTTGACACAATAATATTGACATATTAGAGGTGAACAGGACACGTTTTAATGGATGTTTTTATCTCTTTGACACCATTTTTAGTTTGTTTGTATCTCTGTGAATAATGATCCTCTTCTCTCCAGGGAGTTGAATTATTTTTGTGTTTGTCTCTATCTTTTGTTCATTTTCCATTATAATATCTCAGGGGCCAGCCATTGTTTTGAATTCATTTAACCCACCATTGCTTTGATCTTTCAATCCCTCCGATATGTTCCAATAAAATCTTGTCCTTGCCTCATCCAAATCAGATTACTAAATCCCAAAGAGGCAGTCAGAAAGGTAGTCAGTAAGCACTGACAACAAGTTATTACAAAAAGTTCAAAAGCGAGATTTACAGTGCAGAAGATGGCTATTCAGACATCTTCTGGAAGGATGTAGAGGACTGAAGAGGTGAATGAAGGACGGATACAGCACTGTCTGATGGATCATTGCATGCTTGATTGAGCAGGTAGGTCTTCAGTCTAGACTTCAGAGGGTGTGTCGAGTAGAACTGCACAATTCTGGATAAATTAAGAATCAAATGGAGATCATGATTCTCCCACAATTCTGAACAGACAACTAAACAAAATAACGTAATTTACTGGAGGTTCTGACTAGCTGCAGTCTGTTTAAAAATGTTTAATTAATTTGGGGTTCGATGATTCAATGACTCATACTTGACTTGTTTCATTACTGGATGAATCAACGTTTTTGAATGAATCATTCAATGACAAATAAAAAAAAATTAAGTCACTTGTCGCCACCTACTGGTGTAAAGATGTAATTGATAAAATCGCTATTTGAAGGCCAAGTTACTTTCAAAAGGTGATTTGCTCTATTTTGATCGCTGCCGTAGACATCACTGTTATATCGGAACAATAAAATGTTATCTTATTATTTTTAAATCGAGAAATTGAGGTTTTGAATAAAAGTTTTAGCAAACGTTATAATTAGACATATTTACAATTTATCAATGATAACAGTTAAGAGTAAAGACAAGAAGATGATCACATGGGTCTACACTGCCGGAATTCTAGAAGTAAAATATTTGTATCTTTATTTTAAAATATATATATATATATATTTTATGATTAGTTAATTAAGTAATAATTTTTCATTAAACTCACAAATTCCATGACGAACCCCAGTCTGGGAAACCTTGACGTAATTATTGAAGTAAATATTTAATGCACTTCATGTAGAAGAATGGGATATATTTTCTTTCTCTTTCTATTTTTGCATCAATATGATACAAAATGATCCTATTCAAATGTGAAAAACGAGTTAGAATAAAGTAATCTAAAAGTAAAGTAACAGATTACATTACTAACTACAATTTGTAAGTAATCTACTTTATTGAGTATACTTTTAATTAATTTTACACATGTGATGTACGGACTGTAGACTTGACTATTTCCTTTAAAGAAATCGTTATAACTTGTAACTATTCCAGCAGATTTTAGAGGCCTTTGTACTGCTCTACTCATAGAACCAGCTCACAAAGCCGACTCAAAGGAGGAACACAAAACAGCCTGTGGATGATGGTGGAAGAGAGGCATTCTAATGACAATGAGCTGCCAGTGAAATGGAACTGTCCCATGCTGGCTCTGCCTCTGTCTGCTGAGAGCGTCGTTAAATGCAACTGGTGCTGTATGTTCTTTTTTTCCCCCTCTCACGCTATCTCTACAGGGTGCTCTGTGGAGTGAAGTTAACAAGCTGTGCTCACAGACAGTGTATTGCACAAATGGAGGTGGGTGTGCATTTATGGGACATGCAGGGCTCTGGTTGACTCATTCGCATTTCAGCACAGTAGGTTCTGTGTCTCCCAGACGTCAGATTAGGAGCTTCAGTCCAGTTGTGTTGTCATCAGACGGTACAACGAAAGAAACGAGCATTTGTATCAGCCTGGTTCATCAAAAGCACTTTCTTTTTCAAAAATGGAGCAGGAGGAAAGCATTCTCCAGCCTTTTTAAAGAGTATTCACTTCATTAGGGGTAATGATTTTGTTCGCATTATTGGGAGAAAGTTTGATCAGACCAATTAATCCTGCTGTGGAGCGGCTGGAATGATAATGAAAAAGAGGAACAAGAGAATGAAGGAGAAAGAGAAAGGATGAGTGGTTACAGAGTTGAATGGGTGCGGTAAACAAGCACATACTGTATGCATGGATGCAAACATGCACCAATGATAGAGAAAACTGCAGTTAAAAGACCTCCCAAAAGACCTCATCTCATTAAGAACCGCAATCAATGCTCAGATTGACTTGAGGCCAGACACACACACACACACACACACACACACACACACGCACACACACACACACACACACACACACACACACACACACACACACACACACACAGCAAATGCATTACACTGCTTATTCCGTAGTGTATACTCTTTGATAGGAGAATGTGCTTCTGTGAATATTACTGTTAATTCTTAACATGAAGAATGTGTTAAGAACTAACTTTAATTTAAATAAGCAGGAATGGAATCCTTGTTTTGCATTTTCTGCACTTGTTTAATAGGAAAATCATCTGCCGAATAAATTAAAATATTGTAAAAGTAGGCCGTAGGGAATGGAGAGATGTGGTAAAGTGTGTTGTGAGTAAGCCGTGTCGTTCCCTTAATCTGGCAAACTGTGCATAGTTTTTCTTGTGACTAGATTTGGATTTTACACCATCTGTGAATAAGAGATCCATATGATACTAACACTTTTTTTCTTGTAAAAGCACATTATAGGTAAAACTATACACTTTCCAAAATTGATAGTTGTGGGGTAAAGTGTGTCAGGTGCAAATAACATCCAGACCAATGCAGTAAGACTTTGGAATGTACAGTATGGATCCCTATATCTAGCAGAAAACTAATATTAGTAGGCTTATGCTATTCCAAATTTTGCTATTCCCTCTTCAAAATATACTAGGGGTTTTTCACAGTAATGCCATAGAAGAACCATTTTGGGTTCCCCAAAGCACTTAGTGAAAAGTTCTTAAAAGAACCAGTTTGTCTTAGTGTGAAGAACATTTTAATAATCTGAAGAACCTTTGTCCACTATAAACAACCTTTTGTGCAATTGAGCTGTTCCATGGATGTTAAAGGTTCTTCACGGAACCATCAATGCCAATAAAGAGCCTTCATTTTCAAGAATGTACATATCAACTTAATTACGACTTAAACTTGAGGTTGAAGTAACAAATAACATGACTTTCCTCTTTATTTTTAAAGAACGACAACAAAATAAGCAGAGCGTGTTAATTTGTATGGATGAGACTTGTATGACCTGTGGATTATATTTCATACTTGAGCTTTAAATGACTTTTTACCTTCCATCTGGATTTCAATTATTACTAAATCTGCTTTCTCAAGGTTAGCTTCCCATGATTGCACCCAGAATTGTCAAAGCATGAGATTAGACAAACAAGCTCAAGTGTTTTATTATCCAAGTCATTTTTCACCCTTTGTAATAATAATCCTGCTAAATGATACCCAGTATATTGTGTAATTTATTAAAAGGCACACACATCTAGACTCTCAGAAAAAAAGGTACAGAAACTGGGGTGATGCCTTTTCAAACGGTGCACTTTTGTGCCTGTATATTAGTGCCTATAAAATGGCACATAATATACCTTTTCCCCCCTCAGAGTGCTGATGTCGATGTAGTTATCTAGTTCATTAGCCAGATCTGTTTTCCAATCATAGAAATTCATGTTTCGTTGTGCCTTTCCTAAATGTCTAACAGGAACGAAATATACAGAAATTGAATAAAGTTATCAAACAGTCTGCACTGCATAAATTTCAAATTAAATATAGAATTATCCTTAAAAGTTATTTAGTCAAGAGCCGTGAGTAATTTTCTCAGTTCCCTTGTTCTTTGATTAGCATTAATGACAGACAGCATTAGTGGCTGCTGTCACTTTAAGACTTGCCCTGCTGTCACATGACGCGGATCTCACACAGAACTCTTTACGTTCATTTCAGACTTTATTTAACTAATTTAAGACTGCTCTTATGAGGATACTCGACAAAACTGACATTTTGGAATAATTGTGTGTGTTAGTGTTCATTCAAGCGATATAGAACTCGATTCTGGCGCACTGTCTGTGCACACGATACTACGCGCGTGTCTTTCTGTGTGTCCTGTGTGTGCGTCAGGACATTCACAGGCAGCGAGCTCTCTTTTGTCTTGTCACGCTTGAATAGTTTAAAAGCATTTGCATGAAGAAGAGCGTAAAGCTAGCCAAGGGATGACAGAAAAAACAGATGCCGAGTTTATTTCATTAAATATTTTTAACGCGTTAAACTGGAATAAAATTAATTGCACGCATTAACGCGTTAACGTTGACAGCCCTAGTTTCATTATATCAGATATTCAACAAAGGCTTAGAATGTAGCACCTGAACTATGTTTTACTATTACTATTATCACTATTGTGAAAAGTGTTGCAACATTACTGAGACATCTGGCCTTTCCAGTAGTTTAGGAATATATTCCTTCCTGAAATCCTATCACAACCATTTTGAGAAAGAAGATTGTGCCTCATTACAACTCCACAAGGGCAGCAGAGCAGTACACACATCTGTCAGCTATCAGCGGGTCTCGTGTCGTGTGTGTGTTAGTGAGCACAAGGGTCGTAACACCAGCACGTGGAAGTTTTCTGCACCTCCTCTAATGCCAAGTGGCATCAAGTAGACACAAATGGGAACCAGTGAAATAGCCTTGATGGCATGTGACAGGCTGGCCATTAGAATACAAATAAACAAATTTCAGCTGGGACTCAGGGGGAGGGTAAGACGACCCCAGAAGATTCGACCGTTCATCTACTCGTGTAATGATTTTTCCCTCCCAGATCTAATTTTGAGGCTGTGACATCCTGGACCAAACTGGTTTCTTCGGACAGGAGTGTCATATACTTCCTCAAGTGAAAATGACATCTGTCCAAAAGTGTTGACTCAAATGTTTGTGATTTTGAAACTAGACCCCAGAGGTCTGCTGCATTTGAATACATAAAATACTGTATATGTCAATAGCGATCAGATAAGACTGCATCCCTGGTTATAGATCATTATACAGCTTGTACATGTCGAGGGGCATTAGACTGTGACCTGTTCTAATTAAGATCAAAAATGTTAGAATTAGAATTAATTATAGAGCTGTAGTTCTATAGTCCTGAGTCTCTTACATGATTATGAATGCATGACTGTGCAAAACAAACATTTTATTCTAGGGTGTTTTGGGTGGTTGCCAAGGCGTTGATGTACGTATATATATTGTAATTTTGACAATGGTTCCTGTCTCGACTTTTTGACTATTTTAGAATAGCCCATGACCGCTTTAGAATGGGAGTCTATGGCCATGCACAATCATGCCCTTAAAACAACCCTTAACGTTCGTTTTCAAAACTGTGAATTTTGCACTTCAATTTTAAAAACCTGGATTTCAATTTTTGCACAATTGCTTTTACATTTTTAAGATTCTAAAATTTGATTTTCAGTGATACCAAGTAATGCCAAATCCTTCTGTCAAGACCATACATTTATTATTTTATTTATTTATTTCAAACTCAAGGCTTTTATGTTATATTATATTATATTATATTATATTATATTATATTATATTATATTATATTATATTATATTATATTATATTATATTATATTATATTATATTATATTATATTATATTATATTATATTATATTATATTATATTATATTATATTATATTATATTATATTATATTATATTATATTATATTATATTATATTATATTATATTATATTATATTATATTATATTATATTATATTATATTATATTATATTATATTATATTATATTATATTATATTATATTATATTATATTATATTAATTACCATTTAATTTTTTTCTCTGAGAATTTTCCATGTTAGGTCAAAATATTATATTATATTGGCATTATGTATTATATTATGTGTTATATTTATTATTTGCTGAGCGTGGCTTGTGTCTGTAATGGTTTATCAGGGCAGGTTTGACCAGACTGAAAGAGTGAGAGAAAGCTGACCAGCCCATAAACAGACAGATGGAGATCGAGGCAGTTACAGAAAAGCATTAGCAGAGAGCAATGGAGAAGTTATTTGGCTGTTTTTCCTATATTTGGCTACTTTTATGGCTCACTCTGCTCTTGGTTTGTCTCCATCCGTCCCTTGGAATGGTGCTCCCTTCTAAAAAAAAACCTGGACTGTCTGTCCACATGCTATAGAAAGTAAATGATGCTGATGCTTTTCGTCCTACACGAAAGTAACAAATGCTTGGAAATACATAAGGGTGAAATATTATTTTAATCTAAATCTGATTAACGTCCCAGAGCGGTGCACGGCAATGCGTTTTCCCTCCACATGGCAATAATCTTTCATAAGTGCAATAGCTCACTTCATTACCATATGCTAATGGCCATCTCACACATCAAATAATTTGGTCCTCTCAGCCTGTCCTTTAATACAGACGGGCTCCTGAGGTATTTCTGTCCATTTCTTAGCAGGAAGCCTCTATTTGCCTTCAAGAGAGTAGCAACAACCGGCTCTGGTGAGATGGGGTCCAGTGGGGGCAAGATAAAGTTGGGTCAAAGCGAGCGAATGCTCATTGGCGACGAGTGTCCCTGCAAAACTGCAGGAGTGATAGAGATAAGAGAGACCGCTGCTCTTCAGCACACCATCTGCGGGGCTGGATGATTGTGCCTTCCAGTCAATTGGATATGACAGCAACTTGAGGGAGAAAAAAAAGTGGCAAGACTTCAGATTAAAAAATGAGGAAGGCTGAACAAAGAAAAGAAATCGTCTAGGGTGAAATAAGAATAAGGGATGGATTTCTGGGGGCCATTGGTGCTTGTGCTCCGAGGCCTTGGACTGCATCCACACATACAGTATTTGTTACTAGTGGAATCTTTTCCAAGGAGGAAGACATCAAGCCTTGCCTGAAAAGGTCAATATGGCCTCGTTTACACTGCAGGTCTTGATGCCCAATTCTGATTTGTTACCTTTATCCGATTTTTTTTTGACCGTCCGTTTACACGTTCTTTCAACTGTGACCCATATCCGATTCATGTGTTTAGACTTTCCATACTATCTGAAACATCACGCATGCTTAAAGGGTTAAATTCTCTTGCACAGATGGGCGGACGAGAAAATGCTTGATGCTAGCTCTGCGATATATGCGAAGTTCGCCAAACATCACCATGATTTTGAGGCGAAGGAGGACGAAAAGTGCCATCCTTGCAGATAAGCTTCAGTTATTGTGTGTGAGAGAGATCTCAGGACTGGTGGGAGCATATTGTGTTTAAATATTGGCTTTAACGAGGAGCAGTGGGTCCAAAATTTTGTTGTGTACAACAGTATGTTATGTCAACGTTTTTTCACATTCCTCTCCTACGACGACAACGTTTCGTCGGGCCATCCGTCCCTATGCAGATGCACGTCGGGGTTTCTCTCGTCATTAAACCGCGGAGACGTTGCCGAATGCCTCAGAAAATCCGATCTGCCCATTTACATGACAGTCGCATTGGCACATATCCGATTTATTTCCACACATGAATGAGGCCTGAAACCGATCTCGAAATATCCGAATGCATGCGTTTTTTTCCTGTTTA
>FLSR01004885.1:3177147-3200096 GCA_900092035.1 Leuciscus waleckii | reverse complement strand
TATTTTTTTTTTTTTTTTATATATACTGTTTAGTTTTAAAGGTGTCTTTGTCCATTGGTTTTATTTATATTTTATACAATTTGGCATAATTTTTCTTCTGTGTACTTCAGCTCTAATCACTAATAATATTGTTTCAGGGTCTCGAAATACTAATAATGTTGCTGAAACAAATTTGACTAATATCAGTACAACTAATTACAGTAAATAACTGTTGTAACGAGATGAGCCATATTCTGAAATGTTAATATTTAATATTAACGAGCTGCTCTAAACTGTCTGCTCTGTACTTGCTGTCCTTGTCTGCTGTACTCACACTTCTTCTGTAGTTTTTTATATATATATATATACAGTATATATATATATATATATATATATATATGTGTGTATATATATGCTAAAGCACGATTTGTCCTCATGTTGTCTTATTCCGTCTTTTTCCCTTCTCTGTCTTTTGCGACATGTCTGTTTTGTAGAAGGTAAGTGCCAAACTTTCTTTTTATCTTCAGAAATCCTTCTCTTTGAGTCGTGACTCCTCTTTTTAAATCGGTCTGTCTGAAGTCGTCTGTTTTCAAATCAGCCTGCGTTTTGTTTCATTCCATGTTTTTGTTGTTGCGTTAATCAGATGTTTTTGTTTTCATAATGATCTTAGCTGTCACATGACTCGCATCGAGCGTCTTGTGCTGCACACTGAAACCCAGATCACAGAACGGCTATTTTATATGATAATTATTTTCAGATTGTCATTTTATACCTTCAGCTTTGTGTTGTGCAACTTCAGAAAGTCATAAGTAATAGAGTAGAAATTACAGAAGTTTAAATAGACGCTTGACGTTTTGCTCCATAGAGTTTAATGCATTGGGGAATGTTAATGCAAATAATGTGAAAGTACTTTCTGACTGTGATTTCAAGATTGCCACATTATTTTGAGATTATTTAATCATCTGCTTTACTTTTACATGAAAAAAACACACCGATCTGTGATCTACACACTCCAAATCAAACAAACAATGTCTCCTCTTGTGATCTTAAAAAAATCTAATTTAATTCATGAATATTTTGCAAATCAGTCTATTTATATTTTGCATAATAAATGTTTTTTTGCAATTTTTTTTATTTTTATAACCAATATCTATTGCTTTGCTTTTTTTCTTGTGTTAATGATGTTATTTTCACCCTCCATTTGCAATGTTTGATTTGTCTGTCTGTATTTCATTAATGGGTGAATCTCACCCGATGCGCTCATATTTCACCACAAAATCATAAGAAAATAATAACGAAATGATATATTGCATAAGAAGATGAAGCCTCTTATGCCATTATCTTTGTCAGGTGTGTCAGCATCCTAACACTCGTATGAGGGAATGGGGTGCAGAGGCTATTACCTCGCTGATCAAAGCTGGACTCTCCTACAAACACGAGCCACCGCTCTCCCAAAACCAGGTAATAATTCAGTCGCATCTTCTCAAATCAGTGTTACTTCAGAAGGGTTGGGTATCGTTTGAATTTTAAAGATTTTGATTCTGCTTATTGATTCTGTTTCTTATTGATTCCTAATTTCGATTCCAATAAGGTAAAAACATTTAATTGTTGCTGAATATCTTGAACAAAAATCAACAGGTTTAAGAACACTTACATAAGGAACGTTTGCCTGTGGTTTAAAAATACCATAGAAAAACACCCAACTAATATAAATTTCAAGCATTATTAAAGGTGTGGTATATAATGCCCCTTTTTACAAGATGTAAAATAAGTCTCTGATGTCCCCAGAGTGTGTATGTGAAGTTTTAGCTCAAAAAAACCCCACAGATAATTTTTTATAGGATGTTAAAATTGTCCTTTTTTGAAGGTGAGCAAAAATGCATCGTTTTGTGTGTGTGGGCTCCTTTAAATGCAAATGAGCTGCTGCTCCCGGCACAGGGGGCGGAGCTTCAAGAGCTCGTTTTTAGCCGAGACATATAGAGCCCTTTGTTGCGATCAACCACCCCTGTAAACCCCTGCAAAGTAAACACTCAGTAATTAAAAAAGAAGAAATACAAAATTAGCAATCGCAACAAATAGATACAACTGAACAAAAATACGATTGAAATAAACTGTTTTAAGATTTTTATGTATGCAGGAACAGAAACTTTATGAATAAAATATACATTACAAATATATAGTTACAAAGGTCATTCAGTCAAGAACGAGTTAATTTTCACATGGTCTTTTGTTGTTTGATTAGTGTTATTATAGAGGCTTTTATAACAAGTATCCGATTCCTGACCTTAAGTATTTGATTCCCAGCCCTACTTCAGAGTTTGATTTTGGTTATCGATTGGACAACACTTAACCAATCCCCTGTCCTCCTCAGCGTTTGCAGCTGCTGCTTCTGAACCCGTTGAAGGAGCTCTCCAATGTCCTTCACGCTGATATCCGACAGAAACAGCTGGAGTGTGTCCTGCAGATCCTACAGAACCAGGGAGACAGTCTCGGACCGGGATGGCCTCTGGTACTTGGGGTCATCGACGATCCGAAACGACCAGGGGTGAGACACACTGCCTGACCTTGCAGAAAAGACCATCCTAATCTAATCCTCTGGTGCTGTTCGGTCACTTTTGAAGTTTTTTTTAAATGTATTTATCATTTTTACTTTATCAGAATGGTACAAAACTTGGAAAATGTTTTGGCACTTGCTATGTGAACACAAAAAAATCATGGACATGATTCGAAAAGGTTAAATGGTCCTGAGAAAATAGACACACTTGTATTGTTCGCGGTCAAAAATGACGAATTTCATCTAGTGGAAGCGTTTGGTACTGCGGCCAAACAAAATCTTATTGAAAGCTAATTTTTTGAGATGTCAAGCATAAATTTGTTGATTTTCTCACAGTTTTAGAGTAAAACGTGTTTTGGAAAATATATGTTTCATATAAAAAATGTAAATAGTATTTTTGTGCATTTTTCAGAACAATAAATGTAAAATTCTATAACTTTTTTTAAGTTCACTTTTTTAAACTTGTCACTTTAGCAATAATTTGTTAAGTGTCGTCTTTAAAAAGAGGCCAAACTTCAGCCTGTGCACTAAAGCTTTTAAGATTTTCAGGTCTATGCTCAAAAAGTGAATAAATGGATTCACTTAACTACTGCATAAATATAATATAGTTCTGTAAAATCCACTAAAAATACAAAATATTAAATAAAAACATTATCAATCTAAAACATAGTACATTAATTTTATTAAAATTGGAAAAAAAATTGTGTAATGGCCAAACTTTCCCAGAAAGTTTCTAACAAATTTAGTTTTTGTCTAATTTTGTTTGAAATGTCACACCACTTTGTTCTTCAAGCAGCTTTCTGTTCATCAGCGACTAGATATCGCCCATGAAAATGTACCGATCAACAGTAAATGTCCCCAAATTCTGCAAGAATTTCAATATCTTCATTGGTCCTCTTTGGGTTATGCTAGTTTGTGCTGGATTGGTGCTTGATCAATCCTGAAAACTTCCTTGGGAAGCTTCCAGAGGGACCAGGCTCTTGTGAAGCCAGTGCCAAGGAAGCCTTTAGCTGGTTAACAGTTAGCATCCAAAAGTCACATTTAAAGTGTTGATCTTGGAGAGTCTCATTTGTACGCATCTTTCATTCCACAGTGAATCCCTCATCCGAACAGCGTTCCAGTGCCTGCAGTTGGTGGTGACCGACTTCCTACCCACAATGCCTTGCATGTGCCTCCAAGTTGTGGTGGATGTAGCCGGCAGCTTTGGGCTCCAGAACCAGGAGCTGAACATCAGCCTGACGTCTATCGGCCTTCTGGTGAGGATTAACGCTAGTGTTGCTAGTAAAATCGGTAACACTTTAGAATAAGGTTTATTAGTTAACATGAACTAAGAATGAACATTTATTAATCTTAGTTAATATTAATTTCAACATTTACTAATACATTATGAAATCAAAGGTTGTATTTGTTAACATTAGTTAATGCACTGTGAACTAACATGAACAAACAATGAACAGCTGTGTTTTTATTAACTAACGTTAACAAAGATGAACAAATACAGTAACAATTGTAAATTTAATTTTTTTTGTATGTAGCCATCTGATAATAATGGCTTTTTAATTCTAAAGAGTGCCATGATCATCCTAAAGTTTTCTTTGATGGACTACTAAAAACCCTTGACATTGAGCACCTTGACTGGATACTTCTTCTTTAGATGCGCTCTCTTCTATTGGACTTCGTGCGAAGACAGTAACAAATGAACTGCTCATTGTTAGCTCATGTTAGTTAATACAATAACTAATGTTAACTAACGAACCTTATCGTAAAGTGTTGCCTGCAAGTCAAGTTCCTTTGGATAGATGAGTAGACTGAGTGAAAAATCTTCTCTTTCTCCACTTTCTGCAGTGGAATATCTCAGATTACTTCTTCCAAAGGGGAGAAGCCATTACAGAGGAGCTGGAAAAGGAGGAAGCGTTTCTCCTGAAACAGGCCCAAGATAAAGGAGAACCTCTGAACCGACCCTTCCACCCGGCACCGCCCTTTGACTGCCTGTGGTTGTGCCTGTATTCCAAATGGCGAGTTGTGCGTAGACCCACGGCCGGCTGTGAGGAAAAGCGCAGGGCAAACCATGTTCTCCACCATTGCTGCTCACGGGACACTGCTGCAACCACCGACCTGGAACATTGTGGTTTGGAAGGTACTGGATCAGACTTGGCCAGTGACCAAATTAACTAGGGATGCACCGATATGAACATTTTTGCCGATACCGATAATTCTTTTGTATTTAAAAGCCGATAACCGATATATTGGCCGATAAATCTAAATCCGAATGTTTATATAATTTTTAAGGGCCTGATTACAAAAACAAAAGTCTCACCATTAAAAGCCATGTCCCAAACTATGTTCTCATTATCATTTTATGTAGCTTAAATGACAGACTTGCGCTGCACTTAACCGTATTTTCCTTTTTGAAGTGATTCCAATCGTATTTCAAGCCATTAAAAACCATCATGTTGAACAGTGCGCATCTGAAGTGTATCAGCTGAAGGAAGTAATCCATTATTTATTGGCTTTAAAGGAATAGTTCACCTAAAAATTTAAATTAGCCCATGATTTACTCACCCTCAAGTCATCCTAGGTGTGTATGACATTCTTCTTTCAGGCGAATACAATCAAGAGTTATTTAAAAAAAAAAAGTCCTGGCTCTTCCAAGCTTTATAATGGCAGTGAATGGCTGTTTCTGTTTTGAAGTCCATAAAAGTGCATCCAGCCATCATAAAAGTGCATGTATCCATCATAAAAGTGCATCAAGCCATCATAAAAGTGCATCTATCCATCATAAAAGTGCTCCACACGGCTCCGAGGGGATTAATAAAGGCCTTCTGAAGCAAAACGAGTTTGTGTAAGAAAAATATTCATATGTTCATCAAGTAAAAATCTAGCTTCCGGCCAAAGTTGCGCTTTAGACTCAAGTCGAATCCGTATTTTCGTTTGGCCTGAAGCTAGTTATTTTACTTTATTAAGTTTTAAATAAAGTTTGCTTCAGAAGGCCTTTATTAACCCCCTCGGAGCCGTGTGGAGCACTTTTACGATGGGTAGATGCACTTTTATGGACTTCAAAACAGAAATGGCCATTCACTGCCATTATAAAGCTTGGAAGAGCCAGGACATTTTTTAATATAACTATATAAAAGAATGAGACCAAGCAATGCTTCATTTTGTTCAGTCTGTGTGTAAAAAGAGCATTAGCAATTAAAGACAAAACACTTCAGCAAAACATGATCAGCTCAAAGTGTCGGAATCATTTATGGTCTCAAATTTGTATACGTTTTACTGGTAGTCACTGTATGAAGAATTTTTGGGTATAATATGTCACAGTTTACTTTATTTTGCAATCCTCACTTACATAAATGAACTACAGGTTCCTGCTCCTATCCTCACTTACATAAATGAATTACATAAAGGTTCCTGCTAGTAAACTATATACAAAATTATATCTGGTGTCTGAATAATTTTTGGTTTGACACATTTTGGCCTTCCGTCCACTCTGAGGTGCCGTTTTTTTTTAGCTTTTTGAAGACACTTCCCAAGTTATAGTTTGGACTGTGAAAACTGTTAAATTGATGCATGTTTAGTCATGTGACGCATATTGTACTGATAGATATCTATGGTCACTTTGTCTATAAGAAGTGTTTAAGTCGATCAGATCACAAGTGGACGACACTAAATACAGGTGTAAACAGGGTCTAAAAGGTTTTGAGCCACTTTCCACTTTCAACCACTTCCAGAGGTAGAAGAAAACGCATTCGACCGGATTGCTTTCGTAGTGTAAACGCTCATGTGTTCGAATGTGTTCAAAAGACCGTCTTCTCTCCGTCTACTGACCTAATGAGTAAACATGGGAAGAGCTCGAGCCAGACGGGATTTAAACTTTGTTGGCTGAAGACCCAAGTTTGGTTTGAAGATGAAAAATGTACCAAGCACAATGTTCTCTCTCCATTCCTGATTTCTCACACACACACTTACAGCTTTCGTGATCTTGTGGCTGTCAGAGCAGAAACTAAAGCTGATGTTCTCCGTGTGTTTCTCAGTCGTCTCTGGTCGTGTTCATATGTAAATTGCGTGAGCTTATTCCGTCCATTAGATCGAAAGATCTGAAAAAGCCCATACATGTACCCACCCACAGACCCTCGCCTCGAAGAAATCAGGACAGAAGTGGTTGAAAGTGGACAGAAGAGGCGGATTAAAATGGGAATTGTCTGCTCGTTTATTTGCGATCCGATTAACCAAAACACATCTTAATTCCAGGTGTAAACAGGGCCTATGTTTATACCGATATGTGCCTGCTTCGTTTCGGTGTGGACGAGTAACATTTGGGAAAATGCTAGTGAGGAAAGAAAGCTTTTTGAAACAAAACCCCCCCCCAAAAAACGCCATTTTCAATGGATCCAGATTAAAAGACGGATCTCAGAATTTGATTCTTGCTTTTTTTTGCAGGTGACTTTTTCAAAGCTTGGGAAGTTCTTCTGGACCACATCCAGTCAGCTGCCCTCAGCAAGAACAATGAAGTTTCCCTCGCCGCCCTCAAGAGCTTCCAGGAGATCCTCCAGCTCGTCACGCCCATTAAAGACACGGATAAACCCGATGCTCTCGCAGCTATGGACGTTCCTTCTGTCCTTATGGAGTCTCTTCAAGGTTCTGGTCCAGGAAGACCCCTGATCCGATCCGATTCACTTGCAGAACGACTAGCCCAGCGTTACGGCGTCCAACCTTCGCTTCCGCCACCTGGAGAAGAGATCGACGACTCGGCTCTTTGGTGGTCAGCGTGGAACACTTGGTACCGGGTGGGAACCGAGTGCACGCGACCCCCTAGTGGTGGCCCAGATAAACTAGTGTTCGTACCCAGCCAGCCTTTCCTGACGGCGCTAATACAGATTTTCCCAGCATTGTACCAGCACATCGCAGGAGGGTTCAGCATGGAGGATCTCAAGAAGCTGGGGGTGATCCTGTATGGAGCCGTGTCGGTCCCCATAAGTTCAGACTCCTCGCCGTTCATCTTGCCCTCATACACCGAGGCTGTGCTCACAAGCCTTCAAGAAGCAGTCCTGACCGCCCTCGATGTCCTGCAGAAGGTACAGAACCTGACCAAGCAATGCTTCATTTTGTTCAGTCTGTGTGTAAAAAGAGCATTAGCAATTAAAGCAAAAACACTTCAGCAAAACATGATCAGGTCAAAGTGTCTGAATCATTGGTCCTAAATTTTGTGTACATTTTACTGTAGTCATGTATGAAGAATTTTGGGGTATAATATGTCACAGTTTACTTTATTTTCCTATCCTCACTTACATAAATGAATTACATAAAGGTTCCTGCTAGTAAACATTTTACAAAATTATATCTGGTGTCTGAATAATTTTTGGTTTGACACATTTTGGCCTTCCGTCCACTCTGAGGTGCCATTTTTTTTGTCCTGCAAAGACTGAGTTTTTTGAAGACACCTCCCAAGTTGTAGTTTGGACTGTGAAAACGGAGGTATTTGAAAATGATGCATGTTTAGTCATGTGACGCATATTGTACTGATAGATATCTATGGTCTCTTTGTCTATAAGAAGTGTTTTAGTCGATCGGATCACAAGTGGACGACACTAAATACAGGTGTAAACGAGGTCTAAAATGTTTTGAACTCGTCCACTTTCAACCACTTCCAGAGGTAGTTGAAAACACATTCGACCAGATTGCTTTCGTAGTGTAAACACTCATGTGGTCGAATGTGTTCAAACAGCCACAAAAGACCGTCTTCTCTCCGTCTACTGATCTAATGAGTAAACATGGGAAGAGCTCTAGCCAGACGGGATTTAAACTTTGTCGGCTGGAGACCCAAGTTTGGTTTGAAGATGAAAAACATACCAAGCACAATGTTCTCTCTCCATTCCTGATTTCGAACACACACTCACAGCTTTCGGCTGGTCTTGTGGCTGTCAGAGCAGAAACTAAAGCTGATGCTCTCCGTGTGTTTCTCAGTCGTCTCTGGTCATGTTCATATGTAAATTGTGTGAGCTTATTCCGTCCATTAGATCGAAAGATCTGAAAAAGCCCATACATACATACAGCACAGCACAGACCCTCCCCTCGAAGAAATCAGGACAGAAGTGGTTGAAAGTGGACAGAAGAGGCGGATTAAAATGGGAATTTGTCTGCCTCGTTTACTTGCGATCCGATCGACCAAAACACATCTTAATACCAGGTGTAAACAGGGCCTATGTTTATACCGATATATGCCTGCTTCGTTTCAGTATGGCGAGAAACTTTGGAAAATGCTAGTGAGGAAAGAAAGCTTTTTGAAACAAACCCCCCAAAAAAAACGCCATTTTCAATGGATCCGGATTAAAAAGACGGATCTCAGAATTTGATTCTTGCTTTTTTTTGCAGGTGACTTTTTCAAAGCTTGGGAAGTTCTTCTGGATCACATCCAGTCCGCTGCCCTCAGCAAGAACAATGAAGTTTCCCTCGCCGCCCTCAAGAGCTTCCAGGAGATCCTCCAGCTCGTCACGCCCATTAAAGACACGGATAAACCCGATGCTCTCGCAGCTATGGACGTTCCTTCTGTCCTTATGGAGTCTCTTCAAGGTTCTGGTCCAGGAAGACCCCTGATCCGATCCGATTCACTTGCAGAACGACTAGCCCAGCGTTACGGCGTCCAACCTTCGCTTCCGCCACCTGGAGAAGAGATCGACGACTCGGCTCTTTGGTGGTCAGCGTGGAACACTTGGTACCGGGTGGGAACCGAGTGCACGCGACCCCCTAGTGGTGGCCCAGATAAACTAGTGTTCGTACCCAGCCAGCCTTTCCTGACGGCGCTAATACAGATTTTCCCAGCATTGTACCAGCACATCGCAGGAGGGTTCAGCATGGAGGATCTCAAGAAGCTGGGGGTGATCCTGTATGGAGCCGTGTCGGTCCCCATAAGTTCAGACTCCTCGCCGTTCATCTTGCCCTCATACACCGAGGCTGTGCTCACAAGCCTTCAAGAAGCAGTCCTGACCGCCCTCGATGTCCTGCAGAAGGTAATTTCTGTCAACAGATCCTCCTAAATATTACACAATGCACCTTTAAGTTAGTTAGTTTATTTGTATAGCACATTTAAAAACAACTTGAGTTGGCCAAAGTGCTTTCCATTGAAACAATATTCCAACAGCATAAATAGCCAAAAATACAAAAAACATTAAACACCAAACCAAAATACAATTAAATGTAAAGTTCCCCTCAAAAATGAAAATTAGCCCATGATTTACTCTCCCTCAAGCCATCCTAGGTGTATCTTCTTTCAGCCAAACTCATCAAAAAATATCCTGGCTCTTCCAAGCTTTATAATGGGAGTGAATGGGGCCCAAACAAGTGCATCCATCCATCATAAAAGTAATCCATACGACTCCAGGGGTTAATAAAGGCCTTCTGAAGTGAAGCCATGCCTTTTTGTAAGAAAAATATCGATAATTACAACTTTACAAACTATAACTTTACAAACTTGTGAAGTATAACTTTTCAAATCACTGAAGCTCCTCCGACATTTCTCTTTATAATTTCTTATTTCTCTTAATAATTCTAATTTTAGACTTCTAGTTCATTAAAGGTGTTTTGTTTTGCTCTATCCTCTGCGCTTCACGTTCATCAATACGTCATGCGTCGGGTCAGAGGTCACTCTTCCGCCTGAACCCGACTCGTGTACGGCCGTTACCGGAAGCCAGTGATAATAGTTATAAAAATTGATATTTTTCTTACAAAAATGCATGGCTTCGCTTCAGAAGGCCTTTATTAACCCCTGGAGTCGTATGGATTACTTTTATGATGGATGGATGCACATTTTTGGGCCCCATCACTCCCATTTAAAGCTTGGAAGAGCCAGGAGATATTTTAATGTGTTTGGCTGAAAGAAGAAAGTCATATACACCTAGGATGGCTTGAGGGAGAGTAAATTATGGGATAATTGTGGGCTGATATATCTGCGTTGTTAATGCAAGTACCACACGAGCACTAGTTAGTTGTTGAATGACTAGACAAGTCATCCATTCAGTCTCATCCTTATTTTCCTCACCAACCAAATAAACCAAACTCTAATGACTAACAGACTTGCATTTACACCACAAAAAAAACCTGAAAATCATATAATTTTTGATGGATTTGATGGATCAGTTGATTGTGATTTAAGTCTGACTGAGATTGTATGTCATTGTTCCAGGCAATCTGTGTGGGTTCGGAGAATCTCCAGGTGATGTATCCCGCCATCTTTGAGCAGCTCCTGTTGTTCGTAGAGTTCTCCTGTAAACCTCCTCAGTACGGAAAGATGGAGACCAAACACGTGGCCAATGCCAAATACAACCAGGTGAGTCTCTGTCCTGTTTCCACCTCGGATGGGCTTCACTTCTCAGCTGTTTTCAAGATGGTGGACTTGGTTTTCGTTGTTTTATGACTCACCATACATACACTCATCATCATCATTCATTTCCATGTCTGTTTCCCAATATGATGATGTAGTAGATGATCCTTGTTTCTGCTCTGGAGCGTTTTGAGGGTTTTGAATGCACACATTGAAACACTTCTTTGCTGTTTTTTTCTTTTTCTTCTTCCCTGTTTAGTTACATGAGGCTCTAGGATTACAACATTTCACTTTTGTCATAAATATTTGGGGATTTTAGAGACTTTCAGTGGCTTTCCCTCTAATTTTTCTGATTGTTTTTGAAGATATTTGTCTTAGCATGCTGTGGTTTTATTTTATTTCAGTCATGTCTGAATACTTTGGACTAGTTGTTCCTTTTCAAATTCAACTTTAAATTTTTTTTAGGGTTTTAAACATTTAAAGCTTTAATAACACTAGGGTTGGGTCAGTGTACCAGTTAAACTACAAACCGAAAGAAATGTGAAATACTCAAATGTTTAAAACATTATCTTTTACTTTAGATAATAATCTCTTGCATCAAAATGAGGTTTTTGTGTCTCAAAAATTACACATATACAGTACAGGCCAAAAGTTTGGAAACATTACTAGAAGAAGACAAGGACATCTGGGGCAACAGATAAGTAAAAAGTCACCCGGGGTAACCAGGGAGGGGTGGGTACTGGAAACATGATTCTTGGATATTTGCCGTGCGAATATCTGAGCAGCAGCGCTTCACCCAGATACCGAATGAAGTAGATGAAGACATCACAATACTTTAAGGTCTTTTCCCAAGCTCAAACTACTTTTTAAGAGGATTCCAAAAAAGCCATATTCCTACATAAAATTGTATCATTTCCACACATTTTAATTTTTACTTTCTATAAGCAAGACCACAGACACACCTGCAAACTTTTCCCAAGGAGAGAATTTAGTTGCTGTTACCAGACTGAACCAAGCGTCAGTCACACCACTGGCCTTAAGCTACTGTGAGAGCGAAGACAAGGTCAAGAGATAAAGACCCGAGCTATCAGCCTTTCCACATCACTCAGTGGAAAAATGCTACACCCACTGACAAGTTTCTATGATGTGCCTCGGTCTGCATAAAAGGCAAAGTATGGTCACTTGTGATAAATGGCTTTGCTTCTCTTTTCCAATCAGAAATAAACAAACAGAGCAATATCATTAATGAATATGGCTTGATAGCTGATGCCATGACAAAGCATTGAGCTCAAAATAACTCCAATAAATGCTATTGGTAATATTTAGCCCCGTACACAGACAATAATTCTTACCTTTATACCAGCCCCTTCTTCCTTATCGTCATTCCAATGAGCTCTACACTTTTCTCCATCCACTCTCCATCCGTGTTTCGAATGATTTCCCTGAAAACAAAAGGATTAAATGGCAGATAAGACATGATAACGTGGCTTCATCTTTAGCAACTCTAACAGTTACCCACAGCTACATTTCCAAATAAATGATGCAGCAAGGCATTTAGTAAAAGGGAGAAAGCTTCTGGTAATCTCCTTAACGGATTACACTGGGAAATTACTCCTCTATAAACAGACAACTATCTCTGTGGGTCACACAAGCAAACCCTTTTTCGATGCACAGAGATTAGCTAATCTATGCAAGATGCACAATGTTTATGTAGTAAGTGAGATCAACGAGGTCAACTCGCTGTCAACATGCAGCATAGATTTACAATAATATAAATAATTATACACAATTAGCTTTTGCACAATTAACAGGACAAATTATTGGCTTCTAATTATTTCATGGTATTAAATTAGTGTACTGGGTAGGGTTGCAACAGCCATTTGTAAGTTCGTTCTTAAATTGGAACGTAAAGTCCACACTAGAGGCTTTATATCTTTGAAACTAACTCTGTACATTATTCAGTTGCACCATTTGTTCTTAAGGCAGAACGTAGCTAGTAGGTCGTAAGCTTTCCGTAAGTAATGCGCAGCTGGATATGACGTTTACCCTCAATATTCCAAGCAGCCTATATATAAATAATGGTGCAATGCAAACATATTTAGTAGTGGGTAAGTTGTAGCTTAGTGGCCATTTAAGTCAAAACTAGGCTAAGTTGTAACTTAAGCACAGCTGGTGCAACCGAGCCCTGGTTCTCAGCACTAAATCTTGATAGGAATGGATGACATTGGTATCATACCAGTTTCCGGTTAATATTTAGTGATAACAGTAAAACAAACAAAAAAACAACAACACTATTTTAAGACAACACCGGTAACACCAACTACCACAGCAAGCAGTCGAGTGTTTGAAATAACTGAGGTGATGTGGCTTCTTACCATAGAATGAAGCAGACAATATATTATTTTGATAGTATTCTATACAGTGATAAAGACTATGACAATAATTAGCACTGCATTAATACTTTATCATCATGAAAATGCCCGAGAAGGCTTGAAGAACTCAGATTTAACCATATATTGTCGAAGTCATGTGCTTATTAGTCATGTTTATACCATGGTCTGGGTGAACACTCGATTCTGATTGGCTGCAGGGTGTCCATTAAAAAGTGATAGAGGACAGCTAGTAAAGGAGTTCTGGTGAAACTGACTGTTTACCGTTCGAAATTAATAAATAAATGCGCTGGCTACATCAGCTGTGAGTAACCATAGCAACAGGCAGTAAACTGAAGGGTTCTACGAGCTGAGCGGACTATGAATATCTCCGGTTGCTAAATAAACCGTCAGGCGTAACCAGGGAAACCAAGTTATTGTTTGTAAAAACTTTAGATTTCGATTGTAAAACTAATTAAAATATAAACTAATGTTTTAAAAATGTGTTATTTGGCAAGTGACCATGGTATAAGCGCGTTAATGCCCTTCAAGGTGTCCATTGTCAAGTATTAATGGACACCTCGTCGTGCATTAACCCTTACATAACCGATAACGATTGTGATTATTTGCATTTTTATATGCCCGATAACCGATATACCGAACCGATATATATATATTATTTCTGTTTTTGACAGTTATAACAGCACTGAACTGAACAAGACTGTTCTAACTCTTATTTGCTATACTGTAATTTCTGTACTTTCTCTGTCTCCTTGCATTCATAACAAAACACACTTCTACATGAATAAATAATGGTCAATAAAGTGTCTGTTAAATCAAAGCTTAATTGGGAGCAGGACCTGACGGATTATCACCATTTATCGGTGAATCCGATAAAACAAAACCGATAATCGATTGCTTAAACATCTGGGAAAATATCGGTAAAACCGATTATCGGTTGATCAGTAATTCAGATAATGCTCATATCAGCATCAGTGTGTTTCAGTGGTGTGTTTGGCCTGTAGTCGCTGCTTTTCATCTGGTATTGTGGACCGTGTCAGAGTAATGTGGAGCTTGGCATCGAAATATGACACAAATGTTATTGTGAAGTGGAAATCTGTTTTCCAGTCATTTAAGCTCAATCCTGTCGCTCATTTTACAGATAGTGGGGATAAAAAATCTGATTTTAGTTTGAACAAAGTGTTTGTGTTGACAATAACACATAATTGTGTCTATTCACAATCCTCCTCTGATATTGTGTTATTTCACAAGTATTCATGTCTTTGAGGCATGATATTAATATATTTAATCCATATTTAATCCACTGTCTTTATGTCATGTGTGTGTCTCTGTGTGTGTCCAGGCGGAGTGGGTGGCCTTAAACTACGTGCCGTTTGCAGAGCGATCTCTTGAGGTGCTGGTCGATCTTTATCATAAAACGGCCTGTCACAAAGCCGTTATCACAGAGAAAGTCCTGCAAAACATCATTAAGGTACTGAGCAAAAAAACACATATAACAGTTATAAAACTGACTGACCGCAGCAAATATAATTAGGTTGGCGTAAGATATGCTAATCTTGCTAGCAATGTGTTAAATGTTGTTATCAAGATGTTAAATCAAGTTAACAATGTATTAAATCATGTTAGCAACATGTTAAATCATGTTAGCAACATGTTGGAATATGTTAGCAATGTGTTAAATCTGGCTAGAAACGTGTTAAATCATGCTAACAACATGCTAAATCTTGTTAACAACATGTTAATCATGGTAGCAAGATGTTAAATCATGCTAGCAACGTGTTACATCGTGCTAGCAATATGCTATATCATGCTACCAACATGGTAAACATGGTAAATCATGCTGCTAGCAAAATGTTAATTATATCACCAACATGTCAGCAATGTGTGTTACCAGACGTTCAATCATGTTACCAATGTGTTAAATTTTTAACAACATGTTAAATCATGCTAGCAACATGTTAAATCATGCTAACAACATGGTAGCAATATGTTAAATCATGCTAGCAATATGCTATATCGTGTGCTAGCAACATACTTATTGTCACCAACATCTTAGCAATGTGTTAAATCATGCTAGCAAAATGGTAGCAACATGTTATATCATGAAGCAATGTGTTAAATATGTTAGCAATGTGTTAAATCATGTTAGCAACAGGCTAAAATATGTTAGAAACATGCTAGCAAACATGAAAAAAAACCACCCTATCTATTAAGGGTGGAACGGATCGCAGTTGATCGGTGATCTGTACGGACCAGCTGGCCCACAGTTCGGCACGCATGTGATTCGCGGATGAACTGCTAAATTTAACCATCATAGAGTGAAAGTTTATAATTTGGTCGTGTTTTATCTTGCAAATTTACACATTCAAACAATTTTAAACGCAGAAGAAGAGGCAAAAATCGGGACTAGCGCGTTATCTGTACACACAGCCCTCAAAGCGCACGCAGAGAGAGCGAGAGATTGAACGGACACATAAACACAAAATACCCGTCTAAATGCCCGTCTCGGCAAGTATTCTCTCGTTTATGTCATTAGTGAACAAAAGAGAAACAAAACTAAGAAAGAAACCGGATGTTTGTCAGTTTTTTCGATCCTTGCAGTCGGTCTTAAAGTGACAGCACACATCCTTATCCTACTGTTGTCTGTGTCATTAATATTAATAAAACAACAAAATACAGCTTTAGCAAAGATGAAACTATATTTAATTTCTACAGTGAGCAAAGGGTTATTTTACATTTAGGCTTAATTATTAATTTCTGTACCTGTTAGACTTTGTGAGCTTTAAGAAATAAATGAAAAGCAGTTACACTTCCCCACACACACACATATATATGTATGTATATATATATATACATACATACATAAATGATCCGTAATAATATATCCGTAATGATATACGTAAATGATCCGAACCGTGAGTTGTGTGATCCGTTCCACCACTACTATCTATCTAGTCTCTGTTTGTCTTGAACTCTTAATCTAGTTTATTTTTGGCATGCTAAACTGTGAATGAGTAGTTTTGCATATATTTATGCAACATGTCAGACCTTCTCAACAGCATCTCAGACACTGAAGGCCACCTGTTCTCAGTCAAAGCAACAGGCGTATCTGTGCACGTTTAAAGCAAAGCTTCTCTGTGTTAGACTGTGAGGATTCCTCTGGGACTGAAGTACGCCTGTCCCGCTGAGAGCACCTGGAAACTGGCCGTCTCCTCTCTGCTCAAAGTGCTTTCCATTGGACTCCCTGTTGCCCGGCAACAAGCATCCTCAGGCAAATTCGACACGATGTGGCCGGAGCTGGCGAACGCATTTGAGGACTTCCTGTTTACCAAAAGGTGTTCAATTTCTTTTGAACAGGATCATGATATCATGGTATATTAAACGCAAACACAGAGCTTAATTCCTTTCCTCTCGTATCCCACAGCACACCTCCAGATAATCTGTCCATACAGGAGTTCCAGAGGAACGAAGCTGTAGATGTGGAGGTAATTTCATCCCACTGTTATGAAACAAACACACAAACACAGAAGTGGAATTCGAGAATTATTGCTAATAAATGGCATTTAAAAAAAAAAGATTGATTCATGATAGGCTGATAGGCTGATTCATGATAGGCTGATGTAACTGGCTGGTATATGGACATTTTGTGATGATAGAATTAATTATATTTAGTGTATTAAGTATATATTGTCTAAAATGCAGTTAAATGCAGCAATTTTGTGTACATATTAGTGGCCAAAAGTGATATCCAGAATCGGAAAATTGACATCTTCACCCTTTTTATTCAAATATTATTAAAAATGTGTTAAAGATTTTATAAGCATATTGTGCAGTTGTGCTTGGAGTCGATTATTTTATTTGTGAGGGGAAAAAACGCAATGAAACTTGACAAATTGTGCCGAATTTTTTTTACCAGGCAAATTATGAACACGTGCAAAAACAAAAGAGAACATATGAAATATTGTCTAGTCAATGTTTGCTTTTTCTATGCATTTTTTTATTTATTTATAGTAAAATAAAACATGTAGCTGTAGTTGCCGAATAATTTTGTCTGATGAATACCTTAACCAAGTTAATGTTTGTTCTCCCCTTATATTTAAAGAAAAATACAAAATGGTTTCTTCATATATCGATGGTTTAATCGAACTTTAAGGGTCATTAAAACAAATATCTGACATCACTTTTGGCCACACTACTGTGAATAGAATAAATATTACATTTAAATCCTTTTTTTTCTGTCCTCTAGGTGGTGCAGTTGATCAGCACAGAGATTTTACCATTTGCCAATTTCATACCCAAAGAGTTCGTAGGTCGTATCATGAGCATGCTCAACAGAGGATCGATTCACTCCCAGTCTTCATCGTTCACAGGTACAGAGAATGATGAATCAACCGTCCCATTCACAATCTGTTAACTGATCTCAAATATTCACAGATCCTGTCATTTACTCACTCAAAAGAAGATGTTAGGAAGAATGTTCATGCTGCTGTTTTTTTTTGTTGCATGCATGCCAAGAAGGTTGTCAAGATCATAAAAGCATCAAGTAGTCCATAAGACACATGCACTATGATCCAAGACTTCATAGGATAGCCTTGTGTGAGGAACAGAATGACATTAAAGGGGTCATGAACTGCATTTTCTAAAATGTTATAATGTTATCAAGGTTTTTACATCATAAAACCTCCTAATTTAGAAATAATAAGGTATTTTCTGTCCTGTTTTTGACCCTCTCTTTCGAACACACGTTTTGATGGGCGTGTCGCATTCAAGACTTGGAAGTAAACGCCCACTGCTATGATTGGGTTACAGTTTTGCATATTAAAATAAGTAAGTACTTGGAGTTACCACAGTTATATTTGACAAAGGATGACTTGCGTGTGATTTATGTATGAATGTGCCATAGTTTGTCACACTGCCGTTCTTATAGGCTATTCATAGTTCATCCTTTATGATAAAGTGAAAGACGTATACATTGTATGATGACAAAACAGAAGATGACACTCGCTGAAGCTTTTATTCGTTCAAAACAATAGCAAAAGCAGCGTAATGTACGTTTGTTTTTTGTTTTTTTTTTCATTTTTGAGTTTTCAATACACAAAATGCAAACAATATAATTATTTTTGACCAGGACTAGTTAAACAATATAAATATGCATATGCATGACCACAAGAACACATACACAACATACAATACATTGCTGGATACAAAAACATGACAAATGAACAAGTCTACACAAAAACAAATAAACATTAACTCTAAACTCACATTATTTAACATCTTAAACTTCACTAAACATCTCATTTATCCGCAACTTTGATTATATATATCTGATAATCCATCACATTAACCCCATGAATGCCGACGCAAATGAAAGAACAGCAAATCACAACTATTAAAAATGAAGTTCATCCATGCTTTCTTAATGTCACGATCACAAGGTTGGAAATGCAGAGACTGTGTTTTTCCACAACTTTGCACTTCAAAACGTCTTGTAATCCTCTGTGGTTTTGTTGCTGGAGTAATCCTGTGTTTGCATCTGTCCCGTATTTACTTCTACGTGACATGTGCGAGTCAGTGGGCGGGGCTAAAGAGGCGATGATGTAGAAGTAGGCGTCGATCTGACGATGACCTCATAATGTGACAAAATCCGAAACGAGTCATTTCTGGGCTTGCTTTCAATAAAAGCTGTTTTTGGACTAACTTACAGGATATTTTTATAGCACAATGAGCTCTTATATGTCAAAAGATCAAGGAAAATTCGATTTCCTAATTCATGACCCCTTTAAAGTCGTTCGATAGCTGATACGAAGCAGGGACTGGAGTATGAATGCACTAACTGTCTCTCTCTCGTCCCGGTCAGAGGCTGAAATGGACATCCGTATGCGAGAGGAGTTCTCTAAAGTGTGTTTCGAGACGCTCCTGCAGTTCTCCTTCAGTAATAAGGTGTCGACGCCGCAGGAGGGCTACATCTCCCGTATGGCTCTGTCAGTGCTTCTGCAACGGGCGCAAGACGTGCTCCGACGCTTCGTGGAGGACGAGAGACTCAGTGGACGCTGCCCGCTGCCCAGGTCAGCTCACGAGAACACACACACTGAGCCTGTCAAAATAGGACTCTTTTCCTGCCCCTCCCCCCAATCAACATTTTGCATAAAGAAAAAATGAGGGATGCACGATATATCGGTATCGACCGATAATGTTCGTTTTTATGTTATCGTTATCGGCCTGATAAGAAAATTTGGCCGATATATTAAAGCCGATAAATAATGTATTATTTCCTTCAGCTGAGACACTTCAGATGGGCACTGCTCAACATGATGGCTTTGAATTGCTTGAAAAATTATTGGAATCACTTTAAGAAGGAAAATACAGTTCAGTGCAACATGTGCAGCGCAAGTCTGTCATATCGGCTACTTAAAATTATAATGAGAACATTATGATTGTGTGTTTAGGACATGATGAGACTTGATGTTTTTGTAATCAGGCTCTCAAAAATAATATAAAAATTTGGATTTGGATTTATCGGCTTTCAAATATAAAGAAATATCGGTTAGCATAAAGAATTTAAGGCTAGGTTCCCTGTTTATTGCTTAAAAGACATTGTATCAATGGAACGTGCATTTCCTGTAATGCTGCTTTGAAACACTCTCTGTGAAAAGCACTATACAAATAATAGTGAATTGAATGAAGAAAAGCATATTTTTTTAGGATTCTACATTTATCGGTGAATCCGATATTGCAAAACCGATGCAAAATATCGGTAAAACCGATTATCGGTCGATCTTTAATTTTTAGGTAGTTTAATTGTTTTGGCATACAAGCATATTTTCCTTCTCAAATTGCTGTGATAAAAAAATCATTATTATTATAGTAAAATCTGGAGAGAAAAAAAATGCTATGTTTAAATACTAATTAAAATAATATATCAAAATGTTTTTATTTGTTTTGCATTACAATGAGAATTATATTTTTGGCATTGATTTGATGAATAAATGTGCTTTATTGTCATGAAAATAATATCAATGCATCAAAAAATAAAAATCTAAAATTAGGTTTACATTCTTAAATGCAAGATGATTATTTTATTTCTTTGTCTTTTGGGATGAAATGTATACGGAAGCTTGAAAAAGTGTCTCAATTACCCTTTTTATCTTTTATTCTGTGGCAGAAACAAGCTTTCCTAGAAATGTGCGCTGGACATACTCACAACGTTCGCTTCACCATGTTTCACGAACTAAACTGCACAGGACTTGATTCTGAGCGTTCTTCACTATTTCTTTTTTTTTTTTTTATCCTCTAGGCAACAAGTGACTGAGATCATCTTTGTGTTAAAAGCCATCAGCACACTCATGGATTCCTTGAAAAAGACTCAGCCAGAGAACGGTGAGACGGGTTTGAACACAACCATGACGAACTTCTGCATTTACTTGAAACATAAACGTGAAACATTGCAAAAGATTCTATCCCGTCTCAAAACCTAGTGAGTCGACTACCTAGACAGCATTTTGAGGCATCATAGGCAGGGCTTGACATTAAAGGATAATTCCGGTATTTAGCACTTTGAGTCTCTTTTCTGGTTTGTTATGGATGATGTGGTGGACACAGAAATTTTGACGATGGGTCCTGTGACCTGTCTCGACTTTTTTGACTCGTTTAGAATCGCCTTTGACCGCTTCAGGTGGTTATTGTTTACATGCACACCTTTTGTTTCAATCTAACTGAATTCATTCCGATTGGTGAATCTGAATGTAGTGTTTACATGAACGCTAAACAAGTGATCGGTCGATGTGCATTTTAACATTGCTATGAAAATTCCTGCACCTCCGTGACCGGTGGTGGAGTGCATCACATGCTCGTCTCCCGAAGTGAGCTCCGCCCTCAGAGACGCCCTCGGGCCCTTCAAAGACTTCATGCAGCCGCCCGTCTCCAAAGTGCAGAACGGCGAATCGTGACTGAACGTTTTTATTCCACCGCAAACATGAATGTGACTGTTTCATACACCACGCGCGAGGACTCCATCGTCATGGCAAACTGTTGAGTGACAGCTCCAAATCCCATCATTCTAAGCTTCTTCTAATTCGAGCTGACGGTAGACTCTGATTGGCCGACTTTAACGATGTATTAACTGCTACGGTAAATTTGCAGTGTTTGTTGTTTTTATGGGTTTTCTGGTTTTTCTCCCCCCCTTAATGTACAGTGTTTGGTGATAGTGTTAAAGATGTAATTAAGAATAACGTATTTGGATTTAAAAAAAATCAAATCCAAAAAAATCATTTAAAAAGAGAGAACGGAAACATCGTAATAAATACATGAAGGATGGACTTTTTTTCTTTTTTCTTTTTTGTGAAATTTTCTCAACAGCAATGAATTTTATGCAAGATGTTACTGTAACATTCCATGTCATCTTTAGCCGCATTGAGGAGGGTTGAACCCGGTGTGTGTACAAAAATAAATGGTACAGTTCTATGAACATCAAACGTATCGCTCATCTGGTTATTCATTAAACATATTTCCCTTCCAGAAGATCATTAATATGGAAGCCCTAAACCGCAAAAAAAAAAAAAAATGCTATCATTTCGAGATTAAAGTCGAAATATTTCAAAAATGTAAAAAAAAATTTTTTTTTTTTTTGAATGTTCATGGAGCATTAAATAAGTGCATACTGCATCTAAAAATACTTTAAACTATTTTATAATAATGCATGCTTGTACAGTACATTATGATTTCATATTAATTGAGAAACTTTGAGAATATTTGAACGTTAAAACATTTATTTCACCACAAAACCATTTAAAACAAGGCAAAAACTGATTAAAAAACTTCACCTAAAATGTTTTCCAATCTACATTATTAATACATTTTTCCTAAAATCTTAATCCTGAAATAACGTCTGTGCACGTGGATGACCTGATTTCACTTACATTTGCTTTACAGCCAAAAAACTATCGGATTCTCATTTAAATTGTCAAAGTTAACGCAGGGTTTTTGGACGAAGCCATTTTGCCTCTGAAAACGCTGTATTGACCAATCAGCATCCAGGACCTGAACTATCCGTTATGCAAGATATTTTTATTGAATTGTTTTTTTATTATCTGAAAATGCTTGTACAAAATACGTAATTTGGCAAGTTAACGTTCTATATCGGGACACGTGGCGCTCGTTATTCATCAAATATTTTAGAATATTAGGAATCATTTGAAAGCTTACGAACTCAGAATTCATTCGGTGAAATTGTATGTTTACTCTAAACTGTTTCTGCGGACTCCTCCCCTAGTGGCGGTGTCAGGTTTCATATTACAACATTTATTTGAACTGCTTTATAATCAAAACCCTTTAATCATGACAAAACACTATATTGTCTGAGGTCTCAAGGTTCTATATTTTGTGATAGACGTGATATTTGGACCGAAATGTATTAATTTGTTACAGGAGAATGCATAAAAAAATTCTATGTAATGTTTTTGGTACGGCCCCTAAACAAAATCCCATAGGAACTTATATTTTTGTGATATCAACTTCAAATTTGGCACACAACTTGGTTGGAGATTTGGCTTTGATTTGATAGTAATTTAGGGTAAACAGTTTTTTTGTTGTATTTATATATATATATATATATATATACATTTACATTTATGCATTTGGTAGACGCTTTTATCCAAAGCGACTTACATTGCGTTATCCTATACATTTATACATAGGTATGTGCAATCCCCTG
>FLSR01004885.1:3146210-3168467 GCA_900092035.1 Leuciscus waleckii | reverse complement strand
ATTATAGGGGAAGCCGAGCTTCCCTTGCAGTCTTAAAGAAATCCCCACTGGTAGGCCAAACCTAAAAGTTCATAAGGGCTCCATATAACACAAGTTATGACCGAGGCCCAATTTTGAATTTGCTCGCTATGCTTTATTCAGTAACCTCTTCAGCAAAATTCAGTACACTTTAGTATGCCAATACTTTTTTCAAAGCATTAGAAGCACAAACATCATATATTTTGTTGTGAGAACTATTAGTGATAATCACAGACAAGGCTTAAGCCTAGTCCCAGACTAAAATGCATGTTGCTTTTACCTGAAAGAAACATATCTTAAAATATGTCATTGCCTTCGTTTGGTCTCAAGATTCACACCAGTAATGTTTTGTCAGTAAAGGCATGGTTTAAAAAGCTACTTCAATGTCCTAATTGAACTAAGGCCTAATCCTGGCTTAATCTAAGCCTTGTCTGTAAAACCAGGCCCAAATGTCTTTAAATTGTGATTTTAGTGTGTCCCACCCACATGAATGGACCTCCGACACTGTATGTACATGATACAACCATATCATCATTTTGATATAAACTATTCAATTGATGTTTAGTTCACTACATACATTTTTTTTTTTTTAAACAAAATTCATATCATGACTTAGTGACTCGCAAAAATGCTTTATTCTTGTAAACTGTCGTCTAAATTGACACCTAAATAATAACATTATTTGGACACTTTCTACTGTTGATAGAAAATAAGAAAACAATCTAATTTGGTTTTACATAATTTTAAGTAGGCTACTGACTGCATCCAGCAAGATCAAACATTCAACCTGGTTATTTAATTTTTGCAAGGATATATATATAAGCTCTTTTTTAGTTTCATCTGACTATAGAATCAGGTCCCTTTCCAGTCGTGTCTGACAACTGAATATGCTGGAGTTTGTCTTTGGATGAGCGAGGAGGATTTCTTACAGCCACTTTCTATTTTGTGAAGCTCAAATCTTTTGCTGCACATCAGAACTATATTCTTTGGTTTTACTCATTGTGATGGATGATTAAGGGAATTTGGCCTTTGTGTTTCCTCATATTTATGCTCATGTGAAACAAGATGTCATAGCTAGACAATTTCACGTTCCTAGTCACCCTGGTGTGCTAAAAAAATAAAATATTCATGGGAATATTCTGCAGAGATATTTTACTTACAAAAAATTCTAGGGGTGCCAATAATTGTGGCCGACGTGTTTTTTACTTCAATGAAAGGTCAGATTTTTGCTATATATAAATTTGGTTCCAAATGACCAATAGCTGGCACTGAGTAACAGATACATTTGCAGCCCTTTTACTTATTTTTGCATTGTTTTATGTTTTTATTTTACTTGTTTGTGTATTTTATTTATGTATGCATTTATTCTTTTGTCTTGCATTATATTTTATGCTGAAATGTATTTCTCATTTGTTGAAAAAGTGATTTAAGAGGCCATTTCAGGCCCTATGTACTCTTGTTCATGGAAAGTTATTGCTAAATAAATGACCTCAACAGGGAAATACGCTGGACCATTAACACAGCACAACTTGCATCCAGTCTTATTTTTGGTCTACATTAATGCGCTAATGGACCTTGACACAGTTGGTGGCATTACATGATGCAAGACAAGACATGTTGAAGTCACATCTGTGTCTTATTAGGCAGAGCAGCGAAATGCTGGATCACATCACTATTCCTTCAGACTTTTGAATCAAGATAGTGATGCAGATCTTTCCATTATGACCAGCTGTTTTGTCACTCGCTGAATAATCATGCCGAAGTATTTGACCAACTGCAGCTTATTTTAAAAATGCCTTGTTGCATACGCAATGGCACTTGCGCTTTTGTTTATTGAAATTAATGTGTTATTCTTATAAACCATTTGTCTTATGCACTGCAGCTCTCTTCATTATAAATGGCTCACTTAAACTTTACTTCATCTTTGTCTGTTTTTTTCTTACCCTAATGATTAATGCTTGTGTGTTTTGTGTAAAAATGGCCACATTAGCAAAAAGCTGGCATCATGGAGCAAAGTTACTGGCAGTGACCCAGAAAATACTTAGCAAATGTGTCTAATTGATCATGTTACATGTAGGAATGCTGGCGGTGTGTAGGGGCCTGACACTCCTCTCTCTAATGTCTCCCACGGCACTGCCACACACACCAGATGGCCTGTTCTAATACCATTTTTTAAAAGAGTGTGTGAGGTGGTCCTGCTCTGGAGCGCAGATGGTGTGTATAGTGTTGTCAGCTGCTCTAGTTCTGTTTTGGTGTGATTTTCAAACTCCAGTAAATGGCAGGATCGAGATGTCAGAGGCACTTCCTCTTAATTCGATCAATGCATCGGTCAAAGCATTTCAGTGATGCACAATTCCAACAAGCTACATACAAAAGTAAAAAAAAACTTAATTTTAAGGGTGTCTTAATGACTGCAAATGAATCATGGTAAACGAAATGAACTGTGTATAACACTGAAATAATGACCGAGTTCATGGCATTCTCTCTCTGTTTGTCTTCATTGCTCAGACCTTTGGGGCCGACGATGTGGTGTGCACACGGATTTATGTACGGGAATGAGCACCGAGATGAACTGGATGGAGGGATATTCCGGCACTGGCAGCTTTGAAGGAATAATACTTTGCTCATGATTAACTTGCACTGTGGTTTGTTAGTTGATACTTTCTTCTGTTCTAAGTTGGATACCATTTGTGTGCATTAATCATTAGATTAATTTTATAATGTTTCTTATTAATTATAGCCATATGTACAGTGTAAGTCAGGCCTGACGCGAGCTCTAATATTTAAGCTGGGCTACAGGACCCTTGGGGAGGGCCGGACAGTTGGGGAATTGAGTGATCCTGGTGTTAGTTATTATATTCATGGTTATATCTGATAAAACATTCTTAGCACATTTACGATGGTTCATTGCAGCCACGTCTCAAGAACTTAATTTACTTTAGTTTCTTTTTTCAGTCACTGACCGTGCATGAAATAATAAAGACATGTACTTGTTAATGATGTGATTGTATTTTTTTTTCAAATATATTTAACCAGTTCTATTGAAAGATAATTGATAGCGTCATTAGCTGGAAAAAAATTTTATGCTCAGCATGGCTGCATTTCATGTAACTGTTTTATTGTAATATATTTCAAAATGTCATTTTATTCCTCTGATCAGCGGGAATTATTTGAGTTTTCAGAATCTGACACGGAGACACACGCATGCACACACACACACACACACTCTCTCTCTCTCTCTATGGGGACATTCCATAGACATAATGGTTTTTATACTGTACAAACTGTCCCCTTACACTAACCCTACCCCTAAACCTACCCATCACATAAATGTTCCGCATTTTTCAATATTCAAGACTTAATTTCTTATGATTTATAAGCCGTGTTCCCTCATGGGGACCAAAAAATGTCCCCATATGGTCTCAATTTACTGGTATTATTACTATCCTTGTGGGGGACATTTGGTTCCCATAACGTAGGGAATATCAGGTAAACACACACACTCAATAAATTGTTTCCAAAATATGAAAGCTCATTAATACATTTGCAAATGCAAACAACAAATATGTGGCGAATGGTTTGTAAAAGAATCAAGGGTCAAAAGAAAGTGTTGGAATCCAACTCTCCATCTGTTATTAAAAACACATTTTCATTTCATGCTCTGAGAGTTATGGACTTGTAGAGCCTTTTATGACCAATTTCTCCAGAGACTGCTTAACTATAATGCAGGGTCAAATCTAATTGAATAATGAGGCATATCGAACAGCACCCCTTTTTATTAATTGTTTTGTTAAATTTCACTGTGAACTTCTGAAATTCTTGTTTAAAAAAAAATAAAAAAATAATGAAATTATTTAAAATATTCTAACTCAATTTTTTAAAAAACATAACAGATTATTAATAAAGTCTTAATTGCATTTCCTAATAAAAACTGTAAAGAATTAACATGAGAACTCTAGCAATGCAAATTAATAACTGCATGCTTCAGTGTTATAATGAGAGTTCGAGTAATGTTTTAAGTTAACTCAAAAGTCACATTTCGGTGTAGAACATTATTACACTGCCCCAGGAGACGGTCCCAACGCTCCCCCTGCTGCCAGTGTGGAAAAACAACACTGTGCGTTCCAGTGCACATTAATTATGCATCCTCATATTCAGAGCACATGAACGTAATTCAGTAAGAAAACAAGCATGCATTATTGATCGTTACGGTTCCAGGCAGCAAGACACGCGGCAGGGTAATCTACTACAATTCTGTTTTATTTCAATCTTTAAAACAATAATGAATAATATAAAAGGGCTGTACATGAGAACATAGAAACATGCCATCATTGCCTTCTTTAAATATGTTTTACATATTTGTCAGCATAAACCAAAGCCTCAAAGCACACACAAATGTGCCCCATGTTACATTTCCAGACTTCTCGTTATAAGAGGGCAAAATGGGACCAAACAGGATCGTTTCTAAGTTCTACTCAGAACACAGGCAGTGATATCACAAATTTGAATACAAGTTCAGATAAGGGCCAAATATAGCGTCATGAAAAATGATCCTATGCAACATCTGCAACAACAGCTGTCGAAACGAACATTTCCGTGACTGCATACAGAGAGGAGACAAAGTGACCAGACAAAACACTTTAAACAAGTACTCCCTTTGGTAAGAATAGTCAAAGTGTTTTCTTAAACATCCCAGCATTAGCCTCCTCCACTACGCGGATAAGGAAGCCTAAAAGCTTAACTACGTAACAGTGAAGGTTTCTGAATATAAACAGTCAGGCATAATATATACACATTGTATTTACATTACAAGAGCTTTTGTGACTGTACTTATTCTGGTGTTCCTGATTGACACGTTGTGGCTGGTATCTTGGATGTCTATTAATTAACAGTAATACCTTCATTAATGGTGCTGTAATTAACCAGTGAAAAGAGACCTTAATTACATTTCATGTATATTGCGAACAATAGACTAGGGAAATTCACATCATCATTCCTGGTTTAGCTGCGTAGCCCCAAGCACAGGGGCTTTTTAAAAAACTGAGTCAAGATATTATGTCATTTTCAGACATTTTCTCTGACACATGTATGTGGTTTAACTGAACCACAAAAGACAAAAGATTGCTAATAAACTACTATTCACCTTGAGGAGATGAAAAAAACCAAAATAAAAAAACGATATACAAATGGGCATGGATTTGACCTGTATTTGTAAACCATCCTTTTCACAAAAAGCCTCTCAAAAAGACAAAAGTGATTCTTATTGTCGTGAGAATCGAACGAATGTCTGACTAGAGCTGCAGCATTTGCAAGAAGTGTTTTCTTGCCCTCATGATTAAAGGACAATAACCAACTGGGTATAAAGTAAGAGAGAAGCGAGGGGGGGGGGGGGGGGGGGGGGGGGGGGGGGGGGGGGGGGAGGAAAGACTTCAATCTAAAAATTTAAAAAGGTAAAAATAAAAACAGAAAGTGAGCAATCTTCAAAGAACTCAATGGCGGTCCGATTTTAATTTCAGTGCTACTTCAGTCATCATAAAAACAACATAAAAAGGAGGTAAAAGCCCCCCCACGTCTTGAAAACTTCAGCTTTACAATGTAGTGCCATAGGTGACTTTATATTTGTTGATGTTCTGGAAGTGGACAATCTTGGGTTCACAGACCGTTCTGCAGGGCAGAAGCCCCTCCCGGCCCTCTCCCATCAACCACTTGTGCGTGGCGGCTGCCATGTCGCTGGTCACGTGATCTTTCCGCCACCTGTCCAGCCACACCTGAAAGCGCTGATGCAGACGAGTGCTTACTCGCTGGTGAGACTGAAAACCATGAGATAAACGGAAATCAAATCATGTAAAACATCTCAAAAGAAATTCCTTTATCACATTGATTCTTAATTGTAATTACATTTCTAATAAATAGGAAAAAAACTAAAACAAGATGTGAATTGAAATCCTCTCAATAAGAACATACAGAATTAGAATCCTTAACATTCGGGAACCACAAAATGTATTGGGATAGTCCACCCAAAAAATTATAATTGTGTCACAATTTACTCCCCTCCTCATGTTGTTCCAAACCTGTAAGACCTTCTTCTGTGGATCAGAAAAGATATTTTGAGGACTGTTGGTAACCAAACAGTTTCAGTTCCCATTGACTTTCATTGTTATACCAAAACTGTATGGTTACCATAATTCTTCAAAATATCTGCTTTTATGCTCCCATCCCGGTTTGGAACGTCATGAGCTGGAGTAAATAATGAAAGAATTGTCATTTTTGGGTGGACTATCCTTCAAAATATCAACGCTCCCAGATTCTGTTCATACAAATAATACTTTTAATATTATAAGATAATTACAGAGGAAATTTCTCATTCAATAGGGGGCCCTCAAGTCCAAAAAGTTTGAGAAGCACTGCTCTATCATCTATATACCTGATGCGCTCTCAGCTGCGCAGTGCGTCGGTACATGTAGTCCTCCGACTTGAAGACGTACACCATCTTGTAGGAGTTGAGCTTAAACATGCACTCCATCTTCGAGTCCTCGCCACCCTCAGAGGATTTCTTGGCTGTTTCTTTGACCTCTCTCATCTGCACCTCTTGACCTCTCTGGCACTTCCGGATTCGCCTTAGATTCCTTAAAAAAAGAAACGGGCACATAGTTTCATTTTCAAGAAACTTCCTTTAGTACAAATCCTATCAAACATGTTAAAGCTCAGTATCTGACAGCTTAAGGAGAGGAAGATCCTAATCTAAAAGAGAAATTATGCACCAATGCAACTGTCTACAGTGCACCTTGGTCTTAATAGATATGATAAAATATCAACAGATACGATTATTTCCATTGAAAACTATATCCATGGCAAATTCATATTATCAAGTGCCAAATCAAGGTTTTGGGTGGATAAAAAAAAAATAATCAAAAACAAAAAAAACAAAACAAAAAAACCGACAGTTAATTTCCTTGCTTCAATTAAAGACTAAAATTAGAAGTGTACTTACCAAAGGTTACAGATGTGAATGGGCATAGAAACCATGACTCTTATTTTGAATTCAGGACTTCACTTAAAGAAACTAGCCAATCGTCACAAAAAAAGAAACCAGGTAGGGAATTAGGTTAAATAGCCAGGATATGGGTTGACATTGTGCATTATGCATTGCATGACCATGCACTAGAAATGTTTGTTGCATTACTTTTCTTAGCAAAAACAGTGGTGCAATGTAAGCTACACAACCTCACACTGCACATAAACAGAAAAGAAATGAATCAAATCAATCAAAATAATAATAATAATAATAATTTGATTGTCTGTTTTTGGATGGAGACATCAAGAGCATCTCTCCAGCACTGCACATTAAACATGCATAAAAAAAAAGAGAAAAGAACAAGCAAATCAATCATCCTTCCCATGCTAGAGCTCAAACGTCTGTTGGAAAGAAATACACGCACATTTGAGGATAAAATCCAGACCAGATTTTTATTGACAAGCCCCTCTCTGAAATACAGCCGTGTTTGTGTCAGACCATGGTGAGTTTAATTTCGAGTCACAGCACTACTTTGTAAACTGACAACCCCAATCGAACTCAAGGGAGAATCATCTCTGAGATCTCAGCATACAAGGTCTACTCACTCAAATCTTTGACTATAAAAACATTTACACACAAGAATGAAATCAAGTTACATACAGAAATATATCTGTGAATAGAATTACACAAACAGACCACAGCACACTTTATATGAGAAAGCAAAGACGTTTTCTGAAACCCAAGAGTGGGCTATTTTAAAAAGATTATGAAAATCTATTCAAAGGAAAAAAGTACAGATCAGAACAGAGCGCTCAGGCTCATCTTATCTAAATGCACAGTCTTCAGTCTTCCCAAAGAAAATGATGACTCACCGAACCCTGTTAGGAGCAGGCATTTAAAAACATCTTCCATTTTCTCAGATGAAAAACATATTAAAATAAAAGGAATTTTTCCACCTCATTAAACGTGTTATAAAGGCTCAACCGCTATTGTGCCCTAAAATAAAAAAGGGTGCACACAATTTGAGATGACACCTCTGCACACATTCCCCACAAACACACCATACTTACAATTCATAAATAAGCATAAAATAACCAATATGACTGTATTGTGGCCACATCTGAGCAGAGATAAACAACCTAACAATGAGTTTTCATTAAATAAATTCTCAGTAAAGTGCGAATGCAAGCAGGCAGAGAGCTCATGTGTGTTTGGGTAGAAAAAAACAAAAAAAACAAAACAAAATGCCAGGCGATTACAAACAGGCAGCACTTGTACAGTGTAACTCCCAGACATTTTCCCAAGACTACCGTAAGCATTCCTGGGATGTTCCTGTCTTGAGTTGATGCTTGATGGGAAGGGGGCAAGTGTAAAGGACTCATGGCTCTAAAGATGGGTGTACTTGGCTGAGCCTCACCTGGGTAGAAACACAGGCTTCTGGGACAGGTGCTCTCGCAGTTCAGGAGAGGCCGAGCTGGTGTTCAGATATCGCTCCACGTAGTCGGGCCAGCGCTGAAACACACACAGACATTCAAGGTTACTCTTACAGGATAAAGAGAGTCACTGTTAATAGCTGAATACATAAATAACCGGCAGGATATCCCCTCTGCGTGACAATTCAGTGAGTTGTTTTTCATTACTCATTTCTATGAATGAACCTCATGTATTATGCAAACACTTCATGTATTTCACATCTGAATTTTTTCTCTCTTTGTTGGAGCACAAACCCAAAACTGACATATCCAATGTAAAAAGAGCTGAATTAAAATCAAATCAAATTTCTAGTGACATTATGTAAAATAAAATACAAATATTGGTAGACCTTTATTTTACAGTCCTGTTCCCCATGTACATACTATATACTTACTATATTATTGCAATAACTGGGTAAAACTAGGTACTAACCCTAAAACCTAACCCATGTAGTTACCTTATATTTCCAGTACTAACTTAGGAAAGTACACTGTAAGTGCAAGTACTTTAAAATGGAGTAACCAAAACATTAAAGTACACATTACATACATTTATAACACTTTAATAACTAAACATTTGAATAAGTGGTTACAATATAAATAACAGAAACTTTTTTTATTAACAAAGTCCACCAATTAAAATTATTTTACAATATCATTTTACAATAAATCTTTTTTTTAACATTATGTACAAGTGAATTAAACAGTATACAGTGCATATATGTCTCTCTCACACACACACACGCGTTTACTTTGCTATCTAATAGACATAATGGTTTTTATACAGTACAAACAGTCCTCTTACACTAACCCTACCCCTAACCCTACCCATCACAGAAAACTTTCTGCATTTTTACATATAAAAAAATAAATAAAAATGAAGTTTTTTTTTGTCAAGTCTTGGTCACTTTTGGGTACAAATGTGTCCCCAAAATATAGTTAAGTAGGTACACACACACACACACGGTGGCTCAGGCTGCACCTCCAGACTGATGGGCTTCAGAACATAGAAAAGTCCTGGAGGAACTGTGGGACCTGATGCAGAAGCAGATGTACTTTGACAACCTATTTCTGCCACAATGAGTGTCCCCTAGAATACTGTGTGGGTCATTCATGTTGGCAATCTGCTGAAGGCCAAAACAGTTCAACACGACTGACTTATTTCATGTAAAACTTCACAGCATCCAATTCATTAGGGTCCACTGTCTGTCACCATCCCTACCATCTCTGTAGGCTCTATGGAAGAATCAGTAGTTCCCACATATCCCACCATTCATCAAACAGCACCTTGTTGTTTCTGATCCAGTGGATACTGCCACAGAGTGTGTTCCTTAGCAACATGTCCAGGTGTTCGGGACAAACTTATCCTGTCTCCCGAACATTGCCACAAGCCCGAATTAATTTATGAAGGAACTCCCTGAGAGTGAGAGGCTGGTGTATAGTTGCCAACAAAAAGCTTGTAGTCAGTGACCAACAATTTTTCATCCACAAGGGCTGTAACGAAGTAATAACTCAAATGGTCTGTGCTGAAAAAGACGTCACCTCTCAAATCCCAAGCACAAATAAGAATCTGCCAGGACACATTTTTTGAGTCACCTTTGTGGGTTAATTTTTTCAGATGCTGGATGAAGTACAGCTCTGGAACATTCATTCATCAACCGCAATAATCTAGAACACATGAAGAGGTCTTGCAGGGATCCGTCCATTCCTCACAGTGTCCAATTTCATATGATCTGGAGACTAAAGACGGACAGAATTTTTGTGTAGGCCATGATTTGTGCCAGAAATAGTGATGAGCAGAACTGGCCGATTTAAATAACAGCAAAATCTTGCCATGGCATGTCCTTTCTTTCTGGTATTAGAGCCATTTAGACATTGTCAGAAAACTCTGCCCCAGTTGTTCGTACAGTTCAGAAACCAATATCTGGTTCATATCCATTGTCACCTCTCTTCTGAGGTGCAACAGGAAAGAGGAAGAAGGAAATGGCACCATTTTTTTTACTTGCTTCCCCTCAACACCTCATGCAGCAGCAGGCGGCACAGATGTACCAGATGTTGTTGGAAACAGCGATGCAGCAGAAATGGCGAAATCTGTTCCTCTGAAAGATGGATCTCAGCCTTCAGGAGACGAGTCATCTGAAGGCCTATTGCACAGCACAGAATGTAAAGGAATAGCACAAGTACCAAATTTACTGACAACTACATTGGTAGCAAGTTATCATGACTGGTCTGTCACACCTCTAATAGTCTTAGCCTAAAGAACCTTTCAGAACTTGATGTGTTCTTGCATTTCGCTGTGCTATTTTTATTTTTTTTATTCTTTAATTGTTGATTTATAAAAACATGCATCAGGGACAACTTTTGCTGTGAAGCAACTTTTCGCCGCAGTGAGCGTTAGCCAAGTCTTAGGCATATACCTCAGTATCCACAGGTCCATCCGAGTCTCTTCCTCTGTGTCCAAAGCTCCACAGCCAGCTGCACAGTCCCCTTAGACTTCTGGAACAGTAACTGTAATAGATATATATATATAAATATAAAGCATGTGTAGCTGACTATAATAATTACATATGCAGCCTATATGATCTCACATAAATTGAGAGACAATATGAAATCTTTGCACTTTTACAAACTCATTTGTACAAACTATTGAAAGATTCAAAACCAGTTATAAGATGCAGTTTTTCTTATACATTCACATAAGTTTCAACCTAAAATGTTAAGAAAGAAGTACATTATGAGCTCTTTAGATGCATATCTATATACACAGGGCTCCAGAATAACATTAGCAGTAGCACCGGTGCCACTAAGTTCTACAGATGGTGGCGCCAGCACCTGATTTGGTAGAAGTTAATTTCATCATAAAATTACTATTGTTTTGCATTAATAAGTGCAGTTACTAATAATTCAAACATTTTCTCACTCCAGCTTCCAGCTGTGTAGTAACGGTGTCGGGTGATCAAAGATCAGCCCGCAAGTACCTGTTCTGAGCTTGCGCTCAAACGAGTAGCGCTGTTTTGTTCCACATTCTATGCAACAGAAATGGCCGCTCTTATCAGTTGGGCAATGTGGTGGTGGCACCAGTGCAGGCTCTAACAAAACTGTTACACCGGCAGGAAAAAAGGTTGCAAAATGCGACTATTTGTACACAGTCTGGAGCCCTGATACACAAACGAAGGTGTGGTTAAATTAAAGCAGAGGAGGTGAAAAGAGGCAACAGATAACAGTGACTTTGAGAGATGTGGTCATTAAAACAAAAAGCAGTCTTTGACCGATAGCTTGATGGATGGTCAATTGGTTTGCTTGAAAAACCAACAGAAAGGTCCTATCAGCATTTCCTATTCAACCATCCTTTACGGAGACTTCAACTTTATCAATGTCAATACAATTCTGCTACAAAAAAAAAAACACTTTCTTTCTATCCATATCTTCCCTATACTACTGATACCACTTCCACCCTTGTAAATTCTTTTCTTAAAAGTGACGCATAAAACTACAAAAAGCCCAAAGTACACTTTAATTTTGATTCGAACATTTATTGTTTACGTAAAACCCAATGCGTAGCCTTTCGAAGTATATCCCATTTGATCGCGTGCACAACCACAGGCACATGACATATTCACACTGGAAAGCATCATCCTTGTCCAGTGTATACACTATCTCTCTCCAGAAGTTATGAGTAATAAACATGTCTTTGTACTCTCAACGCATGCGTGTATTGTTGTCATTGCTAGTAGTTTATTGTTGCTTTTCGATCTCCTCCATTTCTTTTTTGACTGTGAAACAGCAGTCTGAGCCAGTATTGCCGCCTTGTGAACGAATTACTGGAAAAAAAGGTATGCAAGGTGCATACAGTATGCGAGCTGCACATACAGAGTATGCGTAGTAAGAAAAAAAATGCATGTGTACACCAAGCGCTTATATGTTGAATACCATATTTGCATTACACCCCAAGTGTATGTGTAAAAACCAGAGTATACTTTGGGCTTTAATGAATGAATGAATGAATGAAGCATTTATATAGCGCTTTCATATGTACTACTGTACACCCAAAGCGCTTTACAACCATATCAGGGGATCTCTCCTCAACCACCACCAGTGTGCAGCATCCACTTGGATGATAATGATAATCTTCTGTGGTAGTTTTATCCATACCACTCCAATTCCATAAGCAATAAAGAAGTACACAGTGTGTCTTGGTAAAGTAAAGAGATAGTCAAACCTTAAAACAGTTCTCGTCAGACATCAGCTGCTCGGCTTTGCGCTGGTAGGATGTCTCAGCATTGCCTCTGGATGTTTGGGTGGACAGGGACCCACCAGTGGCTTTGTTGGCACACTCACTAAGGTAAAGATCAGTCACCTGTACACAGATCTCATCGCTTACTATATGCTGCAGCTGTGGGAAAGTGAAAAAGAAAGAGAAAATAGTAAGTTGAGATGAAAATGCTGACTGCTACACTTCAAGTGAAATTGAAGAACGAACTGGTGTGAACCAAGTTCCTATTGAGTGTGTTTCTAGAGTTCAGCCTGCCAAAGCAACCTTTCCGGAAAAGTCTGCTCTGACCGGTAAACACCCGCGAACCACCACTGCTCTGAGGCTCTGCTTTCTTTGACGTGGACATCTCTGGTTCATTTCTTCTGTTCAGTCCGCCGAGGTCATTGCAGAGCTTGTGCAAACATCCACATCGCTATGATCAGATTTCTTAACTGCCGTTTTAACACTGCTGTCATTTTTGTGGTGCGTTTATTTTGTTATTGAGAGGAAAGCACATATTTTCATATTCATCTAAACGCCGCTCCCAGTGGTGTGGGTGGCGTCAGGATGATCACTAACAGTATATCGCTGCAAAGGTTACTTCTTTTTACCCCTCAGCGATGAAAATATGAGTATGCTGTGAATATAACGGGGCCTAAAAAGAAGGACTTATAAAGCTAAAGCCAAAATAACAATGATAATACAAGTAGTACAAAAAAAAGCCCTACCTGTCTCACTATACTCTGGACGAGTTTGTCCATGGTGAAGGCAGTGTAGGCATGGATGGTAAACATTTCCCTCAGCTGGTCCTCGTATTGAGATGTCTCCATATTGCCATCCAGAAGGTTTCGCACCATCTCTAAGAAGGCAGAGTAGTAGTCTTCAACATCGATGTCCACTGCAAACGAGACAATTTTATTTGATCAAAGTCAAGCAACTGCATTACCAACAAACAAATTACAGCCAATCTGTGAGTCGCTCAAGTAGTTTCCATGGTGATAGGGCCCTGAGGGTTGCAGGCAAATCTGAGAGAAATATCATTAGCTCTAACATGTGTTAAGACCCTTGAGAGCGACTGGTGATAAAACATCCTCCTGTCTTCACTAATTCAGTTGGTCTCGCACTCGAGTTCTCAACCTTGCACGAAACATGATGACAACCAGTGTGAAAACTGAGTGAAAATGGGAATAAATTAATTTGCAAAACGAACAGTTGTGTTCTGCTCTGTAATCTAAAACTTACTGGGTTCTTTCAAACCAGCTGGATGGCCGGCTGTCGTTCCTCTCTCTCTTCAATCCCAGTACGTTCCTTTCCCACTCCCTCTCTCTGGAGTCTTCCTCGATCTGTTTTTCCGCCTGCCCGTAGATCCGTAGCAGTCGGGAGCACAGGATCTGGTGCAGCCGAAGGAAGATGTACCAGTTATTGTTGACATAGAAGAGGTTGTAGGCATCGTCACAGTTACTCAGCTTCTGCTGGGTAGCTGCTGTATGGCTGAAGAGGAGCTTAGACTTTGCTGACGTCGTCCCATTGTGCTTTTTAGTCCCGTCTTCATCTGGTGCGGTCTCCTCTTCTTCCTCCTCCTCCACATCGGAAAGCTCACCACGTCGGGCGAACAGCATGTCGGGGATGAAATGGTAGATGATCTGTTTGATTTTATACTTGTCGTCTTTGTGGATGCCGGACTGCCTCTTGACATGGTGGATGATGAGAGCAGCTGCGTCTTCCAGGATCTGGCTGTCCTCGTACATGAGGTTCATGTGAGGGCCTGAGGGAGGGGCGGCATTGTCTTCAGAAGCCTGCTCCTGTCGCTAAGTGGATGAAAAGGCCATTTTTAAGCAACCGGACAACACTTAAGATGCCTTTCATTTTTGCGTCTGTACATTTAGAATGTTTCTTACCTCATCATAGAGAGACTCAATTTCATTGAGCAGCGTCTTGGAGCGAAACACCTTTGTGTCATTCTGTTTGAAGTTAATACCTTGGTGATCTAAAGACTTCAGGTAATACTTCTCATTCTGTTCTCTCCAGATCTTATTGAAGCCACGCTGAGCCTCTCTCCACTCCTCTTCTTTAATTTTCAGCCTGAGAAGACAAAAACATAAATGAATTCTTTGAGGAAAACCTGAAATATAAGAAATGAATAAGACAGCTCTCCCTGTCTGAAAAAAGTGCATAATGACGCTATAGGATAGTAATAACATGGTAAATTACTAAGGTACTACTAAGGCAAATTTTTCTTTTTTTGGTGCAATTTGACAAAAAATTCCAATTGCGATACAAAACGTTTACCATCCATATTTCTGCTGCTTGGATATCAAGAAAAGAAAAAGAAAGAAAAGAACAAAAGCCATAATAATCACATTGAAATAACAGATCTCATTTTCAATAGTGTGTTAAGTTTTGCTGACATTAATAGGAACAATAAAAGTTACTCTTTAAAGGTCCTTTCACACTCGACGCGATTTTGACGCACGAATCATTCGCGCGATGGTTTTATTTTTCGATCAGCTGTTTGTGTAATGAGTGCTTCCACACCGAACGCGAATGCGCAGCGGCGAAAAAACGACTTTTATTTTATTCGCTTCGATGTCTATTTTTTTTTTAAGTAATGAACAGAGATCCGCATTCATTAGTGGAGGCTCAAAGACTTGTAGAGGCCCACGAACACAATTATCGAGCCACTGTGGGGCGTGATGTTGATGCAAAAAGCAGAGCCAGGCGTATTTCATGGGCAGATGATGATGATGATGATGATGTGTCCATGTTTTCTCAGCTGTCGGCGCGATTCGTTTGGAAATGTTGAAGCTCTCTGAACGTCACAGACGTCGCAAATTCGCGTCCCGGCTGATGTGAATGGTTTGATGCGAACTATCGCACACGAAATATTCGCTTTTTCGTTTCGCTTTTTCGTTACGCATCCGGTGTGAAAGGGCCTTAAGGGTATGTTTTTTTTTTATATAATTTAGAAATTTAGTTGATCAAAATGTGGAAAAAACATGGTTCTTTGCATTCACATCCTACCTGAATTTGAAATCAATCAATCAATCATAAAATCCATTTGCTGGGTCTGGTTCAGTCTACTTTGTACTAACACTGTTATTTTTGTAGCAAGTAAGCTAACTTTATATTTATTCTATCACTGTAATATAAATAATTTATTATTAATATTATCAAAGTACTTAATATTACAATTTTGTTGTACACTAGCATTACAATTCGGTCATGAATTCTTCACTTTCACAAAGCAAAACTAGGCAGACTCTAGTCTTTAGTTTGGTTTGAAACAGAAGGAAGAACTGGTAGCCAAGAAATGTTTTAAATAAAGTCAACATGGAGCACTCTGAGGTTTAATAATCAAGATTTTGATCTTAATTTGAAAAACTGTGGAGCCCTATAGGGTATTGCATAATTACCACAATCATGTAATATGCTGTAAACATTATACTCCAAAGAAAACTATGGTACTACCAAAGTAAATGTTAAAATAAAACGTTTTAAAAAACAAATCTTTCCTTTTTCATGCAACTATGTATGACATTTTTATCGTTTTCATGAATTTGCTGGGAAGGAGTCAGACAATAACATTTATGCTGACCTTTTGAGTACAATAGGTACAGAGACAGCAGGGTTGGTCTTGAGCCCATCTATGATGTCTGGAGCTTTGTCACCATATATCCTCTGAATAGCTTTACGGTGGATGACCTCAGAGGAGCCTCCAATGGTGTTGTCCAGTCGGAACTTGGCTTGTTCCTCAGCAGACATGCGCGAGAGCCTCTTCTGAACAGACTCCAGAACACGGATAGTGGCGAGGTTTGTCTCCAGAACCACATCAAGCTGCATGACAGGTTTGAATAAACACGTAACTGAATATCCAATTACATGATTTCTATGAAGTGAAGCTTCATTTTATTGCTTACCTCAAAGCGCTCATCTTCACATCTATATATATGCTCTTCATACTGGGTCTTTTTGGAGCTGACAAAGGTTGAGTCCTCAGACCAGGATGGAAATGACACCCACGTATCATTCAACACCTGAGAAGTATTCAACATTAGCATAGCGCTTTCACAATATCACACTTTTAATACACAATTATCGTGTTCCAAATAATTTGCGATAATATAATTATATCTATGAATTTGGCCAATGAATCACACTTAAAATACGAGTGTAGGGAGGCAGAGTTTCTAACCATAACTTTACAAAATCATATAAAAATAACTAACTGTTAATCAACACTTCCTGCAGACTACAAAAAACAAAACAAAAAAAACACCCACAATGCCAAGCTAACTTATTTATTATTTAAATATCAAGATTATCATCAATACTGATATACTGACACACCCCTACATAACTACCTGCTATTTTCCTCCAAATAGATTTATAAGTGCAGAGTAAGCCTTGAATTCAGAAACAAAACACTTTTGTGGTGTGATGTTTGCACAAATTGAAAATGCATTTGCAAACATGTGTTTACAAACAATGGTGTACTCACCTCTTTGCACAGTGGAGTCCTGCCTGTACATCTAGGCTGCTGGAAGCTCTTGGGAAGGGCTCTATAACTGGAGCCCAATCTCTTGCAGGACGCATAATCAATTTCCATTGCAATGCCTTCAGTGGCTCGCTCTTTGGGAAAGCTCTCAATATGGGCACACTCTCTGTAGCCGAGGAAGTTCTTGAACCATGTAAAAAGCTCTGGGAATTTCCTGATAACCAAAAAAAGCAAAAATGTCAGAAAAAGTCATAATATTGATTACAATTTTAACATGTCATGTGAAACGAATAATCTTATTGGTTTTTAAGTTATAATTATATTATATAATCAAATTAAACAATGGCTACATAAAATCAGCCAGCAAGTGTCTCACAGATGAAATGAATATGATTTCCACTCACCCCAAAATGGTAAGCCAACTGCACAAGTTCAGCCCGCGAGATCACTTCTTGATTGAAGATGACCAAACAGCGTAAGAAATTGTCATAAGCCTCTGAACTCCGCAGTGCTTTCCGCACCTAAAAAGAGAGCGGAGCATTTAAGCCACATAACTCACTATAATCCTTGTAATATTTACTGTACCAACATAATGCCGTTATTTTTGTATTCCATTGTAATCTGTGCAAGACTATATTAAAAGCAATCACCTTTTCAAAAAAGAGAGATTCAGCACCAATTCCAAGTTTGCTGGCTTCAGCCATCGATTCTTTTGCCATAAACTTTTGCTTTTTCTGTTTAATAGTTAAAAAAAGAACATCCATAAATCCATATGCCATACCAACAGCCATAAAGTACAGTAATGTAAAGTTTCACTCAAAGTCACCTTAACAGGGGGTGTAGTGGGCGTCCCCGCGTGTCTGCGGATCTGACAGCCATTCTGATTAAAACTCTGCTTATGGTTAGGCTGGGGTCTCTTTACCGTCCCTCCACGATCAATACGCACAGATTCAGCCTTCTCGGCTGTAGTCTTACTCAAGAACTGCGGAGAAGAGAAAAAATGCTTATGAATAATAATCTAAATGACGTCCCTGATGTTTAGTTTTCATAATACCTACCGCTGAACTGTTTGCATCTGGCAGGAACTGGCCGAATTCTGAAAGGAGGTCCTCCTGGTTCTTGAAGAGCTGGGCCACCTGAGCATACACCTGCTGCTCCGTGAGAGTGGGTGTGTAGTTTCCCCCTGCCTCCTTAGCATTACGCTGCTCCTTCTAAACAACACACAGAACAGAAAGTTTACAGTAAGCATGCAGCATGAAGGGCTGTAAATATACATTACTGTTAAAAAGTTTGGGGTCGGTAAGACTTTTTATTGTTTTTGTAAGAAGTCTCTTAGGCTCATTTTTGCATATTATGTCTTTTATGCTGTATTTTTGATCATTTATTTGCTCAAAAATACAGTAAAAACCGTTTTATTGTAAAATATTATACATTATTACATGCAATTCATTCCTGTGATGGCAACTTTTAGATGATGAACTTTCAGCAGCCATTACTCAAGTTCCATCCACCTATTTTTATACGCATTTTGGGATATCACAAAAACAAAACAAAAGGCTGGATGAAAATGCCCGGATGCACGTAAATTAAAAAAATGCGCATAAAAAAAAAAGAACAAGATTTTTATACGATAAGAAAAACTACAACAGAAACACATTTAACTAATAATTCCCTCGATGTGCATCAAAAAAAATCATGTGACTGCGATGGGACGGCATAACTGGACCAACCAGTAGAACGATCTCGCTGCACAGAATTTGAAATGCTGTTTTGGTCATTACCTCCCAGAACTGTTATACACGACTGTGTTCCCAAACAGCAGGCAACCGCCTCCGAAACTAAGATAACATGACCTCTTTTCTTGCTCTGAGGCGCAATTTTTTATAGGCTATACGGAAATTATTATACAAAATGGCTTCTTCTATTGCAGAAAAGTCCATTTTTCTTAGTGATATTTAGCGGCAGTTTATCAGGAAGTGACGATTTTGTTCTCTTTCATATTTGACTCACAGGATGGGAACGCTGCTTTGTTCGCAATATTTTTTTTTATTTTTTTTTTTACAAAATTCCAATTTTACACACAAGTTAACTTAGGATGGAAACATAGCTAGTGTCACGTTCCTTCATAAATCATTATAATATGTTGATTTGCTGCTCAAAAAAAAACAAGAGTCTTATTATTACCAATGTTAGGGTTAGTCATGATGCTTAATATTTGTATAGAAACTGAGATATAGCTTTTTCAGGGTTCTTTGATGAATAGAAAAAAGAACAGAAGAGAATAGAAAAAAGAATCTTTTCTAACATTATAAATGTCTTTACTGTCATTTTTGATCAATTTAATGCATCCTTGCTAACCTGAAATATTAATTTCTTTCACAAAAAAGAGAACAATCTTACTGAGCGCAAACTTTTGAACAGTAGTGTACTTGGTTGGTTGTACTACATTTTAACAGCTGCGTACAGAGCATTTTGAACTGGATATTGTCCTCAGGGCCTCAGCTCTCACCTGGTATGTGTGCAAAATTTCCAAGAAGGATTTGTAGACCTCTGGCTGGCCCTGAAATCGGTTCTTGATTTTGTTCACGTAGCTGATAGCATGGTTGAACTCTACAGGCTGGTTTTTCTGTAGAGGGATTGAACCGGCAGTGCTGCTACTGATGGGAGTGTGGGACTGGGCCGAGGGCGAGCGCGGGGAGGCGTACGAGGGAATGGACGGATTAGGCTGGCTCGTTGGGGTAAGTGCAGGAGACTGCATTGGCTGCGGAACATAAAACTAAATTAGACAACTTTGCAAATATACAAACCAAATGTGTACAGAAGATAAAATAATTCAGTTTTACCTTGCTGATCTTGGCAGGGGTTGGCTGGCTAGGGATGACCACGGCAGCAGTGCTGGTGGGAGCTGCTGGTTGGGTCTGGTGCTGTGCTGGCTGTGTTATGGGGAGGTTCTGGACTGAGATACCATGCGGGGTGATGTGGTGGATTTGGCCAGGAGTGGTCACATTAACCAGATCATTGGTCTGAACCTCAATCTTGTAGCCAGGAGGCAGGAAGGTGTTGAAGCCCATGATTAAGTCTGGATGACCTTTGAAGAGCTGGGAAACTCTGCTGATCACACCTGGTGTATCAATGCTGACAACACAAGGACAGTAGATTTATGGTATTTGATTTGCAGTGTCCCAAGAATCAATCCAAGTGTCCAAAAACGCACGATTATAATAACAGGCTAAGTGTTAAGGATAGAACTTTTTTCTAAACTTGTAACACCAAGTTCTAAACTTTAAAAACAATACATTAAATAATCTGTAATCATGTTATTTAATAATAACATCATTAAATGAATTGATAATTATGTATTATGCTGTATTATGTAGGAATTAAAATGTTAAAATCTCCTGTTTAGCTACATTAAATGAATGCTGGCCATTTAAAATCTAAATGAGAGCAACGATTACATTTATGTAGAGAGACAAGCCCCTTAAATGAATAAAAAACGCATAAATAAAAAAGTCCCTGATTCATTGTGATTATTTAACCATCTATAGGTGTGGTTCACATTTACTGTCATTTTAATAGAACTGTCCTTTTTAATAGAATTGGTTCTCATACACTGAGTGTGAAGAGCAGCTCTAATTCAGCATTCATACACTCAGATCGAAAGCCTGACATTTATTAGCTTAAAATATTACACTTCTGCTGCCTTGCAAAGCACTAGTATTTCCTATTTGGAAATGCAAATCTATTAGGGGTGCAACAGATCACAAAACTCACGGTTTGAATCATATTACAATTTTGGACCAGATCATTCTGCAGATAAAAAAAATAAAATTAAAAAAAGGGGACTAAATATAACTTTGCTTTCCATTTATTACTTAAAGAACACTTCAAGTACTTCGATATCACAGCAAAAACTACTAGTCAAATTAATAGATTTCAAACATTATTAAAGACAAGTGGACAATCAGTAATAAAATAAGAACAATTAATTTTCATCCTTGTTATAGCTGTCTTTTTTTATTAACATTAATGACACAGGCAGCAGGAGGTTTATTAGGCTGCTGTCACTTTAAGACTGAATGCACAGATCCAAAATAACAACACATCCAATTTTTTTCAGTTTACGTTAACTTCACTTAAGACATAACTGACTGTGTTTACGTCTGAAAATCTGAAATGCGGCTCTCTGTGTGCGTGCTTTTGAGTGTTCGTGCCATGGGATTTTAAACCATTCAAGCACAACCAGACTTAGAAACAGGTGCAAATAATAAACTTTCACTGGATGATGGTTAAAGTTAATCTGCGGGCCACATGCACTCTGAACACTGGGGTCTGGTCGGTATGGATCATGGATCAACTACGATCTGTTACACCCCTAAAATCTATGAACAGAACATATGGAAACATGAAAATAATTAATTAGTAATTCAAATGTGAATTTTAGAGGAAAATGTGCAAACTTCAGAAGAAAATAACATACAATACAATAACATACAACTAGGCTGAACGATTAATCACAATAAAATCGCACGTGATTTGGCAAAGGCTGCGATTATTTTATGCACAGCTTGTCTGTGGAGTGCAGCTGATTGGTAGTAAATACCGCCACAGAAGTACAATTGTTGGACAAGAGGTTCATAAATGCTTCTCATGTTTTAGAAAGATGTTTGACGCGTGTAATTTTTTCAAATGCACGTTATAAGTGACTAGGGATGGGACGGTATGAAAATTTCATATCACAATTATAGTGACCAAAATTATCGTGATTATCAATATTATCACGGTTTTGTTAAAACGAGATGAAAGTGTTCAAAAAGAGCTGATGCTCACACAAAAAACAGGTCAATATTTGAAAATCAACAAACAACAAATAAAACAAGCTGCTCTATGCACTTTTTTAAGCAAGATTATATTCTGTGGCATTTCCTTCCTGATAATGACCGTCGTCAATAGCAACGCATTATAACACCGCGCACATCCATGTATCGCAGCGGACGCGCACGCG
>FLSR01004885.1:3123775-3138267 GCA_900092035.1 Leuciscus waleckii | reverse complement strand
TATATATATATATATATATAATATTTCACATTCATTTACATTTGTTGTAGTCATTTCTAGTTTTTGTTTAAAGTTTTTCATCTAATTTATTTTATTTCAGCTCTATTTTGTTTATATAGTATTGTTGTTTTTATTAATATTTTTAATTGGCTTTTATTATTTTATATTCTCTTTTCATTAATTTTTTATCATTATTTGCTTTCGTCACTTTAAAAAAAAAAATTTTTTTTACTTTTTTTTTAAATGACTATTTGGGTCGTTTATTTATTTTATCTATTTTGGTAAATATTATTTCAGTTTTAGTAACTTTATTTCATTTCAGCTTTATTTAAATTAACAAATGTTTTTAATAGTTTTACTTATCGATAATAACCCTGAATATTTATATATTATTGTGTGACCATTTAACTTGTGACAAGTATTTATTGCATTTATCTTCTGAATATTCTAGACAACCCAGTTTGTCAGCGAGTGCCAAGAGACGCATACACAGAGACCATAAAGAGCACGACTAAACACGAGCTGTACTCTCTCCTGAAAAACATCGACGAAAACACCAAATATTCCCTGAAAGAGAAGAATCGACTCCTGGCACAGTTTTATAAGGGACATCCAGAGATCTTCACGCAGTATTTTGGGTCTAGACTGAGCACACTAAACCTTCTTGAAGTTTAAGTTCACGGTGTCCTGGAAATAATTTTTGTGATTGTCTTTATCCAAATAAATCCAAATAAACATATTTAAGTGTGAAATAAGAACTGAGTGTGTGTCTTTGAATAGAAGCCTATAAATTAGATTTTCCTCCTTGGGAATATAGTTCTTGATAGGTCTAAAAACAAATTTTGCTTCATAAATGATAATTAAAAAAAGGCCTACACTAAGTTTTGTCATGCTGGCATGTGTGGAATGTTTTTGACCATGTTTGTTACAACAAGTCTATGGTTACAACTAGCCCGCAGTCTTAGTTTGTGTCTACCTGCTCACCCCTATACTCATACTTTTGAATAACATTCATGGATAGAAGTGGGAGTGTTACACAAATGGGTTGTTCAGATTTGCAATATTATGCTCATAGCTTTATAAAAAAAAAGGTGTTAAAATACAAAATGCAGCAACTTATCAGATATTAAGACAAAATAATATTTTTCAGGACTTTTCGTGCTAGTCTTTTTGTCTTTAAAGTTTTGTTGTGCTGTACGTATATTTTTTGTACTGATGCACTTATGTCGCAAGCGTTTTTAATTGTATAAAATTTGCTGAATGTTGTTACGAACATAGTTTTATTTAGTGTCCTGTGCCTTTAATGCTGATGCGTCTTCAGGAGCGGCTGTGGCTCCGTCCATTCTTTACGCGTTTCAAACTCTGATTGGCTCTTCAATGCTAGACAGACACAAACCCGTCCAATCAGAATCCGATGGGTTGGGACACGTCACATAGAACGGAGTGCGCTTCCAGCGGCTGTTCTCAGATCAGTTTGAGGGGGAGTATGTTCCCATAGTGATTATAGTGACTCATCTGCTCCTGGATCAGTTGTAGACTCAAATCCCGCCCGGGTTTGATCCTAATGTCTGGGCGCAGCTCAAATCTCCTCCCCGGATGCCCCAGAAACCCTAAAACACAGTCATCGCCACACACACGGTTTTTTCGGGTTGTTCATGGTGCGGATCTGCGAGAGGAGGATGAAGTTTTTGGTGGCAGTCACATTGATCGTTGGCTCGGTGATTTTCCTGCTTTTCCCGAGCGGATCAGAGGCGGATGAGAAGAAAAAGGGACCTAAAGTCACGGCTAAGGTACAGAGACGCTACGCTGCGCTACATTCTTCACTGCAACATTGAATCTGGCCTATTGGATACAAATGATGGAATTCGAATTTCAGCTCGAATTTGTAATGTTGCGTTCACACTTAAATTCAGCGTGCCAGATTCGTGGAGACAGTTTCTTTTTGCTTGCAAAGCATCGGTTTTGCTTTTTCATTTGCATTTACAAAGTTCATTGGATTGTGCAAAATAAAATATATTAATAATAATAAGGCCGGTAACACCACACAAATGTTTCCTAATTTAATGTTGCATCAGTATTTGTCACTTAAACAGTAGTCTAATAATAAGTGGGAGGGTTGTGGCCTCTTGGTGGAGTGAAATTCCTATAATATAATGCATTTGTTGCAGAACTTATTGTTTGTATGTTCTGGTGTAACTTGATTTGGTTGTTTTCCCAGGTGTACTTTGATATCAGGATTGGAGATGAGGATGTGGGACGGATAGTTATTGGACTCTTTGGAAAGACTGTCCCTAAAACGACGGAAAATTTCCTCCTGCTGGCCACCGGAGAGGTGAGTGTGTCTTTCCACTGGGGGTCAGTATTCATCAACCACTGGGAATTGAGACTAACTTTATATGATTCTGATTTCCAGAAAGGATTTGGTTACAAAGGCAGCAAGTTTCATCGGGTGATTAAAGACTTCATGATCCAGGGAGGAGATTTCACCAGGGGAGATGGAACCGGAGGTAAAAAAATAAATAAAAAAAAAACCTGATTGAAATCAGGTAATCTTTGTTACCATTTATGATGTCATAAGATTAGAACTCAAACGTCATCAGCCCCATACTTTTAATATCTAAAAAAAATAAAATAATTTAAAGGGGTTTGAGGCCCAAAACGCCCTGTAATCTGAGATTTCTAACACCCCTGTCTGTCTTTATATAGGTAAGAGCATCTATGGAGACCGTTTCCCTGACGAGAACTTCAAGCTGAAGCATTACGGTCCTGGTTGGCTCAGTATGGCCAATGCCGGCAAAGACACTAATGGCTCCCAGTTCTTCATCACCACGGTCCAAACGCCATGGCTGGACGGCAAACATGTTGTGTTTGGCAAAATCTTGGAGGGCCTGGTGAGTATCTCCACGTCGTCCATCTGTAGAGATGTTCTTCAGAATTGATTTACCTTACCTAACAGTCAGGAATCTTTACATATAGGAGTTTGTGCTAATTTTGAGCATTTCCCTTTGTCTTCAAGGATGTTGTGAAAAAGATCGAGGGCACGAAGACCGATGGCCGAGATAAACCTCTCAAGGACGTCATTATCCACGACAGCGGCAAGCTCGAAGTGGAAAAGCCTTTTGCAGTAGCTAAAGAGTAATTTAAGTTCGAAGGAAAAAACGGGACTCTGGGTTTAAGGGGATTGAATTTGGTGCCACTAGAGTTCTAGTGGAAAGTGTGTGTGCGTGTGTGAGAGAGTGTGTATGTGTCACTGGAGCTCCGCCCCCTTCACGGAACGGTCACACACCAGTCGGCACATCCTGGGTCCAGTTCTAACAGGCATTCCGATCGGTCCGATTTCTGACCCACTTCAACCTGCTTTTATAATCAAATCTTCAATAAAGGATCCAGGTTTTCTTAATGCTGTTGTCTTGCTTGAATAATTCCTTGTTTTTTGGACCAAGAATAAATCAGACACTCTTTATTCAACAAAAACACTTATGTTTCAAAATACAGACAAATGGCTTGGCACAGTCAAAATCAGTGACCAGTGACTATGGTTTGAAATGTGAATTTCATGATAAAATGTAAAAAAAAAAAAATCTTTTTTTTTTAAAGGGAAAAATATATGAAAATGTTTAAATATCGCATTTATAAGACCATTAAGATTTGTCTGACAATTAAGCACAACTAAATTTTAATAGTAATAAATCATAAAAAAAAAATGTATTATACATCATTGTTTTGTCCATATAATTGATGGGGCTCCTAAAAAAGAAAAGAAAAAGTCTTGACTATATTTTCTTAGATTTTAAGGTTGGAAAATGACCTAGACAGTTTTGTAAGACACACATACTGAAATGTGACAAGATTCAGTCGATATAAACATGCAAAGGCACATTTAGCGCAGGTGGAGTTGCTAGGCAACACCTCAGCCATGCACTTATATTCTCTGTGACTCCGGCAGGGAGCTGATGTCACTTCTGTTTATGGTAATGATGGGGATTCTGGGATACACGGGCAGCTCTGGTGCACAGGCGCGGACGCTGGGTTTACACAGCTCTTCTGAAGCTCACTTTGACGTCTCTGGGGTACAAACCCTGCAGGACACCGGCCGCCACGATATCAGGGAGATCTGTGAGGGGGAAATGACCACAACACACGGTTTCGCAGGATGTTTTTTGAGTGTAAAAAAGACATTTCTGTAATGAAATCACAACATTCTGCCAGGTTTACCTGATCTGGATTCAAGCTGGTAAGGGTCTACCGAGAAACCAACTACTCTCTGATGGAATGACTGAAATCTAGAAAAAGACATCCATCGTTCAGAGGCTGTTTAGAATAAATTCATCCAAATGTAGGTGTAATAAATAAGCAGGTTAAATGAGATGAGGATGAACGTACCTGTATCCTTGCTCTTGACAGTCATCTGAGTGGTTTTCACTGAAAAGACATTAATAAGTTAATATTGTTATTCATTTCCTTAAATACTATTGCTCTTAATTATTAAACTTTTAACTGTTTAAATGATTTTCCTTAAAGTCCCCATATATGCAATTTTTTTTAAATGTTCCTATTTTTATTTTGGAGATCTCCTACAACAGGTTTGCACGCATTAACCGTCAAAAAACCCTTTATTTTTTCTCATAATATAAACTGCAACATCAGCTCTCTCTTCTCAGTGTCTGAAACGCTTTGATAAAGGATTCAGTCTCTCTAAACCCCACATTTCTGAGAGCCTACTCTGCTCTGATTGGTCAGATGGTACAGTCTGTTGTGATTAGTCTACTGTGCTCTGATTGGTCAGATGGTACAGTCTGTTGTGATTGGTCTACTGTGCTCTGATTGGTCAGATGGTACAGTCTGTTGTGATTGGTCTACCGCTAACAGCGTGTGTTGGAAACCAAACGCCTACCCACGGCTACTAACAAATTATGTTTAGTCAGCCAAGCCTCTTCCCGTTGACTAACGTTTCATCTACTATACTGCCAAGAGAGTGTTAAAAATGCTTTTGACATGAGGTCATGTGACGACAACTGATATGTCTGAATAGTTTAGGTTACTCACAGGCAGAATTCAGTGTAGGCCTATACTACACTAGTACTCTATTGCCAGTAACCTTGCTGTGTGTGAGCAGATCTGAGAATTAGCGGTTTCCCGTTTTCCACCCATAACAAAGGAACACAGAACATTCAGTTCCAGCAAACATTTCCCACTGTGAGCTCAATCTTTCGCTTCTCAATACCTCAAATATGTTTCTCTCCAAATCAGAGAGAGAGAGAGAGGGGGAAATAAAAATGATTGTTTCTCAAGCATGTTTTGACAAGTCTGTGCTCAAGCATGCTCAACACGGTGATGGGAACTATCTATGCAGTGTTATGATCTGCTCAGACTAATAAAACTCAGGAAATTTAGAGCTCTTTAAGCATTTAAAGGCAAAGTTTACCCACAAATGAAAATTCTGTCATAATTTATTCACCCTCGCATCGTTCTAAACCTGTCTGACACAAAAGCAAAAATATTCACACTGCTCTTTTCCTTATGAAAGTGAAAACGGTCAAACACCAAAAATATGTTTACATTTAAACTGATATAATATGCAGTTGTTTATAAATACAAATAAATATAAATGTATTATAGATATAAATGTATAAATAAATTATTTAATATATAAATATATTTAAATAAATATGCATACATATTAAAACATGGATGCTCTTTTTCTTACAATGAAGGTGAATAGGCTGTCAAACTAATCGCCTTTCATTTCTGTATAATTTGTATGACTTGGAGTCCATTAGCAATGGTGTAGGGGTAAGATGCGTGGCGAAAAGTTGACGCAAATCGATCCGAGTTCGAATCCGACTTTTGCCGAACTCACACTACTCCCTTTTCCCATCACATATCAGATCGGAAAAGCATTTATTTTCAATAAAAATTAAGAAAATATTCGAAAAGTGGAAATAAAGTGTCTAACGTGTGTTTAGTAAAAAGTGTTTAGGGGTGGGTGTAGGGAGGGCTTTATTGTCCCAATAAGGTGGCATACATTAAATAAATGATATAATAATTTACAGTATGTTATTATTGTATAGCCTACTGTTAATGTACAACAACACTGAGGTGCAAATAGCACCTCTCTTCCCAGTCTGTCAGTGACGTCTTGAAGGCAAGCCTCCAAGGTTAGCGAAAAAATCGTAACGCTAACGCTGCGCTACACAGGCAAGGAGAACGGAGGCTGTTTTTTTAATGGATGTCAATGGAGGAAAGGCTTTTTTAAACGTTTTTTTGGATTGATCTATTTTTTTGAGTTTACACCAAAAAACAATTGGTCACAGGTATAGTTTACGCCACTTCTCATTCATTTCTATGGTATTCGCAAACAATGATTGACTGTCTATCGCGCAACTCTGAATGAAATTCAATGATGTCAGCGGTGTGATCTGATTGGTTATCAAGGCACACGTGATCCAAGTTGGCCGTTACACTTTCTCCAATGGTAGCGCCACGGACCCTCGTATCTCCTAATAATAAGACCATGGCTGTGTCTGAAATCGCCCCTATACCCTTTAAGTTTTCGCAGAAGAAAACTCAAGACTACAATGGAGGCGTTCAGGGAGTTCAAAAACAGTGACAATGATTTAAAGAATAACTCCCTTTACAGGGAGTTTGTAACAGATCTTTTTCATGCTCAAACAAACAGAAACAATAGCTACACACTATAAGCTCAAACATGTTCTGTCATATTCCTGCTCCATTCATTCCTGTAAGTGTTGACAGTAGAGTTGTGCATCTCTATTCTTAAGAATTGCATAGACTATTTCGTCTTTTTTTTCCTCAGGCGTTAGAATCCGCTGAAGACACACCTTAGCACTTAACTAACGTGTTAGGCTACCTTCTATTATAATGCATTTAAAACCATGTATCTACTGTGCTAATAATAAAACTATGCTCGTAATTGTTTTTGTTGCTTCCTACTAAACGCAGAACACAATGCAATGCAAACAAACCCTCAAACAACGTTGAGACAAAAAAAATAAAAATAAAAATAAGCGCACAAAAAGTATCCAGAGTTGGAAGGTCATCTGAATGTTGCTAAAGAAAGCCCTCTTGCATTTCACATTTCTGCATTGTTACAACAAGCACCGTGGCTTGCAATAGTAGGCTAAACACACAGAACATGGCAGAAACGTTGCCACAACATAAATGTGTTAAATTGATAAATGTTTCTAACTTTTGTTATACGTGTATTTAAAATGAAATGTAGGCTATATTATAACAAAACAAATGACAACATGACCACTAAAAGTGTACAGTGCACCTTCTTACAACATATACTACATAATATGACATGAATACAGTACATAATCTGAAATACAAGGGGCTTTGCAATCATTTATAACAGTTACCATAGTTTCTGCAAAACTAGAGTCAATACAGGCTAGTTGAAAATGAAACAAGATATTACATAAACACTGTTTGAATATCTAATTAATTGACTTACAGTAAAACAACTGTAGTTTTGCTGCACATGTGGTTACCATGGTAAGTTTATGCAATGGATTGACTAATAAATACATTTTTAGCCTTCAAAATTAATGACATACAAAATCACGTGCAAAAACGTCAAACTCACGTTCGAGCTTTATGATATTTCAGTCCTGACTGAGGAACCACAAAATCAGTAAGTTTCTGTCTGACTTACTTTGCGCAACTTTCCCGTCTCGTCCACTTCCCTCATGAGAGACGGAATAAAGACCTCGATGACTGGAGACACACACTGATGATCCAACATCCCAACACACAAGATCAGATCACACACACAGACTGAACTGAGGATCATCTCCGTGACGTGCTTTGATCACTCCGCCGTGGTTCTCCAGAGTCCAGAGCTCCTCCTCCAAACACACACACACCCCCACACACACACACAGCTGAGAGAAATAAAGCCATTCATACAGAAGAATATGCTTTTTGTGGTTAAGAAAGAACTTAGCCTACGTAACAGTGAAGACCTGATTCAATGTATTAATTAATTAATTAATTAATTCGCTTAAATAAAAATACAATTACCAATACAACTCAGAGTCGGTAACCAACTGCCAGATGGTACATATTTTTTTTTTTTTACATAAACCGAGGGATTAAAAAATATCAATGGCTTTTGTCCAATCAAATGCTCTCTAAAATGAGAATGTCCCGCCCTCTAATATTTCCAGCGAATCATAGTCAGCACTCTGATGCAAACTAATACCTATTCGCTATTAACAAATTAGTGTTTCACTAATTATTCACGTGTGTTTTAGAGTTAAAGGTACAGTAGGCAAATTCCGAGAGGCTAGCAATAGAAAGTTAGCATTGAAAGCACAAGATCCCATCCTCCATTCAGAGCGTCTCCAAAGCCACGCCTCCTCCGATACACATGAACACGCATAAGGCATTTAGTCATTCAGTCATCATAAGATAAGAGACGGTGTTAAATTACCTCATGTCTCAAAGCACATTACAATAATAATGTAAACAACTTACAGAGCTCTTACTTGTACCACCTGACTGCTACAGATTCATTCCGGCATTGATAGTGTTGATATAGAAACACATAAATCAGCTCAGAGTAGAACATGACGGGTTGCCATCTTGTAATAAGGTTATATGACATCATTGACATGGTGTGAACGCAGCATAAGCTCTTGTTTTGGTTCAGGAGGAACTGTTATGTGAGTGAGCATGCTGTTTGTTTGTGGCACTCAGTGTCTGTCTGCTGTGTCCCAATTAAGAGTCGGAATTTACTGGAATGCAATGATTGGACGAACATTTTTTTGGTTGAATGTTGTATTGAAAAAAAACGTGTTTATGAAAAAAATGCCTACCCTACCTTTGAACATTGTTTTTTTGGAGATTCTTCAGACGTGTTTTCTGAATATGTAGAGAGAGAGAAAACAAGTTATTTTAGGATGTTTCTAGAACTTTTTTTTTTGAGAGTTAAATATAAAGAGCCCAGTGTCTGTGTGTGTGTCGTCGGATCACAAGTCTGTCATGCGATTTCTCATGTATAAACACTTATCATTCTTAATAAACTCTGTAACAGACTTCGGAGAAGTTGCATAAAAGGACAGTTGTGTATCTATTCCAACCAAGAGTTCAAATGCAAACTTGTCTACATTTATTTGGGCATTAAATCATGTCTACGGATGATATTGCGCGAGCGTCATTTAAATGAAAAGAATAAGTCTATATTTATAAGGTCAACATGGTCAGAGGTGTGTCAACACCAGACCTGATGTCCTCATTTCTTCTGTCTGAATGGAGAATAAATGAGAATCACATGATTTGCCGTGACACACAACCATTCATGCATTTACTGCTGAGTAAACACACTCCAGTCTGAAGATAACACACAATCCTGATGCTCAAGTGTTATTATCCCTGCTTTCCCACTTCATCCCATCAGGAGGTTAGAACTCATGCTCTGTTTAATTCCAACTGATCATGAACCCTGGACCATTTTTGACCTACAAATTGCTGGAAAATAAACAGGTTGAAAAGTTTAATGATTAATGAATATAAAGGATTTTGGTGAAAGGTTAATTCCGCTGCAGCTGCAATAATTTTACCGCAGTAAACCTCAGTGTTGTCACATGGAAATGCCTCATCAAAGCTGGAGAGAAACAAGCATTTATGATAAGAGTATTGAAGGAGAGCTTCTGCTCAACACAGAACAAATACTAAAAGACGGAAGGCCTGTAAGGATCACTTCCTTCATTAGTCTGATGTGTGGATGTGGATGTTTTGCCTCATGGTTTCAGGTGAAGAGAAATCGTATTTTATCCCAGTTATAATCTGTGACGTTACTGTTAAAAACAATTGTTTTGAGTACTAAAATGACTCAAACAGAAACCAAAAATAAGCTAAATTAAAAACAAAATCATAAAAAGTCACCAGTAAGAAACCACTGATTCATTCAGGGTAACATTGGCATTGAAAGCATGCATGGAGATATATATGTTGTACTTCTGAAATGTTATATATGTATATATATATATATGTATATTGTAATTTTTGGAGCTTGTATTGCAAGACAAATTTCCGTGTACACGGACAATAAAGTGCTATCTATCTATCTATATAAATATATATATATAAAAATGTATACATACGCACACACAAAACAACCGACTAGTAAATCAAAAGCTTTATATTTGTAATTAAATCTTTATTGTTTTCCTCAATAGAAGTGTCCACAGTGAAAAAAATACCTGCCCCTTTTTTTCTTATAAACAAACATTTGATTTGTATGGCACCCAATGGTGAAGTCCAACTTGTTTACGTCTCCTCAAAGTGTTATTACAGAAGGGCCCAAAATATCATTTATGAAGCAAACTAAAAAAAACAAACAACAAAAAATGTCTAATGTTATAAATGACGATGAATAACAGCCTTACAAACTCTGACAGCAGCAAAATCTGTATATAAAAAAAAAAAAATCTCATGTAGAAACAATTTAATCATTAGTAGTAGCGTAGCAAAAGTCTATTAATCATTTTAACATGTCAGAGTCAAATATGGTTCGACACAAAACGATAACATGTTGGCAATAAAAATGTCTACACATGAAAATGTAAAATGAAGTAAATAAAGAGAAAAAAAGATTGAAAATGAGGAAAAACAGGCCCTAAATGAAGAAGAAAAGCAGTTTTAAGACTGAAGTGCTTTGGGCTTCTGGTTTGACCAGCTGAAAGAGCTCCGGTATTGATATAAAACGCTTTAGGAGCGTCTTCGTAAATGCTTTACGTCAAGTGAGCAAATAGAAACAAGATCCTAAACCTATTGAAGATTTAAAATGATCCTTTGAGTGAAAACTATGAGCCAGCAAAAGATCGAGTGTAAGTGTTGACATGTACAGTTCCTGTTTGATTTCAATAGTCCACCAAAAAAAAAAAAACTGCATTACAATCTCTTTTACTTGCAAAATACAATGTAATTCTGGTGTTTTAAAGTGTATATACCAATACTCCGGACTTCTGAAATGATCTAGGTCACCATTTGTCTCTGAAATCCTCTGCAAGCCTGCTGGGAAGTGTCTAACTGTGAATGAGAGGAGAGCGCCCTCTAGTGTAAACCACTGACGTCACTGCTGATGAGGAACACGTCCGATGGGAATAAACATGAAGTTTGGTTGCATACAGACGAGGAAGACACCCAGCCACCACCACATGCGTTTACATCCCCCAAAAACAAGAGTCAACGTAAGAAAATAAAGGTGAAGATTACACAGAAAATATACAAGTTACTAATTCAATCAGAGTAACGAGCGGCCGGATAATGATTCCCTTTGCAGCACGAGTTCTCTTGGTTTATAGGCAAGAGGTAAAGAGTGTAGAAAGGCCTCAGTCAGGGTGAGTGTGTGTGTGTGTGTGTGGACGCCTCCTCACGCGATCGCTTTCGCCTCCGGCAGAAACGCCTCCCAGTATTTTATCAGCTAGAGGAGAGAAAGAGAGAGAAATGTGGATTACAAGCATTCAGACGGATGTTTCTCAGTAGAAGGAAGTGTTCTTGTACCTGTTGTTCTGAGTGCAGCAGTGACTCCAGATATTTGATGATTTGTCTCTTAAAATCTCGAGCTTTTTCTTTCTGTTAGCAAAGACATTTAAATCAATTGTCAGTCTTAATCATTAAATACGATTCAACAATTAATTGAAGCGAGAACAACGGCTAATAAAATGTTTATTAGGATAGGAGTACATAAAGTGGCCCTGTTATGCTATTTTTATTTTGGAGTTCTCCTACAACAGGTTTACATGCATCCAGTCAAACAACACTGTAAATGTCAGTGTCTGAAACGCTTTGAAAAGGATTCAGTCTCTCTAAATCCCTTTTTTCCCCCCCATTTCTGAGAGTCTACTCTGCTCTGATTGGTCAGATGACTCAGTCTGTTGTGATTGGTCTACTCTGCTTTGATTGGTCAGATGACTCAGTCTGTTGTGATTGGTCTACTCTGCTTTGATTGGTCAGATGGCTCAGTCTGTTGTGATTGGTCTACTCTGCTTTGATTGGTCAGATGACTCAGTCTGTTGTGATTGGTCTACTCTGCTCTGATTGGTCAGATGGCTCAGTCTGTTGTGATTGGTCTACTCTGCTCTGATTGGTCAGATGACTCAGTCTGTTGTGATTGGTCTACTCTGCTCTGATTGGTCAGATGACCAAGTCTGTTGTGATTGGTCTACTCTGCTCTGATTGGTCAGATGACCAAGTCTGTTGTGATTGGTCTACTCTGCTCTGATTGGTCAGATGACCAAGTCTGTTGTGATTGGTCTACTCTGCTCTGATTGGTCAGATGACCAAGTCTGTTGTGATTGGTCTACTCTGCTCTGATTGGTCAGATGACCAAGTCTGTTGTGATTGGTCTACTCTGCTCTGATTGGTCAGATGACCAAGTCTGTTGTGATTGGTCTACTCTGCTCTGATTGGTCAGATGACCAAGTCTGTTGTGATTGGTCTATGGAGTAATGATGCTGAAAATTCAGCTTTGATCACAGGAATAAATTACATTTTAAAATATATATTCAAATAAAAAAAGTTATTTTAAATTGTAATAACATTTCACAATATTACCGTTTTTACTGTGTTTATGATCAAATGAATGCAGCCTTGGTGAGCAGAAGACACTTATTTAAAAAACATTAAAAAAAAATATATTATTCCAAACTTTTGACCAGTACTGTATCTACATTGTAAATTTAATTTGTTATTATAATTATTTTTTAAATATTAATAATAATTCAAATAAAAATAACAATTATGTAGATACATACAGATATGCATCATGATGCTGAAAAAAAAAATCAATAATTATAATGAATTCTGATACAATAACGATCCTGATACATACCTGTATGTATTTACATAATTGTTATTTTATTATTAATATTTATTATTAGTATAACAATAATTAAGATATAACATTAACATTTAATTATTATTATTAATAATAATAATAATAATAATAAGATATATACAGATTTATATCACATTCTAAAAATGAAAAAGTAAAATTTCTTTTTATTTTCAAATATATCTATAATACTAATATTAATATAACAAATTAATAATACATTTATTATTATTATTATTATTATTATTGACAACAACAACGATAATATATTGGATAATATGGTAAAAACAAAATGTAATTAAATAATATTATTTAGTGCTTACAACCATATGGTAATGCTTATTTTTAGACAATCCAGTGAATTAAATAGGTTTACAAATGAAGGGTATAATTTTCTCTTTGCATGTGGAACGCCAACTGAAATATAAGATTACCTATAACAAATCAATCCGTGCCAGTTTAACATTATATAATACCTTAATGTTAAAAATGACACACTTAAATCAACAGGACGAGTCGTATTTTTCTTCTGTGTGTGTGTGTGTGTGTGTGTGTGTACCCTGACGGCTCCCAGCAGTCGTATATAATCGGCCAGCAGCTCAGAGAAGGTGAAGAAGTCGTTGGCCGCCTGGTCCTGATGGAGCTGCTCGATTCGATCTTCCACCTCGGCCAGCTGAGACAGAGCTCGAGACAGAGCCGTGTTATCCTCCGAGCTGCCCAGCATCGCCACGCTCTTCGCAAACACGGCTGTGTTCCCAGACAACTCTGAAAGACACATCCCACCCTTTAACAACTAGTCCAATCAGATTCTGTTTCACTTAAGATAGGTCACATTACAGAATGGGTTGCAATTCCCAAATCTGAATGCACTGCATTTAAAAAATAAAATGTTAGCCCTTCTGACCTTTCCTGTGATTGACAAGCGATTCCACCATGACGTGGAGTTTCCGCAACTGCTGTTCTTCATTTTCTACATCCTGGATCTTCTCATCAAACCACTGAAACCAACAAGCACACACATAGTTTAATATTCAGGTTGGTTTTAAGCCTATTCCTCTTTATAGAGGAGCTCAGCGTGGGTCAGACCAGCTTGTTTTTCCACTCACCACGTCCTGTTCGTTCATCTTTATGGTCATCTTACTCACAGCATCTGTGGCTTTGTTGAGCATTTTGAGGAAGCCGGCTCCACTCAGAGCCTGTGTGCCGACTGCTCTGGGTAACTAACACACACACACACACACACACACACACACGTGAGGAATGGATAGATAAACATCTGCATGTGAGAAAGTCTCTTAGGTTTATGTTAATGTAGAGTTTGCGGTCGCATTCGTTGATTCAATGATTCAAAATGTTCGTTTTTATGCAAAAAGCCTTGTCACCTCTTCTTTCTCTAAAAACTCTCTGACATCAGGGTCCTGCAGGAGAGACGGGTGACTTACAATCCTCTGAAGATACCTGCAACAACACACAAACAATCCTCAAAATATACATCAATATTAATTACTACTAACATTATATTTATTACATTATATTATCCGATCTAAATAATAATCAACAACGTTAGATTGGATAACATCATAAATTGGGATATAATAAAATGTAATGTTAGTTGTAAACTTGT
>FLSR01004885.1:3099973-3111214 GCA_900092035.1 Leuciscus waleckii | reverse complement strand
TCATCATATTAGAATGATTTCTGAAGGATCATGTGACACTGAAGACTGGAGTAATGATGCTGAAAATTCAGCTTTGATCACAGGAATAAATTACATCTTTCTTATAATGTATTAAAATAGAAAACAGTTCTTTTAATTTGTAATAATATTTCACAATATTACAGTTTTTACTGTATTTTTGATCAAATAAATGTAGCCTGTGTGAGCAGAAGAGACTTCTTTCAACAAAATCTTAATTATTTGTATAGAGTTACATAAATGTACAGTATCAAAAAAGGTTTAGAGACTGGAAAATACAAATAATGACCTTAATGAAACTTTGACTAACTTTATATGAAAAATAAATAGGAAAGTGTAGAATATGGCTTCTTTAAATAGAACGAAATGAATGCATGTATTAATTGCGGTTTCTGTTTTGTAGCTCATCAGCTCTGGGGGTTTTCACTGGAGTGGGCCGCGTGGCAGCCATCCTGGGAAATGTTGTTTTTGGGCAGCTGGTGGACTCCAACTGTGCCGTACCTCTGCTGATGGTGTCTGCGCTCCTGCTGGCAGGAGGACTGGCGGCTCTACGCCTGCCTCAAACTAAACAGACTGAACTGACATGATACGGCCAAGCCAAGCGAGGCATTCTGGGACCAAAATACCAAACCAAAGAGCTTGACAATTTGCAGTTTTGCCTTAATGTTGCACAAGTGCACTTTGAAAAGTCGACCTGAAGGTTCCACACACTTTATGCCATGTTTTCTGTACTGAAATCTTCAATATCAGTAATTCTTATTTGCAGCTTAAAGCCTTATTAAATTAAATCTTGAATATTTAATAAATATTAAGTTCAAAATCTGTCCTCAACCCATTTGTCTTCTGTAATCTGATATATTTGTATAACTTCTTATCATAATTTCTTATTTTTAGCAGCATTTTTATTTTATTTCAGTTAATTTTGTATGGTCTAAATGCATTTTAATAGTTTCTAAATGAATTCATAGGATAGTCAGTTGACTTTACATTTGTATCTAATTGCATAATTCCCTTTAGAGTGATTTTTTTATATATATATTTTCTAACACTTTCATGTTTGGACGCCAAAATAAACAGAACAGGATTGATGCTTCAACACTTTATTTTGCCAATCTGAACATCTGTAAATAACCATGGCAATACTTGCAGAGTAATGAGGTAGAGACTTTGAAAATCTAAAAAGCGGCTGCAAAAGGCAACAAGGAAGAGATGATGCTCTTTGGCACAGCGAGAAACCAGAGCGGTGCAGATTTACTGAACTAAGGTTAGGAGTGTTTAAAGCAAAATACAAAACTCAATGCGAGGATTTCACTTCGATCTGCTCTAACAAACAAATTTAAAACCACTGGCAAACGTTTCCCTAGTGTCATGTTTAAAAAAGTGCTACGATTTGATAAAAACTATGTACAGCACAGAGGTCAGAGTAACATCCAGAGTTGCTAACAAGAGTTGTATTCAATCTGATGGATGGTTGACGGGGGGTGCAGCGGGGTGGTTGCTAAGCAACAGCATCAGCCAGCTGTGATGTCACTTCCTGGAGCATTTTACAAGCCAAGATGCTCATCAACCATTTAATAGTGTTAAAAAACGAAATAAAAAGGCCCTAAAGGAAAAGACACTGAGACAGCCCAACTTAAAAATCTGTTTAAAAAAAGAAAAAAACTCTAAAAATCACCAGCTAACCAGCCAATAATAATAATTTTAAAAAAAAAGGTCTGGAAAAGCTGGTAACAAAAAAGAAGCCGAAGGCACCGACTGGCATTTGCCTGCAGAGGGTCAAAACTGCGAGAAACTAATATTCTGTTCATGCAAAATTTAAAATACAACTCTTAAAATCAGATATCCATGGCGATGGCTGTCTGGTTAACTGTGCAAGTGGCTCAGCATCAACGAACCCTTTAGTGTGCATAGAGCCTTAATGAACGAGAGCAGTGCAATACAACGCAATAACCTCCTCAAGTGAGACGCCCCTGTTTCCCCCCAGACTCGCACCAACATCCTCTCAAGAAACAGTGAACTCAGTCCGGACTCTTCCCCACGCCGCTGGGTTTAGTGGGGGTTCAGGCCCTTCTGGTTGCGCATGAGTGGCTGATGGCTACTCAAAACATCCAGAGAGTGACCCAATGCCACATGACCGACAGTGGTATTTAAAACAAGCCTGGAAAAAAAAAGAAGAGTTGAAGAAATATACATAGATGTGCAATACGTAAAGAGTGTGCTTTGTATATATCAAATTTCAACTTAACCCAGAGAATCAATAATCGAATCAATTCGCTGTCAACCCAAAGATTCACAGCCCTACTTATTAGAAACATGGCCAATATAAAGAAATACATTAAAAAGATTGTTCATGTTCACTGCCACGTTGATAATGCAAATGTACAGTAAAATAACACAATGTGAAAAGAGACTTAAAGGTGCAGTAAGTGATTTCTGAGAAACAGCTGATATCTGAAATCAACCCAAACGAAGACACCCCTCCCTTCACAAACACTCAATGCAAGGGTGGATGCTTTATCATAGCTGAAGCGAAGCAAAATAATGCTTTGCGAAAAATTAAGTGAAGATGATGAATGAACGTCAAGGAAGAACAAAAAATGAACATTCAATGAACAAGCAAGAGTTTGTTGCCAGTCTCCAGCAGCTCCAGATAAACAATGACACTCAAAACTGTCCTGTTACTCTAGCTAACATTACAACAACAGCATATCTTGGTTCTGTGAAACAGCAAAACCAATGTTACTCACGAATGGAGCAGAAACAACACAACCTCAGGTTTTTTAGGCCTAACTGCTTCAGCCTCTCCAGAGCTGAAAAGCTTTTCTAATATTAACGCGGGTCCTAAAGCTCTAGCCTGATCATAACCCTTCTTTTTCCAGTGATATTCCTCTGACCTTTTCTCTTTTGTAATGTCTCTCGACTATCTCTCTTTCTTTAAGTCTCCCTTCTTGCTCATTCTCTCTCCCCCTTCGTCATAAGTGGACACGCCCCCAACTGCTGATTGGCCCACTCTCTCTCCCTCCATCATGAGTGGACACGCCCCCTACTGCTGATTGGCCCACTCTCTCTCCCCCTATCATGAGTGGGCACGCCCCCTACAGCTGATTGGCCCACTCTCTCTCCCCCCCTATCATGAGTGGACCCCCCTACGCTGATTGGCTCACTCTCTCTCCCCCCTATCATGAGTGGAGACGCCTTCTACTGCTGATTGGCCCACTATCTCCCCCCTTTCATGAGTGGACACGCCCCCTACTGCTGATTGGCCCACTCTCTCTCTCCTCCCCCATCATAAATGGACACACCCCCTACTGCTGATTGGCCCACTCTCTCTCCTCCCCCATCATAAATGGACACACCCCCTACTGCTGATTGGCTACAAGTGTGTTGTACTGCTCGGAGTGATCCACTTTCAACAGAGTCCCCCATCATAAATGGACACACCCCCTACTGCTGATTGGCCCAATCTCTCTCCTCCCCCATCATAAATGGACACACCCCCTACTGCTGATTGGCTACAAGTGTGTTGTACTGCTCGGAGTGATCCACTTTCAACAGAGTTTCTCAGAAATCACTCACTGCACCTTCAAAGGGCAGAATCATGCTCAAACAAAGTGACCTGAGCTATAACTCTTGATTTGATGCTTTACAGTGTTCATACCTGGGCCCTACAGAAGAACGGGCCGGGCTGACTGTTACATATTTGGCACATGGAGTCATCCAGATACGGGTCAATCTGGATCTACAGAGGGAACAGAGAGAGAGTGAGGTAAAGATACAGGGATGATCTTTGAGGCTGTATATTCGAGTCTTGCTCTTCTGTACCTTCTTGGTAAACTTGCATGTTTTTATCTGCACAAACGCCCCAGTCACGGCTTTCAAGTAGCTCCTCTGGCTCCTAAATGTCACTCGTCCAGAACCTAGACGAACAAATGCAACACATTCACTCTATGGGAGTAGAAATATTTTTAAGGGCCATTCACACCAAGGACAATATCTATAACGATAATGATAAAGATTTAGTTCTAAAAATCGCTCTAAATATAAAAGAATAGCAGAGTTCACATCACAACTATAACGATAACGGCACAGAGGAAAGATATCAAATCATTTCCAGAATGATTTTTTTCCAACTAATGAACAATAAAAACATTGAAAGCCAATCAGATCCATCTGCTTTGAAGAGCTCAAGCATTTAAAGCGGAAGACTTTTTTCAAGTTTTTTTTTAAATAAACAGAACGATATTGTGAGTTGGTGTGGACGCCAATATAGTTATCATTATAGTTATCGCTCTTGGTGTGAATGGGGCTTTAGGGTGAGTTCATACTTTGGTTCTCTTATGTTTTTTGGACCAGACCAAAAAGTGTCCTGGTTCACTTGGCGTTCACACTGTCATTTTCAACAACAAACCTAAAGATACAAAACAAAACCAATGGCTTTTATGACGTATATTTTGCGACGGAACTTACCGAACATCCAAAACAAAGCTGTGTGCTTGGGATAAACGTGCTCATTATAAGTGCCTTCATATAGTGGTGTGTTTTCTACCAACTGACAACTCATGAAGAGTTTAGAAAATGTGTAAAGGAGTCAAAACAGCATCAGGAATCCCTCCGTCACACACACAAACGAAGATCTGCTGCAAAAAGACAGTAGCCGCGTTTCCATTACATTTTACTTGATTCTGCCCTCCATTTCTTTCTTAAAGGTGCATTGCGCAAGTCTCTGAGTTTTTGCAGAACTATGCCCCCTCTGGCGGCAAGCGAAACTGCAACCAGAGGTTGTCTTTTGCATTAGACAAAAGTTTTCTTTTTTTTATCTTACGTGGAGTTTGCGTTGGTGTTTGAAATGAACTACAAGCCGGTCTCTGAGAATCCATCTGCTACGGCGAATGGCGGCGAATACACAAACCTGCCAGACAGCCAGGTGAGCGTGCCGTGAACGCGCATGACGTCACGCCCAGTCTCAAATTCCGACCCGAATCCCTCTTATTTATTTTACTGTACAGGTTTATAGAGACAATCGCAGTGATCAGAGAAGGGCTCATTCAGCCCATCAGGCAATTGTTTAAGCATGTATGGGTTAGAAAACGGGTATTTTTAACATGAAAAGTTGCGCAATGCACCTTTAATAAATAAATAAATAATTATAATAATAATAATAATTCGCAAAAGTTTTGCGCAAATCTGTAATGGAAACGCGCCTAGTGATTCCGACTCCTGTAAGGAACTCTCATGGGCAACGTAGTTCATGTGAAGAAAGGAACCATGTATGCTTGAGCATTCTGTCCTTTTTATGGTCCTGTATTTAGCTTGTTTAGATGTCTCTGGTCCGTGTTGCGTTCATATATCATTCAAACCAAACCAGAGTTCGTTTGTAAGCAGACAGAGACCCATCTTTTCAGGACTCTTGATCCGCTTGTTTGGTGCGTACCAGGGTTCAGATGGCAGCGTTCACACTTATTCAAAAAAAACCGCACTAACAGAGCAATCACACTAGAGTTTATTTTATTCTAACCAAACCTGCCAAGTGTGACACACACCACTAATTAATATAAATGAAAGAAGCGTGCACAAACCTATGGGATATTTGTGCTTGTCTGTGTCGATGCCTGCGTACGTGACCCCTCCGAAGAGATCGTCCATGATGTGGGCCAGGCCTTCTGCATTTAGCATCCCGTGCAGAGCGCCCACGAACACGGTCCTGTTGCGGCAGAGACGCTGGGAGGGACAACGGACGAAATTGTGTCCAGATCACCCACGGGATGACCTGCACCTGCAGTAGAAGAAGTGAGAGAGCGGGGTCAGAGGCCAGGGGGCAAAAACAGTAGCCGTTTCTCAATACCAAGTACGCAAACTTCGGACTTGAGTCCTTGGTAGTTCGGACTTGACAAGTTCGACTCAGGAGAACGAACTCCCGAGGACTGGATGACGCAAGTCCGATAATTCTGAAATGGAACAGCGGCGTACTTGATAGCGTCACTCAGCTCGCTCTGGCTACTCCGGTGATCTCTTTATGTATATTTATGCTACAATAAAACAAAATATGTTATAAACCACCACTCTGACTCTTTTCATTTTCATTTTAAAAAATCTTAAACATAATGTCCACACAAATGTGGTTCAGGCAACGCTCTTAAACATAATGGCCACACAAATGTGGTTCAGGCAACGCAATTGATTATCTTCACTTCATATATTTATAACAACACAAAATATAAAACACAACCCTGACTCTTTTTGTTTTCATTTGGGGAGAACGCTCTTGCTAGTTGTTCTTGGAAGAATGAACTCACATGGTGACGAGCACACAGAACGCTGTTGACAGTTTGAGACGATGTGTTCTTGCTGGTATTGCGCAATAATACCCCCGCACAGACGCCGTCTGCAGTACCCAAACATAACGCGATTTAAATAACGGTTTAAACGGGTTAAATAACGGGTTTAAATAACCCAAACATAACTCCTTCCTCGAATGCCGAAATGAATGCTGGGATATTTCTGCCGTCAAGTTCACACAAGTTACCAACCGCTGCATCCTCTGTAAAATGGGCGTGTCAAGAACACTTCCGGGATTTTTAACCGTTCTTGCCAAAATGCAAACTTGTGTATTGGGACAGTACTTGGGCAGCGAATGATGACGTTTCACAAGTTCACAAGAACACAAGTACAGACAAGAACGCATATTGAGAACGCCAGTGTGTTTAAGTGCATGTTATTCTCACATCTTTGCTGTGGATCCGCCTGCTGGACAGTTTGTAGAAGAACTCGAGATAATCGTCAGACTGCAGGCGGTGTTGAGTACAGGCCTGCAGGAGCATCTTCACTGACTTCTCCCAGTCAAACAGCAGGTACACATAACCTACACAAACACAAACAATCGCTTGTAACACAAAAACATGTATATATGTGTGTGTGTTTTATGTACAATATTTGATACTTATTGCTTGTGTGGTAATTTATTGATCACAATGAACAAGTATTTTTCATGGCATATTCTGGGGGCCATGAAACTTTTGTGAAAATTATCAAAAATAATTTGATAACTTTTGATCCTGAAAACTTTAAAAAAAATATATAAATGTTCAAATATATCAATATATTCATAAATATATTCAAAATTACATAACTATGGATAATGAAAAAAATACGGAAGTTAGAATATTATAAAAATCTAATTTTAATTGTATTAATGTTAGATAGATGTTGTTGAATTGTAGATCTGGAGTTGATACCTTGAGGAGGACAGCGTGGGTGTTTACCATCGTTACCAGGCCACTCAACTTTCAATGGACCAAACACACTAAATGTGTTCAACAGACTCGCTACAAGGAGAGAGAAAAAATGGTAATTCACAAATCGTTTGTGTTCAGTTCAGTTCTGTTTTCATGGATTTTGTAGTTTGCACCACTTTGTTTTTGTTCCTGTTTATCTTTGTTTCCATTTCTAGTTTTTTTTCTATGGTTACTCATTAGTTGACTGATTAGTCTCCACCTGTGTTTTACCCCTCTTTATCCTGTGCATTTAACCCTCCTCAGTTTGCAGTTCAGTGTCATGTGTTGTCTTTAAGCTACTGACCAAGTAAGCGGTTACGTTTTCTCCAACTTTTGAGTTTACTGTGAAACCGTGGTTTTTGGACCACAAAACCAGTCACATGGGTCAATTTTTCGAAATTGAGATTTATACATCGCCTGAAAGCTGAATAAATAAGCTTCATTGATGTATTGTCTGTTAGGATAGGACAATTTGGCCGAGATACAACTATTTGAAAATCTGGAATCTGAGGGTGCAAAAAAAATTTAACATTGAGAAAATCGCTGTTAAAGTTCTCCATTTATGTTCGTGATTGTGCTGTATTCACTCACAAAAATAAATGTTTTATATATTTACGGTACGAAATTTACAAAATATCTTCATGGAACATGATCTTTACTTAAATGATTTTTGGCATTAAAGAAAAATCGATAATTTTGACCCATACAGTGTATTGTTGGCTATTGCCACAAATATACCCGTGCAACTTGTGAATGGTTTTGTGATCCAGGGTCACATATTTGTATTACCTTCTTTGTTTTTGGTTTTTGTTAAAGGGGCCATGACATGAGAAATCAGAATGAAGGTTGAAAAATGTTTAATTATTTAAAAAAAATAAATTTAAAAATGTATAAGTGAACCTAAAGGAACATATTAAAATAATAATAAAAAATCCATGTCATGACCCTTTTAATAAAAGGGCTCGAAATGTATCTTCCTCATCACCATCCTCTGATGTGACGCATGATACCGAATAATAATCTCCATCTCAAATGTGTGTTTGTCAGCTCACCCTCTGTGATGTCCCATGGCACACCTCCCAGGAACACTTTACAGGAGTAAACAGGGTTTTTGTAGTGGCGTGGAGGGAGTTGCCCTTCCCAGGTGTAAGTGGCTTCATTCACGGCTGTGAGACGCAGTCAATCATAAAGTCACTACAATATCAATAACAACTGGTCCAGCAACTAAATGCAAGAGTTTTAAGATGCATTTTAATGTTTAACCATTTTAACCATGTAAAAGTTGACATGAAATACTTTAAAAATATATATAATGGAACACTTTAATTAAGATTAAGACAAAATATAAAGAAATCAAAAAAAAAGGTTGCATATGCTTTTTTTTTCGTACCATATTTGATACATCAGGATTTTATAGTATGATCTAGTGAGGATATGGCGCTCATTCTTGAAGAGGAAAAACGCTCAATTTTATTCAGAGGCTCAAACTGAGCAAAAATATGCTTTTAATGTAGTTGCTTATTTATATGTCCAAAAAGTAAGTTGAAATGCTTATAATGTAAATCAATCAGATCTTTATAACAGACTACTTGCATAAAAAAAGCATATAAATATCTGTTGTAACTCTATCTGCCAAATAATGTCTTAGTAAGTTGATTTAATTGCTTAGTTTTATGATCAAATCTCTGTAGTTTTTATGTACAGTGATTGTGTACAACACAATGATGATTGAGAGATGTTCAAATAAACGTTACTTAAAAGACTGATGTATCATATTTGATTTTCACAATTTAACGTGATTTTTCTAATTATGAATGGATAATTAAGAAAACATATGTTGCTTCAGCCCAGAAAATGTTCATCTTGAAATATTACTAACAATATAAAAGTTATTCTCACTTTTACTTCAGATCTGAAAACAAACTTTTACTTTTACTTTTTTTTTTTAATCAGTAAAGATTTCACAACAAAAATACACATGAACCAAGACCTAAAGTTGAACGCTTACAATTACAATAAAAGGCCTTTTACTTGCTTAAAACTTTTATAACTATCAATCAGACGACAGAAGGCATGTAGTAGATTGTGTGCAACAGGTTTTCAGCAGTTTTGATCATTTTAAGGCCTTAGATATTTGCTAATCAAATATGATGCACCTCAAAACAGATTTTTTCCCCCTCTTTTCTTTAAACCCATTTAAATAGCGCTTTATACAATATTCATTGTTTATTGTTAATGTTGCAAAATAAATGAATTAAGTTACATTGAGTGTCATCATGCTTATTGAATCTAATAGTTTAGCATAGCTGGCTAATGTAACTGTACCTGCAGCCTGTTTATGAAGTTTGGCCTCTCTCTCGATGCAGAACGAGGGTTTGTTCAGGCTCAAAGTGTCCCAGCCGGGCCAGAAGGGGCCTGTGGACCAGCACCCAAACACTGACCCTTCAGCCTGAGCACTGGGAGCGTTCGTGAAGGTGGTTAGTGTTCTGCTCCAAACGGGCAACTGCGTCCAGTTTCTCGCCCTCCGCCTGCAGTTCAGGCAGCACCAGGGGCGAGGGGGTGGAAACTCTGAGAGAGGCCTGATGGAGACGGACACACTAATAATAAGCGCACTATAACTACTGAAAAACTGACACTGTGGAGAACGGAATCTGTGGAAGGTTCCACGGGACTCTTTTGAGTTCCGTATCCGATCGGAATGTTGTTGCTCACCAGGTGTTCGGATCCTGAAGAGAACACGCTGTTCTCGGAGTTGACGGGACTGCTGGATCCAGAGTGCAGCAGAGAGTGAGGCTCCAGCGCTGGTATCAGACTAGAGAAGCGCTCCAGTGGATCTGCTCCGGCTGCAGAATCATGGGTCTGGAAAGCCAGCGGGTGAACCGGATCACCGCCTCGTGAAGCACCAAACAGATTAAACGCTGCGGGAGAGAATATGTCATTAAAAATGTCAATCACTGACAGCAACTTTCATTCCTTAAATCGATGTCACACGTTTTTTAGGCTGAAACATTTTTTGTCACATACAGCAAACATCTCCTCATTATCCTCTAGCTGCCTGTCCCCTGAACACACTGTAAAAAAACACAGTCTCTGTAGACAAGCCCAGGCTCCACAAATGGCAACAAAAACAAACTTGCCCAGCCTGGACCACGAAACATAACAAACAGTGTTCCAGCCAATAACCGGAGAGAATGAACATAATAAACAGTGTTCCAGCCAATAACTGACGAGTTGATTTGGGGGTGGGGGTTAGTGCGCGTGCACATGAAGGGAGTGGAGGAGAGAGAAGCATGAAGAGGGAAGTTAGCTAGAGGAGAGATGTCCTAGACAACGACAACGACTAACGTTAGAATTATATTCTCTTGAATTTTGAAATGGACGACACACGACCAAAGAGACGACGTTCCGATGAACAAATAGCAAAGAAGAGGGAAAAGGAGAAGGAACGCAGGGAAGGGAGGGGGATGGGACAGGATGAGGAGGAGGGAGGCTCGAGCTAGCCTCCGTTTTGTTTGACAATACTTCGAACGTCAACGAGAAGTGACGTCACCCAACATCGCTCAGAGCACCTTTAAGAGGCATATCATTTTAGCGGAAAACAATAACTGGGCAAAATTATGAAAATGTGTTTATAAATGTAAAATATTCAACTTTACCCCACTTTAAAACTTAAAAAACTTAAATCAAAAGTGACACTAAAGACATTTATAATATTGCAAAATATTTATATTTTAAATAAATGCAGCTCTTTTGAACTTTCTCTTGAGCAAAGATGTAAATGTATCACTGTTTCCATAAAAATATGAAGCAGCACAACTGTTTTCAACATTGAAAATAATCGAAAAATGTTTCTTGAGCAGCAAATCATCATATTAGAATGATTTCTGAAGAATCATGTGACACTGAAGACTGGAGTAATGATGCTGAAAATTCAGCTTTGATCACAGGAATA
>FLSR01004885.1:3076194-3098578 GCA_900092035.1 Leuciscus waleckii | reverse complement strand
TCTCAAAACATCAGCACAAAAACATTATTTTTACATCGTTTTTTTTTTTTTTTTTGCTTTATGATAATGATCTATAATGATTTAGTTGGTCATTCAAATTATGTTTTTTTTATTTTACTACTTGTTTCAGAACGTTCAAGAGAACATTTAAAATTAGCGTTCCCATAATATTTGCAAAATTATAAAATAGAATGTTCCCTTAATGTTCACATAACAAAAAAGTTTTTAGATAAAATTTAGATCATCCTGATATATCAATAATTGATTAATTATAATTTATAAACTATGTATACTCTATATACAGTATATATATATTATATACATATACAGTATATATTAACTATACCTAAATATACGGTTCTGAGACAATATTCATTGCCATTCTAAAATAAATTTTTCTTTTGCAAGCTACATATGTGAGAGTGAAATTCTGTCACTTTCACATTGTTAGAAAAAAAAGTTGATTTTATCTATCAGGATAATGAAAAGTGTGCATTAGATTCCAGCATCTGCAGGTTTGCTAAAACAGTTCTTAAATAGCTATTTGTATATTGGTTCACTTTAGTCTGACAATAGTCCCTCTAGTCTAAAACTCTTATTTCAGAATATGAGCAAGGACTATATTTCTAAACAAAATACTAACAAAAAATCTATTCATATTAGTTAATGTTGATTTCAACATTATCTAGTTATGAAAAGCAAAAGTTGTGTGTGTGTGTGTGTGTGTGTGTGTGTGTGTGGATCTCACCTGTGAAGTTCTGCTGGTTGGCCCCTGTGAAGAGCCCAAAGGCCCTGTGAGCTCCAGGGTCTCCATAAGCACCCTGACGATGATTTTTCACTCTCTGTTAAACGAAACAGTATGACAGTTTGTTCAATGCATACATGGGTGACAGAACTGTCAAAATGGCTGAACATTTCCTTTAAGTCTACTTGTAACTAATTAACTAAAATAATTCAAGAAAGTGCTGGTTTGTACAGCTGAAAAATAAAGCGAGAACCTACCAAACTATGAAAAACTCCACTTAGCCTACTGAGGTCTGTGTCTCAAAAGCTAATGAGCTCACTGCTTAAAACAGCAATTAGGTGTTGTTTATATGATTTATCTTCCTTCATTTTTAAAATTGCATGCATTAATGCTCATCATCTTTTTTTATTCTTCTGTGTATTCTCATTGTTGTTTGCCTCAATTTGTGTAGGCTACTTTATGTTTGCAGTATTTTTATTATACAGAGCTAAGCTGCAAATGTTTGGTGATGATGATATCTACAATTCGCGCCAATACAAAACTGAAACTGAAAGTTTAAGACTGTTTCATACACAGATTATATGTCTCTTACCCTGCAGAAATCCATTAGAGCGTCTAAATGCAGCTAAACAAAAACAAAAACACGACAATTTTGACTTTATAATTTGCAGTTCAGACTCAAAATGAGTGTAACGCTGCTGCACGACACACCAGGAGTCAAACCAGAACACGTTAGAGAGTCATTTTGCGTTGAACAGGTGCATGAGCTCAGCATTAGCACATCACGCGCACATTGCGAACATTCACGCGCAGAGAACGAGCGATCAAGATACAGTGAGTGGGGGGTCGGGGCTAGTTGTCACACGGGAAGTTGTCACGACTCACGAGGGTTATATATGCCTATTTCAGAAACTAAAATGTTTTTTTATTTAACAGTAGTTTAAATGTTTATACAATTATACATAGGAATAGATTTATAGAATATATTAGCCGCCTACAATAAATTCTGTAAACAATTTCTGTCCTCAGAAATGGCCGATAAAAATGGCCGTTCGATTCATTGTTTTGACATTCAAATAGTTTTACTTTTTAAATTGGGTTGAAAAGCCCTTTAGGCTACATTGTGACCGCTATTGGGGCATGTTGTCACAAAGCTATGTGCTCAATGAACTGAATTCCTGTTTTTCTAGATAATAATGGTGGAAATGTTCAATTGATTTTTGTAGACTTTATGTTATTCGTCTATAATAGGCCTTTACAGAAATTGCGTTTCATAAATACACCAACTGGAATAAAATGCGTGACAACTAGCCAGCATAAATATCAATCCACATTATAATTCACATCAAGTTAAATAATAAAAGTAGACATCTTCATTTGAGTGTGTGTTCTCTTTTATTGACATTTAAAACTCTTTATAATAAATAGAGATATAATATTCAAACAACACATGATTTCCCACTGTCAACAGAGATGAGTCAGTAAAGCTGGATTTCATTTTGACCTAGGGCAGGAGGAAGATTTGGTTTATGCCAACAAGCACATCATCATAACTAAAAATATCTAAAACTAACTACTAATGGAGTCTTCATCGAGATAAACGGCTCCAGATTTCATTTAAATATCTAAAATAATGGGATTGTGAGTTACTTACTCCTCTGAGAGCTTCACGAGAACAAGAAGCTGATGAACACCAGTCATAGATTCAGTAGTTATACATTTGCAACAACAACAAAAAAATATATAATAATAAATAAAAAAAAACAGAGAAGACATACATTTCCTTTTGAGAGATTAGATGAGGTTGCTACAAAATCTGAGAGTGTTTTGCAGCTTTTGATTTTGCTAAACCAACAGAAATTGACTGCATTATGATACTAATATGAACATGTTCCAGAGAGTTCAACAAAGCATAGTTTTCAAAACCAGATTGATGTGGTTTCTGGAAACAAATCTGCTGTCGTCATTGGGATGTGGTCTGGGATCAGATGCATGATGTTACATTCAGAATATGTGAAAGCTAAACACTAAAAATAAACCCCGCTGAGCTTCTGTTCATTTTATGAAGATCACAAAGGCAACGACTGATCTGAAAGCAAATTAATAACTCAGATGATTAGTAGTCTTGTTTCGTTGAGCAGATGGATTGTTATTAACTGGTTGCTGTTGATACAAGGTAGTGTCCAAATACTTTTGAGCATGTACTGTAAATCCTAAAGAGATCCTAAACTAAAACTGACACAGGTTTGTGCAGTAATTCGGCAGGTTTATGGTGCACTGACTGTCTTTGATGCCATGCAACAGTCAACAGAGGAACATAAGAGGAACATCCTGATTACGGGGCCCTGAATGTTGTTGTTGTCGCGGTTCTGACATCAGTATATTTTTGATGCTACAAGCCAGTCCACGCGGGGGAAATATCTACACAGCGATGCGACTCAATGCGATAAGCAGCAGTAGGAGGGTGTTGACTGTAGGGGGCGCCATCACTGCGACAGGGCCTGCAGAATATCCTTAACCAGCATCGTGCCGATCACCATCTTCTCACAGTTGACCGTCAGCTGAGCTCCGACCCCTTCCTTCGTAGCGACGGTGACCAGCACGAGACAGCCGCTGCTGACCGTTTTACCTGCGAATCTGTAAACAGGAGCGGAAGGAGGAGGAGGAGGTGTACTGAGATTTCAAGAGATCACAGGCCAGAAAAACAGACAGCAAAGTAAAGAAAAGTGAAGAATGAAAGAGTTTTACATACTCAAATAATAAGCCTAAATCAAAATATACTTGCACATACGAATCTGAGAGTCCTCGAAAATATAACTAATACTCTTATTGGAGCTACCCTTAAAAAAAAAAAAAAAAGTTGCACATACAACAGATTATTAGAGTGTGTTTTACAAGACAATACTATTTTTGAGCCTTCAAAATTCCATGTTTAATTCAATGTGTTACTTGCTGTTTCTTTGTGATTATATGTGAAATTCACAGGCAATTTTTGAGTGAAAATATCTGTGTAGTTAAATGCCCCGTTCCAATTGACACAACTAGTGTGTACTTCATCTACAAGATCATCGAGTGTCCCATTTGTCATATTTTGGTACAGAAATGTGCTCACTAGCTTTTCAAACTTGAAATAGTTAACCCTGGGTCATTCTAAATCCTGGGTAAACGGAATCCTGGGTTATCTTACATATGTGACCTTGGACCACAAAACCGGTCACATGGGTCCGTTTTTTGAAATTGCGATTTATGCGACTTGTGACTGGTTTTGTGATCCAGTGTCACATATGTGTTAACGTTCTTATTTGCATATTTGCAATGTAAGTGTCACTGATTGGATGAGCACAGCATGTGACCTGTTTAAATTAAGGCTCAAGCATTGGGCATCCTTATTTTATCAACATTGCATTATAAGTCTTCATTTGGGACACGGCCACTGTATTCATGTGAGTGTGAGTGTGTGTGTGTGTGTATTACCTGCACTCTTTATCAGAACCGCAGGTACCCTGCTCAAGTTGGCGGTGGCCGTGACTCTCTCAACGATGATGTGCTCGTTCACACATTTCTCTCCTAGCGACAACTTCTCTGAGATTTCATTCATTCCCATCAGTTTACCTGCAAAAAGACACAGAAAGCATCACTTAGTCAGATTAGCTGAAAGCTAATGCAAATGCTAACTTTGTGACTACCCAATCAACAACAATTTTTAGGAATCACACTTGCACTCCAAATGTGAAGGCTCTGAACAGTAGGCAGCAAAATGATGACCAAAAAATACCATGATCCAAGCGCTGAAGAGCATAAATAGGAAATAATTCCATCTAATTAAATGAATTATGTTGTTAGCTTAGCAACATAAAACTAAAGTCAGACTCTATTGGTCTGTCGTGCATTAACAGAGCTGCTGCCCACAATGAGTGTTTCGATTCAATCACTTTCAATCAAAAGTCATAATAGATGTCACCTTGGAAGGTAGCAGTCTATGTAGACAGAACACAAGAGTTTTTGTGAGCTATGTTGAGCGTGCTGGTCTCAAGAGTGTCGTGATGGTTCAGGGTCGAACGAACCGGTTCAGTGTTTCTAAGGCACATTCCTAGTGCGATGCAGCATGATGTTACCTTGACATGCCATAAGAAAATGCATAGTCATGGTAACAGTCGCCAAGGCAATAACTGGAGACTGCGTTAAGAGGGAGAGGCAGCTGGAAGCAAAAGCATTTACAGGAAGACAGGAAGGAGGTGTGCAGCTAACAGAAATAAATTCAGAGACTAAAGGGGAAGAGGAGGTGACTGTAAGTGCTATGCTAATCGGCTACATCAGAGAAACTTACCATCCAAAAGATTCTCTAATGAACAGCGTCAAAACAACCCCATGGAAGAGGAAGACATGAGTATGTTAAACTAATATGTTTCAACAAATACGTTAACACTGTATGCTAAACTGACGGACAGGTTTATGCTGAGCTGTTAGCAGCATGCTAACTAACTAGCGTGGGCTGAATTCCAATTTGCACACTATCCATCTATAAAGTATGCTAGATTCAGTTTAGTGTGTTTAGCATTATAATATGTTGAAAATATTATGTCAAAATGACATGGATGGCATACTAATTCCCGTGCATCTGTGCATGCTTTTGAAGCTATATAACACACAACCCCTTTGTACTATGGTGAATTAATAATGATTTTAAGCTAATGAGTTTACTAGAAGCTAATGCTTACATGCAGTACAAGAGAAAGGGGTCTGTGGTATCAAGAGGCAAATTTCGGGTTACAAAAGTATGTAGTTTTTTTTTAGTGCGCAATAGAAGTATGCAAATTAGGATTTTGCCTTGATAAAAGCTGCTGTACCGTACATCCGCCTTGGCCGTACAGCAGATTGAATAAAAGCCATGAAACAGAAAAATGGGGCCATACTTCATGAATAATGAATGACAGACATAAAAAGTTTTCTCCTCCTCATATCAACCCTTGAAAATTTATTTCAGAGACACAAAAAAAAATGACAGACATTTTGAGGAAAAGGATCAATCGATAGACTGTGAGCGCTAAAATGAGAAAGGCTGACGTTTGCTCACCTTGCTCCTTCTTAAAGTCGTTTTCTGTCAGAAACGCCGGTGTCATGAGCTCCCCGACGGGCGGCTGGATCGTGACGAAGAATTTGCGGGTGTGAGTACTGAAAAAGACATTGAAATATATTTTTTTCAGTAAATAAAGCTAATTGGAATTAGAGTCAAAGAACTGATCCCAGTCATATAAATGGAGTTTAGCCAATCATAATGGAGGTAATTTGCATACAGAAATATTTTAACTCTTTCCCTGCCATTTTAGCCACCGCCAGCATTTTTGATCATTTTCACAAAAATTTTATGGACCCCAGAATATTTGGTTGTCTGAAGATCTGAATATGCAATATATAAAAAGAAAGAACTTTTGATTATCTGCTTTAAAAAAAAACTAAAAACCGTTTTATTCTAGCTTCAAAGCCTATAGCTCGTCCTGGGTCGACATTTCATTCAGTAACATTAGGCAGATTTGATTTATAGCTGTTTAATGTTGATGACCACATTATTTAACATATGCATCTGCTTACATATGATATCGCTCGCTTGTTCCTGCATCTTCTTTGCATGTGTTTTGATCAAGAAATTCAGTGCTCTTTCACAAGGTGTGTAATAGCTCCCCCTACCGTATAACAGTGAAAACACGGAAAGCCGATGTCGGGAAAGAGTTACATTTTCTAAATGTGAAGAATGGTCATGAAAAACTAAATTATGACCATTTTGAGTGTAAGACACCTTGACTAGCATTATCACAAGTGGACATCAGGAAACCGAAGTGCATAATTTAGCTCCTCTTAAACACTCACCACAGCTGGAAGTTTGCTGCTTGCGTAGAGTCACAGAAGTCTATGCCCATCACCACAGTAACCGAATCACCTGCTGCTAACACCTCTGAAAGAACAACGCAAATGGAACAAAAATAAACTTGAAGCTCCTGTAGAAGAACTCATTCTGTGCTGGGCTGCAGACCTATCTCGGAGAACTCTCGGATCCTCATCCCGGACTGCAGCTTGGGCTCCTCGATGTGCAGGTTTTTGGTCTCGGAGTTGGTGTTGTTGGTGAATTGGATCTGGACGGCTACCATGTGGGGGTCTGGACTGAAGGGCTGCCGGCTGAAACAGTACTCAACCGCAAGACCCTCGCCCTTTATACGATGCAGGAGCTCATACATCTTTATCGAACCAGAAGGTGCAATGGTCTATTGGAAAACAGAAAATATTTTATTTATATCAAATTAATTGAAATTTTATATACACTACCATTCAAAGGTTTGGGGTCAGTTAGAGGAAATGAATGTTTTTATTCAGTATTAAAAGAACTATATTAACAAAAGAGTTCTATTTCAAATAAAAGCTGTTCTTTTGAACTTTCTATTCATCAAAGATTCTTGAACTGTTTCCAACATTGATAATAATCAGAAATGTTTCTTGAGCAGCAAATCAGCATATTAGAATGATTTCTGAAGGATCATGTGACACTGAAGACTGAAGAATGATGCTTAAAATCTGCTTTTTTTTTCACATTTTAAAATATATTCAAATTGAAAAAAATATAATTTAAATTTGTATCTGTTTTTAGTGTATTTTTATGAAACATTTGAATGGTATAGTATAAAACTAGCCCACGCCACACCAAAAAAACTGAACATTATATTAAATGTAAATAATATTACATTTCAGAGCATCTAACAAAACGTTGGTAATCGGGAAAAAAATATCTTTTTTTGTATTTTGAAAATAATAAAGAGATGCACATAAAAAAGGGAAAACTACTATTTTTCCTACAGTCTTGTCTCTAAAATGAAAATATTTCTGCTGTATGCATAGTACATTTACTGCAATTTACTATTGTACTTTGACCCAGAACTCACTGTAGGTGCCAGAATAGAGTCGGTCAGTGACAAACCCTCTAGATCAGAAACCAGACTACTCGACATGAAGTTAACTGGAGTCACCGGAGCTGTTGCTGTGGTCGGTTCAACTGAGAGAGAGAGAGAGAGAGAGAGAGAGATGTATAGAGAGAGATTATATGGTTTTACGTTCTAACATTTTTAGTATTTGGTCTTGTATGTCTTACTCACAGTCATCCAGATCCAACAAAGACATTTCTTGCGTCTCCTTCTTGCTCTCTTTTTTGGATTGTTTGGGAGGTTGTTTTGATACGGGCGTCTGAGCGAAACAAGAAAAATACATGGATGAACTCTCATCTGTGCATAAAGTAGGCGAATAACATCAAATATCACAGTTAATTAACACCTTGATTCATGTGACAACAGTAGCATACTACTTTTAGAAATGTTTATTACCAGATAATAAACTTTTCTTTAATATAAAAAAAAAATAGCAGGCAGTATTCAATATATTATATATTCTGCACAGTATTCACTAAGTAGTCTAACCTTCTTCTTCCTGATGTCGGTGTCAGATTCAGACTCCTCCCCTGACTCCTCCTCCGACTCCTCCTCCTCCGATTCGCTGCTCTCTGATTCGCTCTCTGACTCTGAAGCGCTCTTCTGATTCTTCACTGTTTCCTGCCTCGTTTCCGGTCCTCAGCGCCGCTGCTCTGCTCACTGTGGGCATGATGGAGCAAAACATGAGACATTTGGAGAAACAAACGAATCAAAACTTTAGATAATTGACATTGGCTGGTCTAGATCTGTGGATGGCGTACCTCTCTGCACTCTCCTCCACTGGCTTCTTTGCTTGGTCTTTTCCAGCCTTTTCTTTTTTTTCTTTTCCTCCTCCTCATCTTCCTCTTCCTCCTCAGACTCGGTCTCTTCTCCACTCTCTTCGCTCTCTGAACCGGAGGCGCTTTCTTCACTGGCGCTGGCGCTTTCTGACCTGCTGCCGGAGTCTGATTCTGCCAAGAGAGACAGCATGATCAATCATATCTATATGATATCTAGCACTGACCGAGCTTAGTATTGTAGTGAGTTCAATTACTATTTTCATTCAAAACAGCACAGTCAATGGAAATGTTGATAAAAATATAAATAAATGTTTATTTACTAATGAAAAGAACTGATAGAGAATCTAATAAAAAAAATAATTTTCTAGAGATGCACCGGTGTATCGGCCAATAATTGGTATCGCCTGATAAAAGCAATTATTTTCACCATCGGCCATCAGGGCTGATTATATCCTGTCATTCAAAAGGGGAGGAAAAACGTGTTTAGACTGCAACCCATACTGTGTGTAAGGAAAATCTCGTGTTGAATTGGGGCAAGTTAACTCGACAATAATGCTAAAAATAGCGACGTTAACGCAGACTATTTGACCCTATGAATCACCCGTAGTTCAAGCCAGGGTTGCCAGGTCAGCAGTTTTTCACTGCACCAAACATTATTTGTTATGCCTCTCATCCTCGCAAAGAGCTTTGTGCTTTGTTACTTGTGATTTAAAATAAAAAAAATTGTCCTTTTCATCACGAAATTCAAACAAAAAATGGCGTTTTGACGCTCTTAAATGTGATGAGAACGATCGCTGTAGCGCCCAGAGTCTTTTCTTCCACTTTAAAATAAGTTACAGCACGTAAAAACATTCATGGTTCTGGTTTTATATGTTATGACTAAGTGACCATTAATGCAGTTATTGGCATGAAGACCATATTATGAAATATTTTGGCCAAAGTTACCGCTATCTGCTGATTCGGTCGGGCCGGATTCTCCGTCAGAGTCCGAGTAGAATGGTGTCTCTACTTTCTTCTCCTTACGATCCTTCCGGCTTTGCATTTGCTCCAATCTGGAATCTGCAAAAGATATCGCAAAACACCATCAAAATAAGATCAAATACACCTGGAGAACCTAACCAGAGAGAGAGAGAGAGAAAAAGAGAGAGAGAGAGAGAGAGAGAGAGAGAGAGAGAGAGAGAGTTCATATAACGGCCATGAATGCCTCTTTACAAGCATCAAATGTCTTTGTCTACACTCATACATTAATATGATTAAGTTTCTTGAGACCTGCATCTCTCTCCGCTCAGCATTTGGTGTCTACAACAGGGAAAGGTTGTGCATTCATGGCCACTTTCATTCTTGTTGTGTACGCTAACACGTATAATTAAAGAAATCACATCCTTAAAAAAAACACCCAAAGACCTCCACCACTGATTAACCCTAAATTAATTTGACTTTAAACTAGAATTAGCATGCTTTAACGGATGTTTAGGGCATAAATTAGCGATTAGCATCAGTGCTGTAGGCCATTTCTGAGGTGTTTTTTTTGAGGATTCTGGTCTTTAATCATAGAGCAAGGGCTGAGGAAAGGGGAAGGCTGATCTAGAACAGTACAGACGCTACCCTAGGCTGGTGGCAAAAGCTCTTTGGGTCTGACGCTAAGGGTGACTGACAGACTCACGCTGGTTAAAGTGGTGACTCTTTCGAGCAGCCTAATAACCTGGCAAACAGGAAAGAATAAAAAGAAACGCAAGAATGATGCTGTGAGATGGCCAGAAGAAGAGGAAAGAAAAGAACAGAACAGAAAAGAACAGAAAAGAAAGAAAAAGATTTAAAAAGTACACACAAGGATTCAGGTTGCACTTGTCAACAGATTAGCACGTATATTTGGATGCGTTTCCATCCGTATTTCGCTAACAGCTTCAGTCAAAGCAACTGAAAGTGTTAAGGCCCGTTCACACCAAGGACCATAACTACAACTATAAAGTTTCATAGGTATAACAATAACGACACAGAAGAACGATATCGTTGGAGTCACTTTCAGGACTATTTTTTTCCAGCTGATGAAAACATTGAAGCCAATCAGAATCTAAAGAGCGTGAAGGCTGCAAACGACGTAAGCATTGCGCGCTTATAATAAACAGGACATTATCGTCAGTTGGTGTGGACACTAATATAGTTAACGTTATAGTTATTGTTCTTGGTAAGAATGGGCCTTTAGGGGGGAATTCACTAAGAATGAATAGCATTGTTTACATCCATCTGCACCGTTTTAGCATTCAATTTACTATGCAAATTTGGTAACAACGTAAACACGCCCACAAATTTAGCGCTGAAAGCAATTTGCACAGCACAATTCACAATCTTATGAACTGTTTCTAAGTGCTATAGGTGGTAACAAATGCAGAAGATTACCGCGAACTGACATACTCTACCGGGACGGTCAACCCAGTCTCACAGGAAAACGTAACTATTTTACAAAGTGACGATTTCATATGAATTCACGTATGTGAATCGTAAAAAGTTATTATGAAGGTCCTCCCATAACCACACCCTCTAAACCGCCACTGGGAGTAAGCAGATCATACCAAAACATACAAACTAAAATGTACGAATTCATACAAATTAGTCACTAATAAGCCAAAATGTAAAATAGTTACGAATTGCCATGAGACTGTGTTGGGACGGTACAGGCACCTGAATCGGCCCTTTAAAATGCAGAAAGTCAACGTTATATTGCTTTTCTCCTTCATGTAAAATGCTCACAAAAATGTCTAGATTTCTGTAGGCTCATGTGTACATAACACACAGGTATTTGCATTGGAAAAGTGGCTGTTTAGTGAATTCACCCCTTTATTTAGAGTTTCCAGATGATCTCTAATCATATACTCAATATGTCAATAACAAATCTGTATTAAGATGAGTTTTAATGCTTTGCTGAGCATTTGGTGTCACAGTAATGGAAGTGCAACATTAATATGAAGGTTTTGTGATGTGATGGTTTGCAAGGCAGGAAGTGAGGTCAGCAGATTTCAGACTGAGATGCAAGAACACACACTTTAGTACAGTAAGGTCGAGCTGCGTGGCCCGACTACAAGAGGACAGAGAGAGAAGCCACTGCACTCTTGTGAGCACCTCTCTCCAGTCTCCCAGGAGACCGATTCGGCCCTCACTGCTGTCTATGACCTCCTCCTGCTGCATAATATGGTGGGCGGGAACATAAAGAGACAGACAGACTGTCAAAAAGAAGATGTGGATGAACATCGGAGGGGATATAACCAATAACACACCCATCTATTAGATGAGAAATCTGCTGTGAGTGACGAGATTTATGAAATAACAAAGATGATTATGCTGACAAAAACCTGAAGCTGGAAACAAGACCCTGACTGATCAGTGTGTGGTGCAGACCTCATGCATATGCAGATTTGATCATGGAATATTAATCAGGAAGGAGTGGCATGTGGGTGTGTGTCTGTTCTAGAACTCTCAGTGATTGAATGGACAATTCTAGAACCACAATTCTAGCTTTTTAAAGGATTCGGACAAAGAATTCTAGGATTTTGTTTTTTAATCGTTTCTGCTCGAGGGAATGTTCAAGTTAAACTCTATCAAGATTTACACGCTGTTAATAGAATGCAATAGTGACTTTTTCGGTGGCGTTGGTTCCGGAAGTTTTTGTCCCATTCATTTTTCTCATAGAGAAAATTACCAACTTTGAATTGAAGCAAAAAAATATTTGAAAATTGGACAAAAAGGCAAAGGTACAAGAAGGTGTTTGTTGCGATTCTCTGATTGGCAGAGATTTCTCTGCAGAATTATGGGTAATGTAGTTTCTCATCAGGAATTGAACGTGGTTATAAAAAAATAAAAATAAAAAAAAAGTTTAAATAATGTGGTTAATGTTTCAACAAAAGAATACACCATCAATTAATAACCTCATAGTCCACAGTTATGATTAAAAATCAATTCCATTATGGCGAAAATGAACGGGATTTTTACTTCCGGAACCCGACTTTTTCGAAAATGATAATTGACACATCAACCAATAGGGCTGCAGGATGAGTAGCTCCCACCCAATTGAAATGCAGAGTGTGTGATTAATGCGATATGAGGGTGGAGTTATGCTAATGAGCGAGGAGAGTGAGCGATATAAAAGTGATTGAGAATAGCATGTTTTTTTTGTTAGCGCTTTGGGGTGTTTCTTTGGGAGGTCTTGCATGTTGGAGCTCCCTCTGGTGGTCTGTAGGAGAAGCACCCCTGCGCCCTCTGGCCCTGCCTCTGTCAGAACTGTTCTCCCTGCACACACAGAATCCTTCACCTCCACGTTGCGCACGGACGGGTCAGGCGCCGATTCGGGCCAGTCGGGCAGCTCCTGGTATCCGCCGGCTTTGGCGTTCAGCAGATGAGACAGTGATCCCAGCTGGAAGTGATCTCTGTCTGCACAAATCACAAATGAGATCTCTTTAATGTCTCAATTGTCTCCTTCTCCTAAGATTTTTCTTCTGAGGGCCTCAAACTGTGCTGAGATTACCTTCAAATCTTAAAATGAACTCAAATATCTACCTCTTTCAACTCTTTATCTTGTCATTTTAGGAGAAACATCTGAGAAAAACTTGATGCTGAACAATGAAATATGGGTTAGGCCATACCTTTAAATGGAGACTCCAGGACGGGGGCGGGCTTGAGCGCAAGGAAAAGCTTCTTGGCGTATTTGCTGAGAGCGCCGCTCTTATCCGTGGGAACAATTAGTTGGCGGATGAAGCGGGCACGATCTCTGATGTCATAGTTTTGATCATATTTCGCCAGGTTCAGTACATACTGCGTCAACAGTTTAGTCTGAAAGACGAAAAAGCAAAGGAAAATGTATTTAGTCTCAAGAGTTTCATGCCTGACAGGCAATGTTACATGTGTGTGTCTAAATGATATGACATGCAGACAGAAAGTGTCTCGCTTGATTAAACAATGACTCCTGTTGTGTCTCTCCAGCTTTCATCCAGACTGATCTCTGATGCAGGGTTATTATAGTCTACTGAAACCATAAATACACATTTCCGTTTCTTGAAATAAAACACATTAACTGAAATAAAATAAAATATTAATTACTTATTTTATTTCAGCCAAAGCCAATTTCCAGTGGAAACCATCCCGCCCGCACTAAAATATAAACATTTACCATGAGAATCAGGGTAAGAGAAGAGTTTTGTATGAAGGATTGATGATGCATTGAACTAAATGCCTTTAAGCAAGTGTCCTGCACATTAACTGTACATGTAAAATGTATAATTTAGAACATTCATTAAAAAAACTACCTGGAACTCTGAAAAAAACACACATTTATTTCGCTTTCTAACACTTTACCATGAGATACAAAGAATAAAATCAACTTTTTTGTGCATTGTTGTGTGACTCCATATCTTATCTATGCTTTAGAGCAGTGTTACTCATTGCGCGGCTCGCCAAGCTTTAATCTGTGGCTCGCATGACGGTAAATAATACGCTGATATGATCATGCAGTCATTACAGATATTTCATAAAAACATTAAAAACAAGTAGGGCTATAACATAACCCATTAAAAACTATTACAAATAATTTCGATCGGATTGAAATGGGTGGTTTATCGAGAGAAAATGTAAACACCTGATCGATTGAAAACCGAAACTGAAAGGACGACATATGATGCGCTGAACGACCTGTTCTCCTGATGAATAAAGTGTCATATAAATGAGTGTCCTGTCATTCTATAATTCTCCTTTCACTCAGCATCTGTGAAGTGAAGCAGGACAACGGCTCACCAGTCCTTGTTTCAGATTCTCATCCACAGACGACTGGGTTTGGGCAATTTTACTGCATGATAAATACAAACAGCACGGCACAACGGTTCATATGTTCAGTCTCCAAATTATGACCAGAATTGGATAAATATTAAGTGTGCTGTTTAAAACCAATGTAGGAGAATGTTTAAACGACAGCAACGGGAAACGTTGTATATTTGTGCAGTGTGCGCATGTCAAAAAATCAAAAAACTAGACTGCCTTGAAAACTGACTGAAATAAGGTTAAGCTGAAGCACTAAAATTATTGAATGGAGATTTATTTTAAATATGTTCAAAAGTAATAAAAACAAATGGATATATATACTAAATGTACTAATAAAAAAATAATAAAAAAGATTTTTTTTTTTTAAAAACAGTGTTTCTTCGCTCACCTGTTTTGAGTTAGTAAGATACAGTTTGGCAGCCAGATTGATAATCTGCAGCTTGACGATGTCCTCTCGTTGGTGAAGGTTTTGGCCATCTTTCTCAGGACGTCGGGGGAGATTTTGGGGACGTGCTCGCAGTACTCGCCGATCAGCCACAGGATGCTCGCCCGGGCCATCGGCACCTGAACCACAGGCACATTATCAGGACCACCGAGACAATCTGAAACGTGAAAGTCGGCGGTTGGATCAGAACGCTACCTGGATGCTGTCGATGAGTTTGGCCATGTGTTTGATGATGTCGCTGTGCTGTTCAGGCTGCATCTGTAGAAGCTTTTTGATCACCACCACCGATTCAGCCACAACCAGCTCTGAAAACACACAAACAACAATGTTATACAAAACACACACTAAATATTACTCAACATTATCATTATCATCTCTCGGTTTTTTTACAGCATGTGATGAGACCAATTTCAAGCATATTTATTGTAACATTTGTATGTCAGAGGCTGATATTTTTCTTCTTTTGCATGATAAGAACCTCTTCTGACAACTTTTGATGTCAGCTTGAACGGCGCTCACTTTATGGATAATTAATGATAGCCTGGGAATTAAACACAGTTCGGTTGCATTAGCGTCGTGTGCGAACACACACTCTCACCGTCTCTGTTGGACAGCAGCTGTACGAGGCCGTTCAGACAGGTGTCTCTGACCTCACCAATGTTTGTAGCACAGCGACCAATGGCCTGAATGCTGGCCGCCACGAAATCCTTATCCATGCTCTTAATATACGTCTACAATACAAAAAGAGAAATACATCACTATCCCTATTCATATATAGAGAGAAATATACTGTTATCTACAATCGTAATGTGGGTGATTGACAAAATAACATAGACATGAACTTTTTTTATTCAACATGAAGATTTTAGGTTAAAATGTATCTGTGTATAAGAAAATGTATTTTAGATACTATGGTTCACCATTTCTTTTTTCTTTTCTTCATAGCTCTCTCTCTCCTGTACAATGCTGTCGGATCCAAATATGGTAATTTCCTTTTTATCAGCAACCAATCGTGAAAGTAAAAGGGCTGAATGCGCAATCTCATTGGCTGAGATAAATCTTTAAAGCCCTTTTCTCAAAATGACCTTTCTCTCATACTCCAAGTGCGAAATCTCCACTTCAGTAGCACCTATACACACCAAACTCTCCAGTCTTGTACCTAGTTAAATTATGAAGACATTTACAGAGGGATTCGTAAATATATTATTCCTAGCCTGATTTATATAACATTTTATTCCAAAAAACATGGCGAAAATATTTTTTAAGGCTATTGACAGTATATTCTGATTTACAGGATAACGAAAGTAGATATCCATGAATCCCTCTGTAATTTTTTTCCCATCTAATATGTGAACACAATGAAAAAATAATTTTTAACCTGGCTTTATCCAATACTCAGATTTTGTTTTTTCAAATATATACAAATTAGCGCATATTTAATTAGATATTGCCTAATTCGCATATTTAAACATTAAATTACAGAAAACTTGTGATACATTTTTTTCTCATTTTAATGTAGGTAATCAACTGGGAAAGTTTCATGGTGATATCTGCTAGTTACAAATTTTACCCTATTCACCTGTAGTCATCATGTGGTGTGACAAAATAATAAGTGCAAATATTTAATGGTCTATAGTCTCGAAAAAGCATCTATCTTAAACTGCAAACATTGTTTAATATTCATTTTTAAGTTTTAAGGAATTTCATATAGTAAATTTAATATTAGTTTCAAAAAGTATTCACTACTGTTCAAGCTTGGGGTCAGTAAGATTTTTTTTTAAAGAAGCAAATAATTTTTTTCAGCAAGGATGCATTAAATTCATCAAAAGTGACAGTGAAGACATTCATAATGTTATGAAAGATTTCCATTTCAAATAAATGTCTTAAATCACGGTTTCCACAAAATATGAAGCAGCACGACTTTTCAACTCTGATAATAATCAGAAATGTTTCTTGAGCAGTAAATCATATTAGAGTGATTTCTGAAGGATCATGTGACACTGAAGACTGGAGTAATGATGCTGAAAATTCAGCTTTAAATCACAGGAATTAATTACATTTTAAAATATATTAAATAGAAAAGAGTTATTTTAAATTGCAATAATATTTCACAATATTAATGTTTTACTGCAAGTTTGACCTAATAAATGCAGAGCGCGAGCATTAGACATTTAAACATTTAAAAAGAAATCTTAACGATCCCAAACTTTTGTAGACTTACATTATATAATATTATATAATATTATTTATTAAACCATAAGAACAAAAAATGTAAAAAGATACCTGAAATTCTCTCAGGATAGTGGAGATGTTCGTCTCATTAGCCAAATTAGTCAAAACCTCCAGCTGTGTTAATAAGAGAAGATAAAATCATCAGTCCAGCTTTAAAACACTCAAAATACACTCATTAGTGAAATAATTTCATGACATAATATCTCCGCACAGAGTTTCTCATTAAATCTAACGCTTTTCAAAGTGAGATGTGATTCATCTGCGTGTGTCCGTTCACCTTGAGAATCTTGATCTGCGTGGGGTCTGTGGAGCGGATATAAAAACTCTTCAGGTACGGCTCAAACATTCCCTAAAAGACAAACACACAGCATATTCAAACAACATAAATGCTTGCATACCGTACATTTTTTTAATACTGATCGAATTTTTATATTCTATTATGCCTTTAAAGAAACCTTTAAATGAAATCTTTCAAGGACAAAGCATTGAATGTATAAAAAGCACCACATGAGGATCTTCACTTTAAATATTTCAACTATATTAAAGCCTTTTCATATGATTTGCACCAACGATCATCAATATATTGAACAATGTGGAGTAAATCATCCAGCTTCAGATCAAGTGTTGTAAGATGATCCACAAAGTCAACATGATGCATGTCCTTTAGAGTGACATGTGAATCACTCACCCGTCTTTGATGGACATCGTAGCGACGTTTTGAAGCACGACGTACTGCACTTCACTACAGAGACACAAATCACACGGCGACATCAGTGACCAAACATCATATCATTCAAAAACCTTCATGTGTGTTTGAGAGGGACAATTTTATTTCCAAAAAGAGGCTAATTGGAGTGATGCAGATGTTCACTGTCTGAGCGTCTCTCTATCTGCAGCTAATGCCAAATTCTGCAGTGTCATCATCCAGTGCCAGTTTACCTGCGCTAATGATGTCATCAGCCGATGACCGTACCTTACATGGTCAAACGGGAAGCGTGGGCCTGTACGTCTCAGAGCTGGTGTGAGTGTGTTTATGTCTCATTAGTAAGTGATTGATTACTCACCTGTGGCTGCGCATTAACCTGACCAAAGCCTTGGCAATGACGCCCACCTCTGCTTTAGGAGCCAAATGGAAGTACAGCTGAGCTACTGCCATCACCACCTAGAGAGAGAGAGAGAGAGAGAGAGAGAGAGAGAGAGAGAGAGAGAGAGAGAGAGAGAGAGAGAGAGAGAGAGTTCTGTTTTCCACCTCAATTTAAATGTTTCAAAATTCAAAATCTGAAACTTAAAGTCTTTTTTTTTTTATATCCCCCCACATTTTTTACTTGTAAAAAATAATAATAATAGTAATAGTTGAGAATTGGCACTGAACTAAAATACATTTGCATGACTCCAACACTCCAAAGCAACTTTGGATAAAAATGTTAATGTTTTAATTAGTTTTGGAGTCATGCAAATGTATTTTAGTTCAGTGCCAATTCTCAACTATTACTATTATTATTATTTTTTACAAGTAAAAAATGTGGGGGGATATAAAAAAAAAAAGACTTTAAGTTTCAGATTTTGAATTTTGAAACATTTAAATTGAGGTGGAAAACAGAACACAGAATTGTAAATGAAACGGCACTGGAAATGAATGGTAGACGAATTTCATCTAGTGGAAGCATTCGGTACTGCGCCCGAACCAAATCTTACCGAAAGCTCATTTTATGAAACATCAACCTCAAATTTGAAGCACAACTTGTTTAGATTTATATGGCTTTTGATTTTCTTACAGTTTTAGAGTAAAGCATGCTTCGGAAAAAATATATTTTCATTCTAAACTTTTTTTAGTTTCATTTTTTTTAAATACTTTTTTCACTTCAGCAGGTCTATGCTCAAAAAGTGATTAATAGGTAAAAAATGGATCATAACTATTCCATAAATATAATTTAGTACCATCAAATCCCCATAAAATATACCAAATAAAGTACATTCATTTCATTTCATTTTTTTGCCTAAATAAAATGTTTACTGTTAGACATTCATTAAATGAATAATTCTGTTTTCTAAAAATAATTGATTGAGGAGAAGTGTGAGTGACTCACGGCAGCATTGCGGCTCTGCAGCAGAGGTTTGGTGTTCCTCAGAAAGAGTCTGTGATCGGGGTCCATCACGTACGGCTTCCTCTTCGGCAGAGCGGCCGCCTCGGCTTTCTTATCTTCATCTTCGTCATCATCATCAGAGGCGTAGAACGCCCTCTCGCACTCTCCTCTAACAGAGACTCCTGCGCATATACACACGTGTTGATATGTAATGACAAGTGGATTATTATTATCTTAAATTGTCTTGATATCTATCTATAACAGTGCATTATATCCTTTTTTTTTCTCTCCATAACATTACCAGAACAAAATAAAATTACATTACATAATCTACCACTGTATCTATCCACATAACTATATCTATATATCTTGTTGTCCTTTTTCTCTCTTGCGCATGTATGTGTGTGTACTGTATATATTTGATTGGTTTCTCCCTTTGTATAAGCTACTATGTCATCTTTTTATCACAGTATGTGTGGTTTGAAGAAGAAAAGAGACATTGTCCAGGGAAAGAAGTGTATAAGTCCTCCTCAGATACACACACACACACACACACACACACAGATACGTGATACTCACGTTGACGTTGGGGTTGAGGAACTGCGTCCTGGCGTAGCGCGTGAGCATGTTGATGATGACCACCTGACCCCATTCCTCCACGTCAATCAACAGGTTACACAGCTTACGGTAGTTCTTATGGATCAGGTCGATGCGGTCCGGACACACTTCCTCAAACGCCATCACCACACTTATAAATAAATAGAATAATAGAATAAATTTAATAGAATAAAATAATATAATAAGGTTTATATATACATATACATATATACACACACACATGTATATATTATATAATATAATGAATTTTTTAATATAATAAATATTGATGATTTTATAAGGGAGACATTTTTTTTTATTAAAGAAATGAATACTTTTATTCAGCGTTAAATCGCTCAAAATGAACTTAAAGTCATTTTCTAAATTATTTACATCAAACAATCTTGGAAAAAATGTATCATGCTTTTCATAAAAACGTGAAGCAGTGCAACGGTATTCAACATTGATAATAATAAGAAATGTTTCTTGAGCAGCAAATCAGCATATTAGAATGATTACAATGATTAGTAATGATGCTGAAAATGCAGCTTTGATCACAGAAATAAATTAGATTTTACATATATTAGATTCAAATAGAAAAGTCATTTTAATCTGTAAAAATAATTCACATTTTAACTGTTATTATTACTGTATTTTTAATCAAATAAATGCAGCCTTGGTGAGCAGAAGAGACTTGTTTAAAAAATATGTAAAAATGTACCAACCCCAAGCTTTTGAATGGCAGTGTAATTGAATTGAAAGGAGTTAGTTATTTCTAACGCTGATTTGCAGGTGAATTTGTGTTGTTAAGACCAGACGCTTGTTTTCTTGTACCTGTGTAGTTTGGGTATGGCATGAGCTGCGGTCTTGCGGACGTATGGAGACATGTCAGACGCCGCCTCTTTGATGGCTAACATCATGATGGGCACGATGATGGTCACTCTGATGCTGGACAGCACACGCAAAGCGCTCGCACGGATCAGCTGGTTGGGGTCCTGAATCAGGGGTTACAATGAAAATAATGTCATTTATTGAGAACTAATGCTTCAATAATGTGACTTCACACACCAGAATTAAAAGATGTGAGAGCTATTTCCTTTATCTGAACACCAGAGGCATTTTTGTTCCCATATGACACACTTTCGCAATATGTTGCATGTTTAGTAAGCATTTAGCTGCATCACTATTTGCATTTGCATATATATATATATATATATATTTGAATTTAGTTAGATGCAAACAGCATGTAGGGTCTGTTGTATCAAAACTACTTTATGAGTAATACTACTACATACTCAATACATGAGTATGTATAATGCTTGTTAATTGAAATAAATCTGAAATAAAATAAAATAGAAATATTATATGCAAAACTCCTAGAAAGTAAGAAATGTTGCTTTGGCAGTTGAAGTTGAAGCACTTAATTAACTGGACGTAAATAAAAAATAAGTAAAAACAAATGAAATCTAAATAGTAGATCGGATAAAAATTAAACAAATGACTAAAAATGTAACTAAAATGAAAATTGAAAATATAAACATAAAAGCTAATTCAAAATATTAGCAAAAACTATAATAGTAAATAAATAATACTAAAATAACACTGGTACAAACTTGATCTCGGGTTTATTTTGCAATAAACTATTTAAAAAAACTATAAAAATATCAAATATTTACATTTATATATTATATAATAGAATTTAAAATGTACTTCTTTCATATTTTTACATAACTGAATTGAAAACATGTTGATAAACAACAGCATTAACTAATATATAGTTTTAATACATACTCAAAAGAACAAGTATGCACTTTTAATAGCAAATATGCATGATATTATGAAAGAGATCAGAGAAGATCATGGGGTTTTGTACGTTTTAAACCCTGAATAATGTTTTTGTGTGTGTTTTAGGACCTTCAGTCCTCTCTGGAAGGTGGAAATGGACAACAGAGCGAGATCCTGCTGTTCTTCAGCGTAGCGCACGAGATACACATACACCAGCTTCTTCACCTGAGAGAGAAAACACACATATACTGGTGAAGAGAGCTCTGATGTGGCGTTTCATGTGCTTTTGTGACTCAGCACTTGAGCTCAGAGTGACTCATGAGCACAACCACGTTGTCATCGCATATTAACCAAGATTAAGGTTTAATAACACCCAGAAAAGCTGACTTCATTTAAGCACTGAGTCACTTCCCGTCTCTCTCTCACCTCGATGTTCTTACAGGCCACGTTCTTCACCACTGCAGGGAAGAGGTCGGACGCGTTCTTCCCCCGGGCGATCATCTGTGGGACGGCAACACAAACGGGGAGATATTTAGATGTGGAAATGGTTTGATTCACTTATACTGTGACCTAAAAAAATTATACATTTGGACACTTAGAGGGACAGTTCACCATCAATTCATTATAAATGTCTTTACTGTCAATTTAATTGATCAATTAACGGCAGGGAAGAGAAAACCTTTGGCCACTTAAAGGGACAGTTCACCTAAAAATAATTCTGTCTATATAACAAATGATGAAAGAATATACATTTTTGGGTGAAATATCCCTTTAATCCACAATTTAAACTTACTTTAATTTGTGAGGTTTTTTTTTATACAAAAATCACAAACTATATATATATACACTAGATAGACAGACAGACAGACAGACAGACAGAAAGATAGATAGATAGACAGACAGACAGACAGACAGACAGATAGATAGACAGACAGATAGACAGATAG
>FLSR01004885.1:3046662-3070939 GCA_900092035.1 Leuciscus waleckii | reverse complement strand
TCTCTCTCTCTCTCTCTCTCTCTCTCTCTCACCATTAATCACACTGGCTGGGTTTAAATCAACAGATGGACATCTGTTCACACATATAGACACATTCACTCACAAACCAAATGAATGAACACATCTAGTATCAAATCCAGTTATATGCGCAGTCTTGGCTCAACTATGCTCAGATTCAAAGAGAACTATACGTGTTTTTAATAAATGATGCTTGTTCTGTGATAATGATGATTCTTGATGATCATAATATTCATAAACATAGCGATATATTTAAAAATGAGGACTGCCTGATGGCCCGTGGCCAGCGTAAACATCGTACGGGACAGTTGGCGCAATTGTCAGTTGGGCCAGTGCTGCATCACGAAAGTTTATTGTGCATTTGCATGTGTTTCTAAGCCTTGCCAATTTAAACATTCAAGTGCAAGAAGAAGACGTGAAAGAAACTCGATTCAATAGTGTGACAAGTGCCCAGAAAGCCGCTTCTCAGACAGCGTGCGAATGCTGAATTGAGCTCTCTTTCACGTCTTCTTGAGCTTGAACGGACATATTCGCACTAAATTACATAAAAAAATACTGGTCTCCTGGAGTTTCCAACTAGCATAATCTATTATATCTTAAGTGTAATAGTATATTGGATCCGTGCAGCTCTTAAAATGACAGCAGCCTAATGAGAATAAATAAGAATAAATCAAATGACTAAATAACTTTTGTAACTTTAATAAGAATTTATCCTATATTTAGTTTATATAGTGAAGACTTTGCAGTGCTATTTTACATTTGATTATTAATTTCCTCTACCTTAAAATTACTATTAGACTTACCTGAAAAACACGAAAAGCAGTGTTTATTTTATTTGTATGTTTGTTCTATTGTATTTGTGCTATTGCATGTAATTTGATTATTTGTTTCATATTTTATTACTGACAGTTTACTTGTTTTTAATAATATTTGAAATTTATATTAGTTAGGCAAGTAGTTTTGGCGTTGTCACGCTGGGACTTCAATGAGGACGATGGAGGCAACAGGTAACAAAATAACAAGAAGCTTTATTTCTAACAACTATAGTAAACTAGGTGCGAAACAGTGTGATTTAACACGAACAATCACCGACAATGAACTGAAAACAAGCAGGAACTAAATACACAGAAGATAAGGAGACAACAGCTGAAGACAGTGACGATGACGACTGGCAGGTGCGGGTAATGATGAAAGACTTGCAGGTGTGGGACAAGGAGGATGCTGGGAACTGTAGTGCAAACGGAGACTAACAGATGACAGTGACGATGACATTGACAGTGATCGTGACAGGTGTCACAACCTTATTTATTAAGGTTATGGGTCAAAAACAACGAAAACAATATATAATATTAGTAATAAAAATAATTGTATTTATTTATTACTTTTTTGTGGTGGCGCCAGTGAATATTTTGTTTGATTTTATTTAAAGAAATTAATTAAAAAAAAATGTTGTATGTATTAAATTGATCAAAAGTGGCAGTAAAAACACAATGTTACAAAAGATCTTAAATAGGCCTAAATGCTGTTCTTTTGAACTTTCTAACTCTGAATATTTCACAATATTACAGTTTTTACTGTGTTTGTGATCAAATACGTGCAGCCTGGTTAGCATAAAGACTCAAAATGAACAGTAGTGTATGTATAGTCAAATTCCAAATTGGTTACAAGCTCATATAGTGCTATAATTTACAAAGTAACTCGTGAACTGCCAAACAAGATTAGATTATCAATATCTACAGTGATGCAACACTGGATGTCATCATAGATCAGAACCTTGATGAATGAAAACATGTTAAGCATTATGACACGCCTAATCATGTCACCGCGGTTTCCCAAAGAACCAATCAGAGCGAGCGTGTTCCCTCTAAAGCTGTGGGATGAAAACATTACGAGCTGGCCGAGATAACACAATTCGCTAATTAAAAACATTCCCCCGGTGTCTATCACGCCACCGTCGCTGGAATTAAACGACTATGATATCTCGCAACACACCCAGGTCCCGCTCTCTGGTTTCCACAGCAACAAAGAGAGCAATAAACTCCAGTGAATAGATTTTATGCCAGAGTCTCCCACCCAACACAACCATCTATCGCCGTGTTTCTTGAATAAAGATTCCCTATGGCTTTCATTAGCTGGAAGGGGTCTGCAGAGATTCACACCACCATATCAAATATTAGAGTGTATCGTGTCAGTGTGTGTGTGTGTGTGTGTGTGTGTTTGAAGGTGTGGGTGTGTGGATGCACTCTGTCAGCTTCGGTTCCCTCACACACAAACACACACACACACACACACACACACATTGGGTCGTGATCAGAGCGACGTAAGAGGATGAACATGGGCTTGGTGATTCAGCAGACATGCTACAGTCAAATACATCATCTCAACATTACACCAGATTATCATATGTCATATTCCAGAGCTTTGAGCAGAAACTGAATGCATTGTATTTCCTTTCGGATAATAAATATGTATAAACAGTGTCATACATCACAGGAGAGCTCCGGGAAGTCTCGGAATCACAGTATGATCCGGTGCATGCAGAGGGAATGCAAACCTGTAATCGCTTTCCCTCCTGACCTGCAGCTCCAATGCTTTGATTTACATACTCAAGCTTTTAGCAATTAATTAGTCCTGACGACAGATCGGACGCTGGGTATATTTACAACAATGGAAAACTGGCAAGCCCAAAACACACTCTAACATTTAAAAAGAAAGAACTTTTTTTGAATTAATTAATTGAAAACACACACACACACACACACACACACACACACACACACACACGCACATGAAAACTACATTACAAAATTTCAATGGTCATGAAAACTAAATTACAAAATTTCAACGGTTTTTTTTTTTTTTTTTTTTTACAAAATGCATAAAGCTTGCATGCTGTTAAATAACTGATTTTCAAAAAGGAATTTTTTTTTAATATGTTACAATATTAAAGCACTGTAAAACTGCTTTGAAACTATATGTATTGCAAAAAGTTCTATACAAAAAAAACTTGAATTGATTATTATTTTTTATATTATATATATATATATAGGCCTATATATATATACACTTCAAGCTTGATGCTTGAAGTTAACATTTTAGGATAATTAACATAGTTAGGATAATTAACATAGTTAGGATAATTAACATAGTTAGGATTAAAATAAAAATATGAATTAATTCAAATGAATTGCTGTTGATGTTTAAAGTTACAGTAGCTATGTGAATAATAAAACATCTGGTTTAGTGTACAGACACTTGAAGGAAACTCGAGCATCTCCTAAAGCACAGTAACAACACGTTCAATATGTTCAACAGCACAAAGCACTAGAAACGCATTGTCCCGGCATTCACATCTGCCTTTTATAGGAGAGGAACATTTAACTAATGTAAAGCCATTTTTAGCATGATGTAATGACCATACATAATGAAATATATAAGATCCCTGCAGAGAATCTGATTTGCGATATATTTCTCATCTCCTTCTTCATGCATGAGACACTTTGAGCTCCATATGATTCAATTATTCATAATTCAACACTCCACAGGGTTTCTCTCACTCTCTAACGGCCGGTTGAAGAGCACAGACATACTATATCTCTGATACTCTTTAGAAGTTCAGTTCTGGATCTCGATGAGTCTTCTCTGACTCGGGTGTTACTGTACGAGCGTGTGCCAAGCGACTCTTACACACACCAGAGCTAAGTAACAAACCCTCTCCTCAAGAGGTATAACAACGTGTAGAGAAGAAAATCACAAACTGTTTCTCAGAGACAGCAAGTTTCAGAAGAGATTTCAATAATGTTTTAAAACTGTGCTCAAATGTCTGCAATCAAAAGTCAGGGATCTTAGAGATATGAACTCAGACATCTGTCATTCAATTCTTCTAAGACCACATGATATGATATATATTTACAATTTTAATTATTTACTTTATATGTAATATAATTATATGTATACTGTTTATGTATATCATAAAATATCTTCCAAACCCAAATGATATAAGCTATATTAATTTTATTAATATATGTATATATATATGAAGAGTTCAGATGCAAAAGCCTCTAAGTGCCATCTGAAATTTTCTTCTAGAATGATCATTTTTATCAACCTTGTATATTTAAGTTCAGTAATTTCACTAAAATAGCAATGAAGATGACCTATTAACTGTCATTTAAGTGAAATTACTGAACTTAAATACACGAGCTTGACAAAAATGATCATTCTAGAAGAAAATTTCAGATGGCACTTAGAGGCTTTTTCATCTGAACTCTTCATATATGTATATATATAAACCAATTTTATTTCTAGGTATTAGTTGTTATTACACTAAATTTAAATAATTGTTGAAATTGTAAATAAAACAAAGATTTCTGTCTTTCGACTTCAGTATTTTATGTTTGATTCAAAATGTCACTTGCTGTTGCTTTTTAAATAATTTCTGAAATTTACTACAATCTCCGATTAAATTCTATACCATTTTTTAATGTATTTAATAGTTTGCTATTTATTATAGGTGACTATTTTTCAAAATCGAAATATATAATATTTCTTTTCTTTTTTTAAACAGAATTTTTTTTCCATATATTTTACTAAGAAATTTTATTTTAAAATTTTAATTAAAACTAATTTTGTAGCTAAATATGTATATAAATTTGTCATCAAATTCTTCCAAGAGCTACACTAATTTTACAAATTATTTCAATTTTACTCATTTTAAATTAACATTTTAAACCAAATGTACATCTTGTACTGACATCAACACATTTGTGTCCAAAGTCACAAGAGACAAAGCAGAGGCATCATTCACACAGCTGTTCATCATACCGTAAGGGTTGCGTTTGAACGCTGGTAAGCCCCTCCTCCTGTACAGGTCGCTCCTCAGACCACTCCCCCCCTGCCCCCCCGAATTTCAGGTGTCGGAGCTCTTCGGGCTGGACGGCGTTGTACCAGTTTTGCGGGCCGCCGTCGGGCGTCACAGGACTGAGAGCCTCCTCCTCACCCTGACCGACCCCCTGCGCGTTCTTCACCATGTTCACCGCGTTCGCCGGCAGCTGGAGCAACTTCTGCATGGTGGTCATCCTCAAAAAAACTTTTGCAGATCCTCCGAGGCAGGTAAACACACCTGTAGATGATTCTTGAGGAGTCAAGCACTCTCTTACACACACACACACACCTGTAGATTCCGTGTCAAAAGCAACAGTACACTGAAAAACTCCCCAGTACGAGCACGTAAGAGCCTGTTGTGCTGAATCCTCAGGTCTGGTCTTCAGCTGTGTCCATCAAGCAGATGTGGAGGCTTGAAAGCACTCTGCGTCTTTTCCGTCTTTCGCGGGAGGTGACAGTAAAAGCTGTTCTCATCCTGCTCAGAGCCGACTGATGTTGCACACACTGCTCTGATGGTTGAGCAGAGCTAAGCCCCGCCCACTAACACATAACCCCTCCCCTCCTCTCTCTCTCTCTCTCTCTCTCTCTCTCTCTCCTTTCATTCACACCATCGCTCTTTCCCAGCTCTCTGGCACATTTTTCTGTCCCTCGTCCTCTTTTCCATCGTGTTTTCTGCAACGCCGACTGCCTCTCCCTGTGATATGACTCAGCTAGAAACGCTGCTCTCGGAAAAGGCTTTTCACAGGAAAACCCCCTCCTCGGGATGTTGAAGCGCACAACCACTGTATTATCATTTGCTTTGAATGCTAAATAAACCAACAGCGCAGACATCACACATAGAGACATTCATGTTGTCTTGAGTGTGACACTATAGCCTATGCTAACTATCCATCAGCATTCACATTTTAGTTTTTTTACTCATTATTTGATCCATTTGCCGAAGGTTAACTTTTTTTTTTACACAACATTTGCTTTAAAATTTGAAATAACAGGTTTTACGGCAAATATTACGACTGGATGCTACTTGCTTGATGTAAAACCAAACAATGTTGGACACTATTATTTACAGGTGCATAATATGTACCTTTTCACATAATATTTTTGTACACTATGTAGTATGTAGTATTTACTGGTGTGCTAGAACTGCATACTAAACATAGCGTCTGTCTAGCTCAAATTGGTTTAAAACTGAGTTCATGAAACTGAACCATACTGAATTAAACTATATCAGACTGATTTGCTTATTTTATTCACTTTCCTTCTGTATGTTACAGTATGATTCATTTGCATTCACTGAAATTCATTTATTACAGTACATAGTTTCATTCTGTCCAGTTCAGTTCAATTAAAATGATTTAGTTTCATTCTTTCTAATACAGCTTGATCGGTATGATTCAATTCAATTCAATGTAAATCGTTCTGATTCAGATTGATTTACTTTAATTCTGTTCAGTACAGTTTGATTTATTATAATTCATCTGATTCAGTTAGACTCCATTGTATTCTGCCCAATTCAGTTTGATTAAAAGGATTTGGTTTCATTCTGTCTGATCAAGTTTGATTCACTTTCATTCTGTCCAATACAGTTTGATTCATTTGAATCAGTCCGATTCAGGTCAATCACTTTCATTCTGTACGATACAGTTTGATTCATTTGAATCAGTCTGATTCAGGTCAATCACTTTCCTTCTGTCCAATACGGTTTGATCAAATCTTTTCCCTGTCATATGGTCCAATACAGTTTGATTCACGTGGCGTTTCTGAGCCCTGAATAACGTGGAGAAGGGAAGAGCCAAATTCACAGTCAGACGCAGAATTCACACTGCAGTGCTAAAAGCCACTGACCTCTAAAGAGACATTCTCCTGCCTCAGAAACCCCAAATCTCTCTAAACTCGCACACAGCAATCTCATGAATATTTGAGCGTGGTTCTCTATAGATTAGCGTCTCTGCTTCTCTGTTAATTCAGTGGTTAACGGAGCAGAGATGGAGAGCTGTACAGTAGCAGATCAGAGGGGCGTGTTGCCACGGCAACAGCATATGAGGATCACTCGTCTTCGTGTTTACCGTGGAACCAGTCGAACTGCCATTACACACACACACACACACACACACACACACACACACACACACACACACACGGGCGAATCCTGCGGCGCAACAGTGTCAGAGCTCTGTGATAGCAGAGCAGAAATCAGAAAGTGATGATTATGCAGAGAGAAAAATATATGTCAGGCTCTGTCACGTTTATGGCTCATTCACAGTAAAGACGGCGTGACACGCATTCACAGTGCTTTTAATGGTCATCCTGTGAAATATTAAGTGGGAAATAAACAAGGATGGGGAGTGTAAAATATGATAAAATGCTATTCAATTATAATTGGTTAATATTATTATGGCCTTGATGACATCATCAGAACAGGAACGTTGTTTCAGAAGTGAAGAAAATTATTATTCCGAAAAACTATTTTTATTTATAATAACATGCACTGCTGAATCAACAATATAAGACTAAAAACAGAAAGTAAAAAAAGTAAAAAGTAAAAACTTATCCTCCAATCTGTTGTCTCTTCTTTCTCAGACAAACACTGTGGTGTTATAGCGCCCCCTGGTGGAATCAGTGCTGTATGTCCACCAACATTTTACTTTGCTATTTCACCACCCATTCAAAAGCTTGGGGTCAGTCATTTTTTTTACTACTTATTGCTATATTTATTACTACTTTTATTCAGCAAGGATGCATTAAATTGATTAAAAAAGACATTCATAATGTTAAAAAAAGCTTTGCTGTTCTTTTGAACTTTCTAATCCTGAATCCTGAAAGATATGAAATATGAAGCAGCACAACTGTTTTCAACATTGATAATAATCAGAAATGTCTCTTGAGTAGCAAATCATCATATTATAATGATTTCTGAAGGACCATGTCGACACTGGAGACTGGAGTAAGGATGCTGAAAATTCAGCTTTGCATCACAGGACATTTTAAAAGATATTCAAAATGAAAAGTTATTTTAAATTGTACTTAAACTTTTTATAATATTTCACAATAGCACTGTTTTAACTGATCAGTTACATCTTAGATCATTTTGATCATAAATGCAGCCTTTGTGAGCATAAGAGACTTCTTTCAGAAACATTCAAAACTCTTACCGACCCCTAACTTTTAAATAGCATTTCCCTGACCATTGGATAATATAGAAAAAAGAAAAGATATATAATTTGAACGTCAGTTCAAACACATTATTTAAGCACCATCGAGGAGTAAGCATTAGTAAAGTTAGGTTTGTTGACTTGATTTATCTATATATTCATATGAACTCGAACAGACTGACATAAAAGTAATGATGTGCTTCCCTCTACTGTCCAAGAGAGAAATGACATCAACTAAATGAAAGGCCAGATTCATCAAAGCAGTGTTATTTTAGCATTCTTTATATTCTATAGTATTTATTCATATTTTTGTATTAACTTTGATTTTCATTTTTCATTTTCATTTTACTATAAGTTTGAGTAATTTTGTCATTTTTATAGTTTTTTTTTATATTTCTGTTTAGTTTTTAAATTATTTTTTATTTCACTTTTAGTTTCAATTGAAGTTTTATTTCAGCTTTATTTTAATTACCGAAAAATATTTTTTAATGGTTTTCATTTTAGTTTTAGTTAATGATAACAACACTGGATCCAAGCATCAAAAACACACTGGATAAACAATCAAGCTGCAAACAATCACTGAAACCATCAGCTACAGGAAGAGCGTGTCACATGACCTCAGCGGAAACAGACCAGAGCCTTGATATTCTTCACATTATCAATCTCAGTGAAAGATCTAAACTTCACAATCTTCACAAGAGACGGAGGTAGATGGAGGAAGAGGGAGATGTAGATGCCAGATAGCTTCAGTTCACCAATTTTAACCCTGTGTTAAGCAACAGTTTCACATTTGCTTCCAATTGTGGGGCCAAAGGTAACAGTGAACAAGGTATTATCAGTGTGGAACATGGACAAACACAACTCTGAGGTATCTCAGCTAACATTTTTGGTCCCCAGATTGTTCTGGGAATGTTAGTTTATGGTTATAAAACCTGAAAAAAGCATTCGAGAACATTCTGTATAGGCTCTCTTATAAGGTTATTACCAGGGCTTGACATGAACACCCGCCAACCCTCCAAACGCGGGGTTGAAATTTATATATAATAATATATACATTTAGTCAAAAAATATAGATTCTTCGATACATATCAATAATGAAATATCTGAAACACTTCCAATACCCATTTTCCGCAGAACAGATACAGGATACCAGCTGCTCTCTCGCTCTCTCTCTCTCTCTCTCATCTCTCCGACAGCGAGTGACACACAAACCCACCTCTCCTCACTCACTCGTTTCATTTGCTTCGGATGAATATTGTTGCTGTTACAGGGCTTGAATTTCGGCGTGGGATTGTTCATAATTTGACCCATTCCCGCAGATTTTGTGCTCACATTCAAAGTGCGGCACATAAAGCCGCCTCTCAGGACTAAATTGAGTTAGTTTTCGCTGCTTATATCGCTTAAACAGTCAAATACACACAAAATAATGTCAAAATGCCGGTCTTGACGAGTATTCATCGTAAACAGTCAGTTATGTTTTAAGTGAACGTAAACAGTTGAGAAAGGAAGCGCATGTGTAACAGTATAATGGATCCGTGCGTCAGGTCTTAAAGTGACAGCAGCCTAATAAACCTCCTGCCAAATATCTATATGGCAGTTTTTCCCATGGTATCGATGTCAAAATTGTGGCCAGTGAAAATGCTAAGTGGCTAGTAACTTTGGAAAACCACTAGCCACAGTGACTGGTAAGCTAAAAAGGTCAAATCAAAAAAGAAAATCTGTGCAATGTGTGGGAATATTACTTTTTTGTTAAAACAAAAAACAAAAAACTAACTAACAGAGAACGTTCCCAGAAAAAAACGTTCTTTGAAATGCTAACCAAGGGTAAACGTGTGAAATCCCAACAGAAACAGATGTAGATGAAGAGGTAGCTGTGCTAGAGAACTATGCTAGCAAGGCTAAACCTGAAGGATAGCGAGAGAATGAGGATCACAGGGCTATATTTAAACTGTAAAAACAACGACAAATCATAGCCATACAAATATTAAATACAAAAACCAATCAGTTGACCAAATAAACGACCAATACAGACACACTGAAGTGTGAAGCAGCACAGAAGTCATCATAAGGGACCTGAGCGCTGTCCACCGACCGGTGCTGAAACACAAACCCACGAATAACACACACATACACACTCCATTCACGCGAAATCATCTCACACTTCATCGTGTTTATCATCTCTTTGTTTTCCACAGGATTCATCGTTCATCCGCGCATGCGCACCTCGCCCTGTCTGAGATTTTCTGTACGTTAAACGCTCCGGTGGGCCGCTCCCGGTGGCGAGCGTTCCCCGCGCGCACAGACTCGGTGTGTCTCACCTCTTGTAGTCGGAGGAGAAGATGCCCCCGCTGGCCGGGTCGTGTCCGTACTCGGGCTCGCTGGAGGAGCCTCCTTTCTCATCGCTGAACGCGGAGCTCGCGGACATCTCTGCTGCTGATGATGCGGAGCGGCGGAGAGCGAGACTGAGTCACGTGACCCGTTACGCGGTGCTGAAGCGGACAGGGCCGGGGGCGCGCGCATGCGTGCGCGAGCACCTCTACGTTCGTCCCTGCTCATATCAGCCCCCAGTTGCGATGAAAGCATTTATTTGGTTTGATTAGATTAACAAACGACAGAAAAATATTTCATCCAGCTATGCTATAGCATCTGATTTTTTTTGTGAGAAAAATGTATTGAGGAATCACTTTTGAACTAAATTATTAAAATACTTTATTTAATCTTATTTTACGATGTGTCCTAAAACACAAGAGAGAATTTAATTTAATTTAATTTCTCTTTATGTCATTCTCTGTACAATGAAATGTACCCAAACACATACACACCAAAAGAATATAAGATCTGAATTTTGAGAAAGATTTAATGTTGACTGACATTAAAACAGCACTAAAGTGCTTTTCTTTTTTCTTAGTAGTAGCCTAGTACTGTACAATTTATTATCTTTTGTCAAAATTACTTCGATCATTAATGTGGTTCAGATAACATAATATTTTGAGTTTATATTTATTAAATCAATCTCCTTCATTGTATTAACTCAAACTCTTTAATTTCCATGAACTTAAAATTTTAAGGCACCAGATAACTTATTTTTTTTAAGTTTAACCAATAACAATGTTTAGTGTCGGTGTGATTTGTTTTGTTTTCAGGTTTGCTTTCTAACCACCAGATGGCGGCAGCGCTCCATCCCTCCATCACTGCTCCTGCTAGGAGGGTTTGGTCACACACCCAGATATTTAATGCATGAATTATATTTATACACAATATTTGTACTGAGACAAAGACTGAAAATAGCAACATGACATAATTTTACAAAGAACGTCATAGAAACAGACCAATAGAAAATAATCGCAGGGAGAGTCTTTCCTGTAGCTGTAAAAAAAAGGTCAAAAAGTTGCCAGAAGATGACATCAGCCTGTCTGAATCAACACACAACTTTTTTCTGTTCATTCATCAAATAAAAGACTGTAAAGCGAGTCTTTTCTGCTATTTCTTTCTAGTTGTAATATACTTTGATGCTCTAATGGGAACTGAAAGAAGCTGTATAGTCATCCGAAACACGATAGATAGATTTTTCTTTCTTCTGTCGGATATAGTGAGAGGGAACACTTGAGATCTTTTCTTGGATTCAGGAAATTACACAATGCAATCCTCTTAAAATCTCCATATGAAATCAAATTGGACAGTTCTTATACTTTTATGGAATATAGCAGTTTTTTATTATGATTTATCTGTGCACATCATTAGTTTTTTTTTTTTTTTTTTGCAACTCCTTCAAATTTTTTTTTTTTTTTTTTTTTGTATTCATATGCCCTCATAATCTTTAATAAAATCTTAAAACGTCCCCTCCCTCTTGCAGTCTCTTCTCGTCTCTGTCATGAGGGCGGGGCAAACTGTCACTCACATGAGATCGACCAATAGCAAACCACAAACCACAACTATCCAATCAATTCCAGATGGACAAAATAAAGTCCCGCCCTACATTTGTTCTTGTTGGAGAAGCCGATTCACTCAGATGTCACAATTGAGAAGGAACTATCTTCTTGCTTGCAATCTTCTACACTGTAAAAAATGTGGCTGCGATTTAGTTATAACAACTTAAAATTTGTTGAGATAACTTAAATATCCAACTTAACTAAAGTTAACTAAACTTAATATTTTAAGTCAAGCATGAATACATACTTTTTAAAGTTGAAACAATGTTGGATTTTAAATTGTGATAAATAATCGCAGCAATTTCTTTTTACAGTGTATCTTATGCTGGCTAGATTGTTTAATAAGCGTTTTTGAAAGACATCTCTTCTGTTAACCAAGGATGCATTTATTTGTTAAAAAAATACAGTAAACTAACATTGTGAATATATTTAAAAAATGTAAAACAATGTTGGAAAAAGTTGTGGAGCTGATTTTTTTTTTTTAAAGAGAGACTGTCCTTACTGAATAAAACTTAGTTTAATAACCTTTTGAAATCCATTTGTCAACTGTTCAGGAGAACACAAGCCTACAAATCTAACAGACATGGACTACACTGTAAAAAGTGGTAACTTGCAAGTGTTACCTTAAGAGATAGTTCAACCAAACATGAAAATATGGGTAACCAAACAGTTTCTGAAACACATCGACTTCCATAGTATGAATTCTATGGAAGTAAATATGGACTAACAATGGTTTGGTTACACAAATTCTTTGTGTTCAGCAGAAATGAACTCATTAGGAACAATTTGAGGGCGAGTAAATTACAATTTTTATTTGAACCATCCCTTTAAAGAGTTGTTTTTCACTTTATTTAACCCTTAAACATTTATTTTGTTGGTATAATTTAATGTATTTTGGTTGATTCAGCAATATTTTTTTTACTTAAATCCAGGTGATGTTAATATAAGGTTACTATTTTTTGTGTGTATAGACTATGCATCAGAGAAACTCTTTATAATCTTGTGTTTGAACTTCAGTTTTTGCGTTAGCTCTGTATATTTCGATGGCATCGCTGTCGAAGAGTAATACGCTGATTTCACGCAGCCGCCATTTTGAAATCGAAAGTGAGGCTCCGGTGGGAAGAACCCCGGAAGTAAAGATAAACAACAATGCCTTGGAGTACCAACCTGAAGCTGCTGCCGCGATTTACACTATTGGATGTTAATATCCAATATAAGATATGTATATAGTTCATTCTTGCTTCTTTTTTTTCATTCTGAATTATATATATAAAAAAAAAAATTATAAATGAATTTCATTGTAAATAGTCTAAAGTATGAAAGAAATGTTTGTACATTTTTAGAATTGACACACATTAAACACAACATACGCCATCGCATTCACGACTCTCCTGTGATTAAAGGCGACACTTCCGGTTTTCTTCCCACCGGAGCCTCGCTTTCGATTTCAAAATAACGGCTGCGTGAAATCAGCGTATTAGCTGGTAAAGTGGCTTTCCTTGTAGAGTTAATGAAAGTTATCATGAGCATTGGTACCATGAACAGGAAGATTTTAAAACGAGCGGTTCATTCATAAACCCGTAAGATCTTACCTTCATGCTGTGGAAACACAAACCGGAAGACCGAACACAATGAGAACAGCGCTGAAAAGAGGCGGGGCTACAGAAGCTCTATAAGCCACAAGTTAAATGTGCCAGATGAGGAGGGTTTCCCTTAAGGAGTCTTATTTCTTCCTCCTCTATGGGTTTTCCCTTGCAATTAGTCTCCACTTGCTCACTTTTTTGTAAAGCTGATTTGGACGCACTCTGAAAGCACCATTCAAATAAAATTGAAAGCTCCCACCGATAGTCTTTCACAGCCAGACTTTCAGATGTAGTTTGAAAACACTTGCGCTGTTCAAATAAACACCAGCTTCTCTCAGGCCAGAGCTGCAGTTGTTGCCATTAGATGAAGCGCTGTTCTTCAGCCGGTGAGGATCTCATGCCTTAAAAGGTAAAACATGGAACGAGAGAGCAGATATGCACACTAAAATAACCTATACCCCTCATATTACCGCTGCAGTTTACAGAAGGATATAAAACCCATACAAGGAAAAGCTACTAAATGGAAACTCAAAGCTGGATTTGAAGAACCCACACGAAACATCGATTCTCAGATTTCCTTTTATTCTCCAGTTTCACATTCTGAAATAAAGAAAAAAAATCAGCATTTTTAATTTTTTTTATATTATAATACAGCAATCTCATGTCGGCAGTCCGTTTAAAGTCGCAGTACTGCCACAGGAAACTTCAGTATGTAACACAGAGCAAAAAAAGAAATCAATTGCACTTACTTCAAACAGGTTATAGACAGAATTAACAACCAACGAAAACACCAAAAAATAACAAGGAACACTAAACTGCTCATACATATATACTTATTTAATTGCACGAAACAAAAATAATGCATAAATATTCATTACACTAGTGTACAAAAATACTTGTACATTTCTTTTCTTTTTTTTTTTGTTCAAATATTCTCCAAGCAGACACAGATAGCAGAGGTTTGGTGAATTCAGGGCAGAGGAAGATGCAGAGAAGGAGACGAGCACTCGAACGAATCCGCTCGGTTCACGTCAGGATCACAAACAGAAACAAAACACCCAGTGCATATGTCATCAGTTCTTTAAAAAGAGGAAACAAATGTACACAGAGACCGGATTGCAAAAATCTAAATCAAAGTCTCCACCTTTCACAAAAATGCAAGAAGAACAAGAGGCCGAAAACTTTTAGGGTTAAGCTGGGACTTGGAAACACGAGCGCAAACGAACAGACGCAAAGGTTTGCATTCTAAAACTTGTTTTATCGCATGCAGAAATGACGATACACCCCCCCCCCCAAAAAAAAAAAAAAAAAAAAAAAAAAGAGAGTTTTTTCGTTGTAAAAAATTTATGAATCCCCCCCCCCCAAAAAAAAAAAAAAAAAAAACATCTACAGGAGCAGCTAGACATGTTGAACGTCTGCGTGTGATTGGCTCGTCAAGCGGCGCAGCTTTTGAAATGGAGACAGTACCGTGAGGTTCGCCACAGTCCTCAGAGTGCTTTAGAGAAGACTTCCTCCAGGAAAATAATCCTTCATGCTTAGATTGTCCATTAAATAAACCTGATTAAATTAAACGCTGAGCCCAGTTGTCCTTCATTCAAACAGGAGGGAGAAATAACTAAACGTCTGTTAGGGAACGGCATCTGTGGAGACGAGGACAGAGCATTAGCTTACGGTCAGAGACATGTGACCATATGAGGTGAAGTGACGGATACTCACGGATTTAACAGAACTGGCGTGACTTCCACCCCGGTTGAGAACTTTCAGAGGGAGACGGGTACCAGCGCATCTACAGGCAAGAGGAACATGACAAATTACTGTGAGATCTTTGATATCAGGCAGATGTTTCTTTTATTATAGGAAAGAAGCCTCAATTTGTGGACCATTAAGAATAAGATTATACCATTGAATCTAAACTATATTATGCACATACAATGTACACTTTAAACATTTAAAATAACTTCATTTGATGAAATCAGAAAAAATAAACATTTAGTATAGTTTCATCATTTGCTTAGGTTTTATCATTTAGATCTTAAATATTTAATCAAATGTAATCATATTTTGAGAAATTGATGCGTTTCTCATTTTGATGCGTTTACCATTATCGTCATCATCATTTAAAATGCATGTTTAAATGCTTTTCTTTTATTAATCTTTATGCCTCAAATGTAGCGGATTGACTTAGTGTGAACCGAGTCAAAAGTCTATAAGTTTCCAATAGATAGACCACAAATGCTCGCATGTCTCAGAATATTGTCAATGAATGGGACGCTACATTTTATTCAATATCAAATCTCTTTAAATTTTGGCTGTCTTTAGAGTCTCAAACTCCATGATTCCTGTTCTTTACAACAAAGCACTTGAATGCGACTCCTGTAAATCACTTCAGAAGTGGGAAGTTTCCAAGAGGCGGCTTTATCAACCAGAACACTTTAAAGTCTCCAAAAGAACCATATAAAAACCTTCTAGATGAACCAAAGCTGCTGCCAAGAGCCATTTTATTAGTAATAATTACATTAAACAATGTAGAGGGCAACTGTAGAGGGCAAAAACCCCCAAAAAGAGCCATTTCTACAACAACCTTCATAGTCAAGCTATTTTAGCGGTGCTAATGAACTGATGCAAGCACGACCTGAGCAGGAAACTCTTATCAGTGCATCTATAAACATCTTTCAGCAAGATGACATTAACTCCTTTCCCGTCCTGCCTTCCCAAACCACGCCAAATCACCCACTTCCCCAGCCAAGGGCAAGAGAACGACAACAATCACCCTGGCACGTCCGTTTCAGCCCTTCGTTGACTTTTCCTGAACTTCCCACATTCTTTACGAGGCGTCCGGCGGTTTGACGAGAGCGCAGGCGTCACAGCTGTAATCTCACTCCGGCAGGTGTGTGTTGGAAAGGTCTGAGGAAGAGAAACCAAGCGTTCCTTTCTTCCAGCAGTTTAACTGCAGACTTATGGTTGCGTCATCCCGACTACACGCAAACATGCCAAAGGAATTCCATTTCTATTTTCCTTGAGCTGAATAATGCTGGACGAAGCAGGAAATCATCAAGTCATTCTACGATAGGAGCGCCTTCCCATTTATGATGGAACTTTTGCACACAATATTGATACTCATGTAAAATAATTAAACTTAAAATTGTGTTCATACCATATAAAAGTACATTATTTGAAACCAATGTAAATGTACCACCATTAACGAATAAAAAGAGCTATGCTAATGTAACTTTTGCACAATTTTATATAACAATCTAAATTTAAAAGACACTATGTAAAATATTTTTATTTGAATATTAAAATTTTAATTAATAAAAAATGTGTCACCCCACCCATATAGCATATCAAAATGACAAAATAAAATTATAATTCCCAAATAAAAATGGCCAAAATAAAATAAACCCACCAATATATGGTGATTTTGGTTATTTAAAAAAAAAAAAATTATTGATTTAAAAAAAAACATTTTAATTTGGTTTTTAGTTTAAGCCAAAAATAGCTCAAATTACAACAAAAATAAAATGAACAACAAAAAAATAAAAGATAATAAAATGACAACCACCAACCAACATTTTTATTTTGTTATTTTTAGTTTAACTAAATAACCAGATACGCTATCCACCAATGGTAAAGTCAACTCTCTGAAGGCCGTCAGAGTGACATCGGGCAGAGAATGTGTTAGCGTATGGATCCATTAGCACATTCGCTCTCTTTCTCACCAAGAGGATGAAACCTTTTACAACCCCTTTGAGATCCTGACAAAACACACTGCGCCCACAGCCTTAGCCAAACACCACTGTAAAACATTTGGTTGAGATCGGATCTTAACTAAACAGACAATTAAAAACTTACAAAACAAGCTCAATTTACGCTTTAAGGGTGCAATATACTGTACACAGCTTACGGTGTGGAATAGCGGCTCCCACAATGCAATGCATGGACGATTTTTTCTGACTCAATTGAACAGAGGACATTTACCAAAAAAAACAAACAAAAAATAGATTTTTTTTTAAAGATTCACAATAATGTAAAAGTAAGTAAAAGTACAGTAGTATGCAAGACATGAATTGGTACACCCTTAATTCTTGGGCTTTACCCAGAATCCTTTATAGGAAGAATGCAAATAAATGATTTAAAGTAAATATGCTAAAACCAAAATATATAAGTTTAAGGCCCCGTTTACACCTGCTATTAAGATGTTTTTGGTCAATCGGATCAAAAGTAGACGACGGAGACATTCCCGTTTACACCTGGTGTTTTAATCCGTCTCTTTTGTCCACTTTCAACCACTTCTGTCCTGATTTCTTCGAGAGGACGGTCTATGGGAGGATCTTTCGATCTAATGGACGAAATAAACTCGCGCAATTTATTGTGCATGGTACGTTTTTCTTCATCTTCAAACCAAACTTGGATTAAATCCCATCAGGCTAGCGCGCTTCCCATAACGTTTACACATCAGGTCAGTGGATGGAGAGTAGACGATCTTTTGTGGCCGTTCGAACACATGAATTGATTCCGATTCACAAAATATAAATTTGTACACCCTTAAAACTTAGCCTTTACCCACCACCCTTTACACAAGTATTGGGATACATCAACAAATTGTGAGAACTTCATGTAGTCACTAACTTCATATTTAGAAGTACAAAAAACAAAACAGTCACTTTGGAACTGAATCCCCGTTTGTGTTTTCAAAGTAAAAAAGCACAATGATTTGCTTCAAACTAATGGAAGTAATTTTCAAGAAGTGTTGTTGGACAGAAACCCCCCCGAAAGCAGAGAGACACAGTGATAGTCAGAAAAGGGACACACACCGGCTGGTCCCTCACCTGGGCGTGCAGGGCGGCAGCGGCAGCAGCGGCGGCGGGGTATGTGAAGGCGGCGTGAGGCAGGCCTGGGGTCAGTTCAGTGGTGTAGAGGGGATACGGAGCCCACGCCTCAGGAGACGCAGGGATCAGTGCTGCCCCCGTCAGGTCATCTACAGAATCACACACACATCTGAGCGTCACATACAGAACCAGACGCCAGGGAGCGGAAGCACTTCAAGAGACCCGTTACATCACCCAAAATACACAATACCATTCAAAAACCTTTGAATTAATGCTTTTCTTCCAACAAGGACACATTAAACTGATCAAAAGTGACATTTCCAACTCATCTGAATCACAGACATTGATGGCGAATCAACGGCATGTTCTGTAAGCGCCGTAGTTTACTCACACGGGCTCGAGCGTGAAATGTGCACCAAGAGCCGGGTGCAGGTTGGACGGGTTTGGCGTTGCCATCAGTTTACTCTTCGCCATCTTTGTGTTGGCTTTTGCAAACTCCAGACGAAGCGTCTGAGGACTCTCTGGGTCAAAGCGGATGCCCTGAGAACAGATAAGTGTTGACCGAATACAGTCCAATTAAACAGAGTTCACACAAATGCACAAAACAGGGGTGTCCAATCATGCTCATGGAGGGCCACTGTCCTGCAGAGTTCAGCTACAACCCCCATTAAACACACCTGAACCAGCTAATCAAGGTCTTACTAGGCATACAAGAATGTTTCAGGCAGGTGTGTTGAGGCAAGTCAGAGCTAAACTCCACAGGACAGTGTTTGGACACCCCTCATATAACAGAACATCAGGTTTCCCTCTGCAGCACAAGTGCACTGATTCCCAGAGCAATCCACATCCAGCCAGAAACACGTGACGTCATGGAACTTTTCTTAGGGACCAACATGTGTACGCAAGAGATGAGGTTAAGCCGATCAAGAAAATAACATCTGGTTGGCCAGACAAGGCCTGCCATTGAAATTATGAAATTGTCAACTACGTTACTTGTCAACTATGTTACCCGTCAACCAGTCATATTTTTTGTACATTAAATATCTAGACTGCAGCTTAGTATAGTTTACATCCACACGGACTGGAGTTTTTAATGAAATTCTTGCAAAAAATAAAATTGTCTCTTAAAATTCACCTTTTTTTGGTAATATCAAAATAGTGTTTAATGATTGAACTCTGCAACTGGTAAAGTATATAAAGTGAAACCAATAGTTTTGAGAAAGCATGTTTTTGCTGATGTGAAATGTACCCTAAATTTTATTAATACACTAATTTACGTAAAATATCAATTTAAATTGAACATTTTTTGGTTTACATTTATGCTTATTAAATGTACACATCATTGGAGGGGAAATAGTTTCAACTTTACCTGTTTTGAGGTCAATTTTATGAGAGATCCTTCATATCCCTGTTTGATAAAAAGGACAAATTCAGAATTAATCTGACAACTTAATCAATTCTCAAATGAAAATCAGTCAAATAAAGAGGACCAACAAAACCTCCAGCTTTCCCCCGTCTTACCTTGAAGGGTCTGAACAGCAGGTAAAGCTCACGTGGTTTGATGTCGACAGGCAGCCCGCTGACAAAGAGCGTTCGTACCTAGAACAGGGAAATGCCTAAATGACATCAGCACACAAATGACAGACAGATACACAGAAGGCCATGACCTCTGAGCTATGAGTGCCGTACAATGTATGGTCTTAGAAATGTGCACCTGAAAAGGAATAAAAAGAGGAATTGTTTAGAACTACCTTTGAACGTCTCTCTCCCTTCCTATTGTGTCAGTCTCCCCGTTTGTCTGCAGAGTTTGCTATTGGACACTAAATGTGTTCAGATCAAAATCATGAGATTGTGTTAGTTTAGTGAGCAGAAGTGTGTGCGGGGTGATCAAGTGTGTGTGACCCTAAGCATGGATGCAGAGACTTCTGCAGGCCACGGACAGCATTATTGCTCCAATGTGAGTGGAAGGTAGAAAATCTAATTTAACTCGGCAAATTAACAGGATGGATCAAATATTACAGTGAACAAAGAGAGAGAGCAAAGGGCAATCAAATAAAGAAAAGAAAAAAAACAAACGTCAATTGAAGAATGAACATGGCTAAGAGAAACTCGACCTCAATTCCTATAACACATTTTATCCAGCAAATTAAAACTAAGTATCACAGATTCTAGAGTTACCCAAAAAGCAACGATCATTTAAAAACAGATGTAGCAACTTTACACAGATCTAGAGAGCAGAAGAGAGAACGATTGGATGAAGGACACAGTGTGCTATGACCTTTTACGGAAAAGAGGGGAGAGAGAGAACTTTGGTTCAGGCTGACCCATCACATTCTCCAAACGCTTCAGATGTGAACAGACTCAATCTGAAAGACACTGGTTATTGGCTCAGTCTCACAAAAACATGTCCAGGACCAAAAGAAAATTATTATTTTTCCTTTTTCATTGTGACATTAACACAATTCCCACAAAGGTGACAGTTTCCAATTGACCGTTTTCCTCTGCATTTTGTAATTCCTATAATTTTCAAAACTGATTCGATTCAATATAATATATTATAATATATAAAATAAAAGCAACAATACAATTATTAATAATACCCCTGGGTTTTGCAAGTCTTATTATTCTCAGTGTAAATCGTCAGTAATTTGCCCAATAATATAATAAAAGTTGTCATTTCGATCACTCTCTGTGCAGAAAAATAGCTAAATAAAATTTAAAATCACGAAAATGCAACAAAAAAAGTAAATTTTTAATGACCATTAATCAAAAATGTTAAGTGAAATGTTCAAATAACTTATTACATTTATAATGACCCAGACATGTTTAGGAAGAAAGAGTCACCTTTTTATCCTGCACTAACTACAAGAAAAAGAGACAGCACCTAGGTTTTGTTTTTTTGGACAAGCACCATGATAATACCGTGATATTATGGACATATAGTATGATAGTAACATGGTATCATATAAATGCCATGGTACCAATTGAGCAGCATAGTACCACCAATGAAACCTAAAAACAGTGTCAGATCATTAAAGTGCTAAATCAGCAACGCATCAGAGTGTGTAACTGGACACATGTCCATCGTTCAGATTCCTCTACACTTTTCCACCAATACATCATCCACTGGAAAGCCATCATTTCCTGGCCGGCTCAGAGGAGCGAGTGGTGGAACGGCTGGAGGCGAGAACGGTCTCGGGAGTTCAGTTCACAAACCCTCAGCGTAAACTTTGACTATCCTCAATGTTCCTGAAACATGAGCATCAGTGCTCAAACACTGCCAACAGCTGAGACGGGAAATAAACAACAGGAATTTAATCAAAAAGGAATAAACACTCCACAAATAAGGGACAATGTGCCACTTAAGTAAAATAAACCATTGATTTTGATGGTGTTCAGAAAAACAGGACAGAAACTAACAAAGGGAAAATATGGGGGACGTGAGCGACTGGGTCGAAGCACAGAGGGAGGAAACCCCTGTCCTAATTATTGCAGGTTCAGGCTTGAACACAATGAACAATCTGAATGCGACACACCAAACGCACTGACCCAGTGCTGCCCAGTAACAATGACAGGACACGACTCCCACCCCAAACCCTGAACCAGAGTCCAGCTTAAACTACAGGAACATTTACACAAACCATCCTCAAAAACTTCTCACTAGAACGTTAATCAAATAAAAACAGCTCTAGTCTGATATTTCCTGACAGGGAGTGTTTGCAAACCGCATTGTAAGGTCTTGTGTAAGTAAAATACACTGAACTGCAGGAAATGCCTTTACAAGAGGTCAGAGGTGACATCTAGAGCAGACCCAAACACTCACGATTAAAATAAGATTATATACAGAATATGTAAGGCTTCCATTCAGACTGAGTTGTTTAGTTCACTCAGTTAACTGCAAGTTGTACATTACTTAAATATAATTGAAGTTAAAGGTCAAATTAAAGACAAGATGCCAAAAATAAAAAAAAAGCGCATATTAAATTATTATTAAATAAATGAAAGTCTTGTGTCTCAAGTATATAAAAATAATATCTCCATCGGAAGTCAGAGATGACAGACTGGGAACAAACAGAAAAAGGACAGAAGTTAGTTTATTATATTATACTATACCATAATATATTTGTAATTCCTATCTCAAGAACTCAAAATGGGAGTCTTGTTGGGTCTCAAATTTTAACTTTATGCAAATTAATCCGTTTGTCAAAAAAAAAAAAAAGTTGAACAATAACTGACAATACTACACTGCAACAGCATAATTTAGATTAAATTACATTAAAACCACTAAAAGTGAAAAGAATTCTAAAATGATACATTGCGTCTTTTAGACCCACGTTCAATATACGTCACTGTTTGCGCGTGTTTGAGAATGACGGGAGAAAAAAGGACAGAAAAACTTCACGAACACACACTGGAGTATTTGCTTGTTAAATCTGCCATTAAACTTTATCCACAGTCACACAAGAGTGTGTGTGTCTCATCAGGTGAGTCTCATATTTCAATGCCAACTTTAAGATTAACATAACAGACTCCACATTCCTCTCAAACTCCCTCTCAAGCTTTTCCTCAGCAAACGTTCCTCCTCAAACCGCAACAAACATGCCTCTGAAACGCCTTTAAAGCGGGTTTTAAAACATGTCAAACGCCAAAAGAGTTTCCACAGTCATCCGCCGGCAGAAGCTTGAACTCCACCAAATGAAGTTTATGTTTACTAAAAGAGTTTATTTCTCTTACCTCCTCTTCTAATGAAACACTGGTGTTCGTCTCTGAATCTGACTTCAGACTCATTGTGTAACTTTAACGCTTCTTTGTGCCAGAAAAATAAAAAATCAGTTTTCCCTGTCGGTGATTTTGTCCCTGGTGTGCGTTAAAGTTGCAGAAGAGAATCTCGTGTCGTTTGTGCCCAGTGAAGCCGTGAGTTAAAGCCACAATCCGAAAGTAAAGGTGAGAGGTGCTCTGTGAGGGTGACAGAAGGGAAAGGAGGTGATTTTTAGAGTTTTTTTCCCCCCTCGCTCACATCAAGCTCGTTTGAGTTGAAGTGGAAAGAAAGGAGTAAAGAGGAACCGTTGGTAGATTTAAAGCTGAAGTTGTGCGTCTGCTCCTCTGTCCTATTAGCGGATCAATCATGTTAAATGCGCGCACCCGTGCTTCAGATGGGACTCAGCTGCGCGAGGCCCGGCCCACTTTACCACCACCACCACCATCATCAACATATCTAACCCCTCCTTTACATCCATGCCTGCCTCTGGATCTCTAACCCTGCCTACATGATGGCTGTTTCCGAAACCAAGGAGGTCTATAATAACTAGAGAAACCATTTATCTCAATGACCCCCAAGTAAGCCAATCTGCCATCTTTGCTCATCAGCGTTGACTTCTGCAGCCAGACTGTTTTGAGCCAATCACTTGAGGCGTGTGTGTCACGTGACTAAACACTCTGGAGCCGCAGGAAAATTAGATAAGTTTGTTTTTTTGTGTGTTTTTTGTGGCTGATGGTACCAGTAAAACACAACCCTTTCCAAACGTGCTGGTAAAATCAGAATCGCTACTTTTAAAAAGCCGTCAATAGAAAAGTAAGTTTTTTCAAATATATTTTTGCATGACAGCGCCTCTAAAGGAAAGGCCTCTGGTTTCAGACCAGCTTGCAAAACATCATGCCTAATGATCTAAAAATAATTCAAGTGAGGTAGGTCTATAGGTTGTGGTCTTTATATAATTTAATATAAAATCTCTTATTCTTCAAATAATAACAATTTTATTTCAATAATTTCATGAATATATATATAATTTATCAATATATTATATCAGTATTTAAGATAAATATGACTTGACAGAAATGGATTCATTTTAAAATATATATATATTTATGGATAATAATTCTCT
>FLSR01004885.1:3012163-3042623 GCA_900092035.1 Leuciscus waleckii | reverse complement strand
CAGAACCGTAATAAATACAAATACACCGACTCCTAAATACATGTACCGTTACACTCCTAATATATATATATATATATATATATATATATATAATACATATAAATATATAAATGAAATGAGACAATTGTTGATATATAGTAGAGAGTGATAAAAATAATTCGGATGGCATAGAGAAATATTTGAGCTCATAATATTTGACAAATATTTGACTTTTGATCGCAGATTTTGTTATCTTGGCTCTAGAGGAGACACATATGAGTCTCCTTTTGCTCTCCATTCTCATTGCTGTACAGGACATGTGTCTCCTTTAGAGTTTGAGGAGATGCCAGCAATGTAAGTATAATGTACGTCCATCATGTGAGTTGTATATGTATATGTCTATATCCTGCATATGCTGTATCTCAACACTTGGCTTATTTGTTTCTATTTTTATGATATTGGCAGAAACATCTAAGACAAAGCTGACGTTTACTGGAACATAAATGAGATCTCTCTCCTCATTTCCTCCCAAAACACTCATAAATCTCTCTTTTCAGCACAACTAGACACAGAAGTTCATAGCTGTTGACACACATCAACTAAATAAACCAGCCCGCTGAGTGATTCCTCACCCAAATACGTGATATGTGAGTAAAAAAAGCACAGATTTGCTGATTAGCAAAGCTTAAATATTATCGACGACACCCATTGGCTTCATTTTTCCCATTGTTTAAGATGAGAAAGAGTATTTTTATATCAAACATCCAAGAGCGCAAATGTAAACAAAAGACTTTGAGAAGACCGAGGCCTTTTATGGAGTCCAGAGCAGCTGAGATAAATTAAACTGTCAGTGTTTATTTTCCAACAAATCAGCAGTTGAGCTCTCCAGCCCTTTGACAGCTGATAAAACACGCTGACGGAGGGCGAGAGACAAAACTAATATAAACTAATATAAAGAGCAGAAAACCCAGACTTAAAAGGACAAACGGGGGGGAAAAAAAGATGGAAGTAGAAGTTTACTACGTAATCCAGTGTTATCGGGATGGAAGATCTGGGTCTTGTAAACCTGTGTGGTCAAGAAGCTTAAAAGTCTTGAGGATTTTAAAGGTCTGTTTCTGTAGATCCTCTCCGTCCTTTTAGGGAGGAAAGGCGCTCATGTATATCAAAGCATGAAGAACGGAGAGAAATATCAGTCCCAGCTATTGTTACACGCCGAGGACTGGATGTCCATACAGTGGTGAGTCCATTTATGTGTGTGTGTTACTGATCATTTCTGGGGGTTTTCTATTCCGTAAAAGGCCTTGCTGTCAGCCGTATTGTTGACTTGGGGCCGGAGTGACACTGGCTCCCTGATGCGTCCACCTGAATAGCAGCGCAAGTTCACAGACATGGACTTTCAGTCCGGTCCAAACTAAAACTTCAAACTGAAACTTTGATGGATGCCCTGCTGAAAAGGCCAGCATGTACAATTCCCAAACTAACAGTAAGTTCAAGGAAGGTTCCCAGCAGGGTTGTGATTCAGAACAGAATTGAGAATGCATTTTAAATCACCCATTTTAAAACTGAACTATACTTAATTTCCCAGAATGCATCACCTGTGTTGAATACCTTTGAATTCAGTGAAACTCCTCTTCCTGTCATTCCAAACCAAATTTCCTTTGACAAGTGGCCAATACAATTCAAACACCAACTTGTCAACAACCCTGGTTCTCACACATTTTGACCAATGCATTTGCACGACTCTTGTTCGTTTGTTTTTAACGATAAGGATTTAAAAAAAAATAAAATTTGACAATGAAACTAAATAATTTGAATATCTCATGAAATTATTTAGCCAAACATTTGATTCATTTTGATGACTTTTCCAGGTCTACCTCTGCTTTTCATAAACACCAAGTTCTGGCATGAAACTCTAGATGGCGCGGGCTTACAGGTCCTTAACCCATTTGGTAGTGATCGCATCATCATCAACATAGCGCAGCTGATTGGTTGCTGATGCATCAGCGGCCAATGAGCTCAAGCTAAACATTCAAATACCGGAAGTGTTGCTGTTATCAGCGCGCTTTCAGAAACCCTCCACCTTCCCCAGCTCCACCTGTATAGATCTGCTAAAGGGGTTATTTCATGTATGTACAGTATATTCATGTATATTTCATGTGTCTGCAGCAGAAGCGTAGCAGATCTATTCCGCCAAGACCAAATACATCAACATTGCCATATCCATTGGCATGCCAATCTTTCCAAAAGTTGTCATGACACAAACCCTGTCAAGCAACAAATGAAGCATATGCATTCTCTGGGAATCGAAACCATGGCCTTTTGCATTTCTAGTTGTTGTTTTTGTTGCTCTAACAGTTTAGCTATAGTAACTCAATTAGCTTGAATTTTATGCTGGTCCAAAATGGTTTGTACTTGTTTGGCGCTGGTCTAGCCGGTGTGCCGACATTATCTTAAACCTGGCTTACCAATGAAATGTTTCTGTTTAAGCTAGTTACTTGGTCCACAAGCTTCAACAGTGACGTTCACCAGAACCAAACCAGCATAGAAATTCATGACGGTAACAATAGCACTGGTCCTAAATCTAAACTGCATTTATATATGAAATTCTGTCAATGTCATCTGTGCGGGATTCTGCGATCGTTGCTCTGGTGGGGTGTGGCGGTAGAAAGGCTTTACGACAGCAGGCTTTTAGCAGCCCTCAAGAGGGACCGTCTTCCGTCTCACTGCCTTTCCTTCCACACAGTCAAATCTTACAGTTCATTACCCAAACCGAGCTAAAAACGTCCTCGCGCTCGTGTTATGCCGGTCTGAGAGCGAACCAGAGAAAAGAAATGAAATGCACATCAAAGATACATGAGAATGGAGAAAAGAGGAAAGCCGTCTCTTTTTAATTTTTAATTCATCATGTGTAATCAAATGTTCGTCTCACAAATTACAGCACACAAATGTGAAGGGAGAGAGCGAAGGGGATATAATCAGATTAGTGATGAATCAATATGGGTTTTCCAATGACTGATTCCTAAAACTTTACATTTGAATCTTGAAAATATGGTTATCTCCTTGGGACCACCAGAAATGGCAATCTGACTCCCTTAAAAAAAATTTTTTTTTTACTCACCCTCATCTCGTTCCAAACCCAAATGATTTTATGTATTGAATGAATTACAATCACTAAGAACGAGGCTTTCAGTCAGGACAAAAACTACACTTCTGAAGTCAAAATTTGTTATAATATTCACCTCCAGTAAGATCTTAACTGCTGTGACTGAATCATTGAATCAGTGAGTTGACTCATTGATTCATGAACAAATCATGCAGACCAGTTTTGTGAACCGTTTTTATTTATTTATTCAATTATTGAAATGAATGATTCATTCTCAAATTGGACATTGCTATTCTCTTATTAACCCTAATAGAGCCAGATGTCAAGATTTTCAATGAATAACTTAAATGTTTCTCAAACAAAGTGATCATACAGTATATATCTGAATCTAATCGAAATATAGGGATATAATACTTTTATGCTGCTTTTTGAGTCCCGTTTTGAAGCTTCGTTGCTAAAAAGATATACAAACGTTCTCATTTTGTGTTCTGCAGAAGAAACACAGGTTGGAAATGACACGAGGGTGAGTAAATGATGACAAAGTGTTTACAGTAGGTGAACTATCCCTTTAAGATCACTTTCCTGATTAAGTCCCCCCCAAAAAAAAAAAAGATTTAAATCACAAAAATGCTAAACGCTTAACCCCAGTATAATAATGTTTCCGTCCAGCGGTCTGAAGGCAGCCGGACACACACCTGCTTGAAGCTCTCGTGTTCATTGCGTCTCCTGCTGTTGCTGTCATGCTAAATAAACCTCATTGTTCCCAGTCACAACATGCCTCCTGTCTGGCCTAGTGTGTGTTTTCCTGCGACCGACCCCTCCGGTTCCCCCCTGGACTCCATCACGTCGTCTGAGGCCTACCGTACACACACAGAGCAGCGGCTGAACATGCCTTATTCATGCCCTCCAGCTCCGAGAAGCTCTAGCTGGGACAAGCCTGAACCTCCATAAATGATGAGCGCTAAAGTCAGCGCTGGTGTAATCCTGCTGTTCCCGGCAGCGCCGCCGCAGGGACGCTAAATCATTCACAGCGCGGTGGCTTCGGAAAGAAAAGTTTCTGCTCGCTTGTGGTCTAACGGTAAAGTAAAAGATGAAGTTGGCATGGCTAGTTCGGTCCTAACTGGTCTTAACTCAAGGTCTTCGCTTGAATTCGTGGGCCACCGGAGGGCTTTCCCAGTGGAAACGATCCTGATGTTAGATTTAAGAAGCAGCCATGTGGAAAAATCTGGCCCATTGTCCAACAGGAATTGTGAAGAGAAGAAAGACAGGAAGTGAGGTCATTGTTCTCAGGGAAGCCCGGCTGGGGATTATACACCTGAGCATAAAGAGTGGACGACTCCATTGTTTGGGAGAAGAAGGAAAGACACTTTATGGATTTTCTATTTATGGACAACACCAAATCTCCACCAACTCTACAAACATAGTCTTTACTAGTACATTAGAGTTACGATATCACGTGTAAACAGGACTTTTTCAGAAATACCGGTAAATATATTACCGTTATGATTGACATCACAGATTTTTACCAGTATTTTGGTACAGATGTGTGAGTGTTATCTTACTGGTAAAAAATTCTGGGTTGTTTCAACCCATTTTTGGGTCAAATATGGACAAACCCAACCGTTGGGTTCAAAAATATAATAAAATGTAATAGTTCTGTAATTATTATTTATTATAAATTCTAGAATACTTTGTTCTTTAATTTTCTTAATCAAAATGTTGGCCGATACTGATAAGCCAAGAATTGTTTTTATACCATGGCTGATAACCAATAAATATTAAAATATATATTTAATAATTAATATTTATATAATAAATATTGCAATTGTATCTTAATATTATCTTAATATACTATCTAATACAACACTAAAAACTAAAATCAGTTGTTTTAAATACTACCTAAAGTGAATTTAGGCATCACAACATTATAACGCACAGTATGAAAAATGGATACTAATTTGGAAATTGGCTAAAGATATCATTTAACAGTGTTATTAAAATATTAGTGTTTTTAAATTAATTGTAAGTGAGCATTTGATCTAAATAGGGGAAATGAGGACAGGTAACTGATAAATTGGTACCAATATATCATGTGTTTCTTAGTATTTTCAGTAATCTTGTTTTGATTGATCAGGCTGTGTGTCACACCTCTCTCTCCCACTCTCTCTCTCTTCCAGGTGATTCACCGCAGCCAGACTCCCTGGAGGTCAGGTGTCTGGACATGATGTCACACTGCTAACATCATCTAGCCTCTGCTACCTGAAAGTGACAGCTCTTGAGTTCTTCATGGTGAAGAACAGAGTCTGCATGTGTGGAAGGTATCAGTTGGTTTCTCTGCTGTAAACATCCCCAAATGTCCAGTTTCCCGGCAGAAAAGACACTGTTGTGGTGCTTTGGTGTCGCGTAGCTTGGGATGCTGGTGAGATGAAGGCTTCTTAGGGCCTGAGAACATACTCTGAATGGACACAAACAGTTATACGCAAGCTTGATTTCACATTGCGTTCCGAAATGCATCCGAACATATTGCAGTCGTAATGTTTCTAGGGGAACACGAACATGAGTAGTGCTGTCAGAAATGATTAATCGCGATTAATCGCATTTAACATAAAAGTTTGTGTATAATTAATCGCGATTCATTGATTTGACAGCACTAGATTATAGGTATGATGGACCACAGTACTCAAAATGAAATAATTAAATCAATCAATAATTAATGAAAGCAATGATTAAATGTGCCAAAATAATGAAGTCAATAAATAAATAAACCAATAAATAAATTTACCTATTTATTGTTTAATATTTCATGAAAACACAGGATTTATTGTTTATTAATATTACATAATATTCACTTTCACAAAACTACTGATCTAATCCAATAATACTATTTTAAAATTTCATTTTAATAATAAAGCATCATGTCTTCTCAAAATTTCCAATAATTGCTGTTTTAATGATAAATCATTATTACCTCCCATGATAACATTTTTATATCCAAAAATAATTTTAATTATAAATAACTCTTTTAATTGGTTCAATTAATTATTTGATTTAATCTTTTTATTTACAGTAGGTGCGTCCCAATTTGCATACTTATGCACTATTGTAGGACGTTTTTAAGGACAAAAAGTGCGAGTATAGTGTTCACTGAATATTCAAAAAAGAAAAAGTGCACTTTAAATACCCGGACGATGCACTAAATTAATGGAAAAATGTGGGATGTTGGACACTTAGCGGAGGGGAGAGGCATCAAACTCCGATGTTGAATGACAAAATAACCTTATAAAATTCACACACTACACGAATGAGTACATACTGCATAAGTATACGAGTAAGTGCATAGAGTATAGGGTGTCATTTTGCACCTAATGTTATTACACAGTTTAAAATAATATTTAAAAATATACATATTTATGGAAGCTTGTTTCCGCCACTGAATAATAAATAAATAATAATAATTGCGACTTTTTATCTCACAATTCGTACTTTTTTTCTCACAATTGCGATATACAAAGTCAGAATTGTGAGAAATAAAGTCGCAATTGTCCATTGTTATTTTCAGCATTTTGGTGTTCTCTTTCTCTTTTCTTCAGAGAGGAGGTGCTGCAGGTACAAGCAGAGCTGCGGTTTCACCTAAAAGCAGAAAGAGCGTCCCAAAGGTCCCTCGACATCCCCCGCATGTCTCCTTTCTCTTCCCTCCTTCTCTCTCTCTTTCTTTCTCGCCTCAATGAAAACGTCCGATCACGTTAGCCTCACCACAGTGCTAAAACGCTCTCTCTTCGCCCCCTCTGTCCTCTGCGCTGTTGCCGCCCTCATTTCCACCAAACAGAAACACTTTGAAATCTCTCCGAACGGGAAAGATCGCAGGCCTTGTGTTTGTGTTTGATAACGCTCAAGACAACATAATTCCAATAATCACACAAAATTACTCCAGCGATTTTGTAATTAGCTCTTGGATCTGTTCACGTTACGGTCATGTTCTGGTCTCATATCTTATCAGAGTTTTTCTGGGTATTTCCAGTGCAGAGCCGATTAATCAGGAGAGATGATCTGTGCTAAACTCACATGTACACAAACACGGGGAAGCCGGATATGATATTTAAAAAGTTTAAAAGTCATGGCACAAAATTTTTTACAAATGACCTCTGTGTCAAAATGAGTGTTGAGTCAGTCTTCCTGCAATCTCAAACTACTTATATTTGTCTATATCTCAATATAAAAAATAAATAAAAAAAAGTGATTCATGCAATTTTATAATAGTTAAATATTTATATTCATATTTTTTATAATATTTATTAAAATAATAAAAAAAAAATTACACTATATTACACTAAAACAAGTAATTCTCAACTAAGTAAAGATTGTTTCAAGTAATTTAATCAAGTACACAGTTATTAATAAATCATTAAACTGTACTGGTTTTAAATATGATTACATCATTTTACAGTGTTAAAACACTTGTCTAATTTTCAAACATTTCCACTTTTATTTTAAAGTTAAATGTTATATTAACATTTTAATTCCATGATAATATTTTTATAGGGTCAAATTAAATATTAAAATGAACATTCAAATAATAATTATATCAAAACAATGGTGAGTAGCCATTAAGTAATTCTCAATTAAGTGAAGAGTTTCAAGTAATTTACTCAAGTAGTCATTAAATAATTTAAATAATCAGCAAAACATCAAAGTACAAGCAATAAAAGAAATAAAAAACAATAGAACAAATTAAGCAAATGGTGCTTGAAGTATCGAACAGCAGTATCAAGTTAAATAAAATATGAAAATAATGAAATGTAAAAATAAAAATGATTTATAATATTTCTTTTCTTTTTTTTTATCCAGGTTTTTTCTGTATCTCCCAGAGATTACCGTAATTTCTGTAATAAGTGCACAGTTTGAATATATTACAGACGGTCATTTGTGTTATGATAGCCCAACACAAGGCCCCTGCCAGTGAATGATACAGTAAATACAGTGAGTTTGTGCTGAAAGAATGACAGAGACGTGGTTTTCTGATCGATCGCATGAGCTCAGAGAATCTGGTGCTGCTCTTAAGTCTTTCTACGTCTTAAGCTTTATAAATCACTTATTTTGAACATTAAGAAAGCCTGTCCTAGACTAGAGGTGTTTACATTCTGTTGGGCTCTCCTCTCTTTCTCTTTTTCCTGCCTCCCTTTCTCCACCTCCCCCAACCGTCCCTCCCTTGCTTTGTGGAGGAGGACAATCCACTGGAAGGAACGAGGGACTTGGCCGCAGAGCAGAAAGAGAGAAATACTGTGGCGTGAAGTTTGACCGAGTGCATGTGCAGAACAAAAGAGGTCACATGACCAGCGGATTGAATCTGAGGGATGAATAGGGTAATGATTGATCAGGATCACACCTGGTGGAGAGAGAGAGAGGGAGTGTGTTTGAGCTGTAGCTCCCACATGACGTCAGACGGAGAGAGTGGGGGTCCAACCAGGGGGTCAAGGGCAACATGTTCCCAACAAACACGGAGAGAAAACGATTAACAGGACTTTCGCAGCAGGGGAGAAATATGGAGGGAGCCGAGGGGGTCTCTTGAGAAGAAAAATATAGCAGGAAAATGACCTTCTTCCTCACAGAGTCACTGAGAGCATCGCCAATGCTCCTAAATATAGTTTTCTGAGAACTTTGGGGAGAGATGGTTGGAACACTATTTGTTTTGGTTTTGAGTGTTTGGCTAAACCATTTGTTTTTGTGTGCAGATCTCAGAGCCTAGGCTGCCTACAGATATTACAAATTGCCTACAAATATTTTTGGGCCTGAAATCACTGATACCACCTTTAACTTAACTTAACTTAACTTAACTTAACTTAACTTAACTTAACTTAACTTAACTTAACTTAACTTAACTTAACTTAACTTAACTTAACTTAACTTAACTTAACTTAACTTAACTTAACTTAACTTAACTTAACTTAACTTAACTTAACTTAACTTAACTTAACTTAACTTAACTTAACTTAACTTAACTTAACTTAACTTAACTTAACTTAACTTAACTTAACTTAACTTAACTTAACTTAACTTAACTTAACTTAACTTAACTAAACTAACTAAACTAAACTAACTTAACTAACTAAACTAACTACACTAAACTAACTAACTAAACTAAACTTACCTAGTGCATTGTAAAACTTGAATTTGCATTGCTAATGCAGTACTAAACTAAAATAAAATAAAATGTTTAAATAAATAAAATAAAATAAGTTTAAGACTTGTTTCCAAGCATTGCTAAACTAAACTGAAAACAGTGCAGTGAAAAATTATAATAGTAAAAATAAGTTTCAAAAGTAAGTGAAACAAAATAATGGAAAATGGTTTAAGAAATGTATAATCTTTCTCTGTGCAGAAGCCCTGTTCTGGGGTCAGTTCCCTGCTGGAACTCCAATGTCAGATTCATCTCTGCTCCGTCTCCAGCTTTCCCATGACCACATGACCACATGACTGACACCTCCACAACCTCCACGCGTCCCCAGTGAGGCTGAACCCACAGAGCTGGGACAGGAGGAGCTACTGGGGTTCCAACCACAAGTGTCCCACCTTCCTCTGTGACCCGTTATCCATGTTTACGGTGAACTGATCCACACACACACACACACACACACACACACACAACACAGCGTGGGAATCCCAACATTCAGGATACATTTAGAGTCAAACAGCCCTAGATCATGTTTTCCACCAGCTAACATTCTTACACATGACGTACAATGAAGAAATAGTCGCTGGATTTGTGTCATTTAATCTATAAATATTCCAGACATGCTCTGGTCTCAAATCTTATCAGCGTTTTTAGGGTATTTCCAAATGCATGAAAGAGTTTGCAGTTAGTAGGAAGTAAACGAGATATCCTTGACCACACTATTCTACTTTGTTCTCAAGGTTATATTCCGACTTCTAAAAACTAATATAGTCATAAATCTAGATTTAAATATTGTAAGCACATATAATGTGGATGTAGAAGTGTGATGGAAAGCAGAATTGTGGCCTTTAACCTTCTCTTCACGTCTATGTGAGATGATCGCTTCACCTCCTCCTAGAGGTTAAAAAGTCACGCAGTTCCAGGCATAAAAGCATAGCATTCAAGCATAAAACACATCAAGAGCTTTCTCAAAAAAAAGCATGAATCTGTCACAGAGCACTAGCCAGATTAGCTGGCTTCTACTCAACATGACTGAGTCAGCAAGCACAGGAAGCAAAGGCATGTTTACAAGCTCCCAACAAACACTTCTGAAGAAGGAAAGTCACTGGTTTCGTCAAAGTTTGTGAGGTTTACGCTGCTGAATCTTTGAAAGTAGACCAGATATGCTACTAGACTACATGGTTCCTGGCGCTGGAGGGGCGGGTTTGTGGATCAAGTTAGTTTGAGCTTGATTTCGGGAAGAACTGATTCATCTTTTGCCTTATATAAATACAAACTTACAGTACTGCTAACATCCTCAGATTACAGTCTCCGTTTCACCGGCTGTGTTTCCTTTTTGGTGCTTTGAAGAGTCTCTTTCAGATAAGATATCCAAGTGTAGTACGCCCTCTTCCAATCGCGAGCTGCCGTTAACTATTTATAAACTCTGAGAAATGGAAATACTCACTCTCTCCCCTCACTAATGTGCAGAGGCGTAAAGAAGACCTGAAAAAATAGAGTAAAAGTGCAGATATATCCAGCGAAAAAAAGTTATCAATTACAATCGCACTCGAGTAAAATTGATTCCCCCGGTTTCACAGAAAGGCGTAAGTCTCAGACTAAAATGCATGTTTGAGCTGTTTGCACTGGCATATCTTTAAATATGTCAGTGCCATTGTTTTGTCTCAAGGCATGTTTATAAAAGCTACTTAAATATCCTAATTTAACTAAGGTTTAATCCTGGCTTAATCTAAACCCTGTCTGTGAAACCAGGCCCTAAAGTATCTGATTTTAACAGTACTTAAGTATTTTACTTGTACTGAATGTAGGCTCAAAGACGCACTAGTCCTCCAACAGTATCTTATGCCTGTTACAGACTGTGTGATTTCAGCAATCCTATTAGATCATTACAAATCACACTGTACGACATGGATCTGATAAACTTGTGTATAACATGTTTGTAGACTGTACGATAATGACACCTATTGAATCGTAGACTACGACGCAAGCTAGTATAGAAGAATGAAACGTCATCAGCATGCGCTAGTGGTAAACATATAGAGCAAGAGGATTCGCACTTTGGGATTGTGGCTTTAATGTGTAAAAAAGAGGAGGAAGCGAAAGAGGAGATTATGGACGTGATCATCGCTAGGGATTTTGCAAATGGAGCTTGAGGGAAGTAGCTTTAAGTTTTAGAGGCATGTCGCGTTGATCAATACGCCATTTCATGTTGCATTTTTTATTGGCTAGTCAGTATACGTAGGTTGTAGCAGCAAACACATTTATATAAATTTCTGACTGTCAGAAAATTAGGCTATCTTTCGTCTGAAGGCCATCTTTGAACTTCTCTCACTATCTGATGTAGAACCACCGTTTAGGAGCCTCAACCAAAGAAATCACCACGATTGGTAATCTTTGTCTGGGACAGCCCTAAAACGTACAATGTATACTGGCTTTAAAGGAACCATATGTAAGATTGTGGCCAAAACTGGCACTGCAATCACTTTCAAATTACTGTAGAGCGGTGTATCCCCTCCCCCTCCCCCCTGACTCGAGGTTGCAGATAGGCTGGCATTTTTTATCTGACACGTTTGTAGCTGCAGCTGTGGTAACTAGAGCAGAGCGGCAACCCGGATGCCGAAACACTACTGACTTCGTGATTGGTAGATAGGTGGAGGGTGGAGCATCAGGCCAAACACAACATGACAACATCAACATCAGTTGAGGGCTGCAACTTCACTTTTAAATGACAATATCCTGGCCGGACTACTGTTGTCAGTGATATAAGTATTTGAAATGAACATGATTTCTTAATGTCTAGTGACATATCAGGGCCATTTTATGATTAATTGAAATACATTTCTTACATACGGTTTCTTTAAGTAGCCTTGTTGACAAGTTTGGGTGAGCAAGGGCAAAACGCACAAGATATAATACCTTCAATGCCCTGTAGATGGCGATATCACTTCTTTTGTAGTGCTGCAGAAAAATTAGTTGCCATGCAAAATGTAACGAGTAAGTACATTACTCATCACAAACGTATCAGAGTACATATACTTATTTAAAAATGTAGTCAAGTAGAGAGTAAAAGTTGCTAATATATCTAAAAAAACAGTAACTAATTACATACTTGACACCACTGCTAATGTGCGCATGTAAGGTAATATCACGTGACTTCAGGAGACGTTAAAGCTTCCCGCTCTCCCGATCGACACGAGAGGTCACTTGCGAGCCCTGCGCTGAAGATCATAAATCAGAGATGTGAAACCATAACACACGCCATCTCTGTTTATATCTCTCTGTCTCTCGCGCGCTCTTCCCGCTGTCATCTGGATTACGTCTACGAGCTGTCAGTGATGAACCACAGGCCCACCTGAAAATCTCCCCAGCCCTAAACAACTCTCTCCTCTACTCCCGGTATGTTTAGATAACCCCCCGCTCTGAGTTTCCAAACTATTCAGTGTGTGTGAAATTGCAACGAAAACACAATGAAACTATATAATTGGCTGCAATATCTGATGCAACTCGATCGTTCGTCACAGCACTGAAATCCCATCTGTTAAAAACAAACACATGCCGAGGTTTTGATCACATGATCTCCAGTGTGGCAAGCTTTAGAATTGGGGTTTCAGGTTTTTCAAACCATCAAGATAAATAAGAATAAAAATCAAAATATTCGAAGAAGATTTTAGGGGTGCCTTCCTGTGCAAAACTCACTAGTAAAGGAAGTACCACTAATAAAAATGATTTTCTCATGAAACTCCTTCCAGAGTTCATCGAAAGTCCACACACACACAAACGTACACATGACCTCGGCTCTCAAATAGCACCATCTATGGGTCTGAAGCAGCAGATTGGGCGGGAGGTCTGATCTGGGGTCAGGTTTGACCGTCATACACTAATGACTGACTCATGAGAATGAAACTTTCTCTCTCTGTCGCTCTCTTTTAGTTGTTCATCATGTGGTCTCTGTTTCTCTGTCTCTCTTTGTGTTGCTCTCCGCTGCAGCACAAGCAGTGGGTGGAACTAATCTCATTAAATATGAAAGAACTTCCAGTGAATTGAGGAAAGAAAGAGGGAATGAGAAAAAGAGGAGAGGAGAGGTTACTGAAGGTTGGTGTGTATGTGTGTGTAAATGGTTATGCAGCTCATAAATCTCAACACGCTTCTCCGGAGAGTTGTGAGAACTTTGAGTAAGTTTGACGTAATCGTGTCGCACTTTGTTTCCTGTTTTGGAGGCGTGACTCGGATGACGGACATCCCATTGGACAAATGAGAACTCCAAATTGGATTTAGCTTTTTTTAATCAGCAGGAAATACCAGCTGATTCTCTCTGGTGTGTTGATGGAGGGTCTCTCCAGTCTAGTGTGACAAGAACATCTTAACAAAAGATGCGATTTAAAGTAGAACTAAAAAAAGAAATATAAAGAGAAAAGCATCTGGTCTGGTGAACTGGGAAATTTAAAGGGGATGTTTACTCAACCTGACAGTGATTAAACTGCTGCACGGTTTAAAAATATATTGTTGGTTTAACTTTAAAAAAAGTAAGTATACTCGTTGCCTTAGAATTTTGAGTACATTGAAATTAAAAAGTTGAGTTAATAAATGATTGATTTAATCAACAGAAACTCAAAATATTATGTTGTTGTATATGTTATATATAAGTGAAGAGTGTGGATGTTGCTCATGTCTCCTCAAATTGCTAACTCTGATTGAAAATAATTAATTTCTAATCTTTTTATCTTTCCAAAACACTCTCAGTGTTCTATTTTGATTCAAACGATTATTTAAGTATTTTTAATTTTTTTTGGAATAACATGCACAATAGAAGCTTGTTTCCGCCACAGAATAAAACAATTTAAAAGATAATCGCGACTTTTTATCTTGCAATTCTGACTTCATTTCTTAGAATTGTGACATAAACTGGCAATTGCGAGTTATAAAGTTCAATTCTGAGAAAAAAATTACTTAGAATTGCGAGTTTATATCTCAATTTATGAAGTCTAAGTTATAACAAGTTATAAAGTCAAATTGCGTGATATAATTTTTTTTTAAAGTCAGAATTGTGAGATAAAAAGTCGCAATTACCTATTCTAATATTTATTCTGTGGCGGAAACGAGCTTCCATCATACACCAATGATTTCTGAAAAATTTGAGCAGGAACATGTACTTATACTACCGTTTAAAAAGTTTGGGGTCAGTAAGATTAATATTTTTATTCAGGAGGACGCATTAAATTGATCAAAAGTGACAAAAGTAAAAAAAATCATAATAATAATTATACCGTCTGTTCAAAAATGGTCACGGTTTCCACACATTTTTGAACTATAGTGTACCACAAATCTACATAGGATTAATTTTGATTTCATGTAGGGTCAGAAAAAAAGCCATGTTAATGTATATTATGACTGTTTTGTTTGCATGAAACGACTTAAGATTATAAGAGGACTTCAAATATGACCACTTTAAATAAAACACACACAAAACAAAACCCAGTCAAGTTAGAGAACATCTAATTCTCTGAAATAATAAGAAACACAATGTTGCTCTGGTTTCTAAGAGTATTCTGTCCAAATCAACCAACATAAACTTTCATATCACTCAAACAAACACATCAGAACACCAAAATTCCACAATTATTGCAGAAGTGCAGTTATTTACCCGTGCGATATGAATCCGAACACATGGGCACCAATTATAACAAGCAGAGCCGGATTTCATCAGGAAAATGGAAATTAGCCGTATATGGACTCAATGACCAGGATGAGGAAGTTGAATCATGGAAATTTGAATGCATCATTTTACTTGGGTTGGCAAGAGAGGTTCTTACCTAACACCAGAGGAATGCAGAGAGAGAGAGAGAGAGAGGCTATTGACTGTAACGTTCAGTTTACCATACGTCTGTCTATTACTCTGAAGCATTTGTAACTGCAAAATCTGTGACCTTTCACCTCTACAGGCAGATTTGTTTGACCTCTGGGGTTCCTGGGATGCTGATGTTTGTTGTTAAGCTTAGAGCATAGCAACAAACACAAATGAAACATCCCGTGAGTTTTTTGTTGTTGCTGGCTTTACATCAGGTGGCAAAACCATATAAGAGTACCAAGTCCAAAACAACATGGTACTTTTTGTAAGGCGGCATACTTGCCCTAAAAGTCTGAAAACTCTCCCATCATGATTAATTTTAGATCCTTATTGTGTCTTAATGCATATGAGAGATGGAGCCGTGTATACGTGTGGTTATCCTGCAGGTCTCTCCAGGCTTCGTTTCGGATAAGAGCCATTCCACTGAGCTCCACTTAACAGGTTAAATATTTCATGCTCGCACCGAACTGCCACTTTGAGTTCAGAGATAAAGACGAGCAGCAGTCGCCCGCAATCATTCAACAACTCTATTTCTATACTTGTTTATTACGTATTTTTCCCCTAAACGCACTCCTTTAAAAAAAGCTCAGGACTGAAAGGTTTGCTGGTTTGATCCCCAGGAGCGAGAAACGAACATCATTGTGCCCTGGAGTAAGATGCTTAATGTCAGGTTACTCCTGTGAGATTGTGTTTTGGATTTGAGATTGTCATTTTTAAAAGGTCATATAACATATTTTTCAATTATTTTATGTGTTTTGCGCCACAAAACAACCAAAATTTTTTGCGCCAAAAACAGTCGTAGTAATTCGTCTCATTATTAGAATGAAATAAAATAATGTCAATTAAAGTCCCCCTGTAGTCAATAATTGTATCCCTTAAAACTCATCTTTGATCAACAAAATTGCATATTTAAACGTTTTTTCCTTGTAAAAAATAAATAAATCTTCATGCCTTAAAATAACTTGAATGTAACTCTACACCTTTGCCTCATTTAATATACGCAGTTCTATGAATATGCAAATTAGCCCCGCCTCCACTCACTCACTCAGCTCAGACATCCACTGGTTGACGATCACACATTGACCTGATTGGTTACAAGGTAGTTTGTGATGTCAGAAACACCAGCGATTTCAAACCCGTGTTTTTGAGATTGTCTTTGGTTCACTGCAGTTCTAAAGAGAAAATACTCAGCAATGGTGTCGACTTATACATTTGTACATGTTTTGTCTTAAAGCATATTAAAAACACCACATAGACATATAAACAGCATTAAAAGCTTGATTTTCACCACAGGGGGACTTTAAGTGATCAAACGTAAGTGTAACAAAGTTCAAGTTCAGGTAAGAAGCAGGCGGGAACTGACAAACGTTAAACGTAACATTAATTGTAAAATAAACATAAATAACAAAACGAAAGGAGCAGCTGCTATAATATTATTATTATAAGCATAATAATAGTCCTCTCTCTCCTTTCACTGTCATCATTCCTTCTTATATCCTTCCGGAGCTCCTCCGTGGGACTCGAGACCGGTGTGTCGAGCAGGTCTCTCTCATTAGCATTCGCTCCATTGGCCTCGTTCTGCTCCCAACTTTAATATATTAGCTCATCTATGAACATTATTTCATGCCTGAGTTCCTTCAGATTGCTTTCCATCTGCTGTAGAGGTGAAGACGACAACTCCCATGATTCCACGTTCATTCACGGCGTCATCAAGGTACGCCTTTGTTATTGTTTTGTATAAGTGGCCTCTGTGAAACTTGCATACTGTGCCTTTAAATCTGCAGAGTGGCAGGATCTACACACACCAGAAACAACACAAGGCTTGACTGACTTTGTACATATTGTTCTAATAAATCATCATTATTGTTCTGGTGTTGATTTATGCAAAAATAAGAAAAGTAGGTGTGATTCATTTTCAACACTGGCCAAATGTGTATAAAACTTCGCAGTGGCATTTGACAAAGTTTTCTTTCGGTTTTGCTGTGACCTTCGGTTGAGGCAATGCGAGGCGTTGTGTGATGCTGGACAGATTTCGTGCTTATATCATGAAGCAATCCCTAAAGAAAAGAAAACTCCTCCACGCTGGGATAACTAGCACTTTGCCGGCTGGAATTCCACTCGTTATTCATCAACTGCGGCACATTCCAGTGCAGTGACATCATAATGAAAAACTCCTCTACAAATCAGATTCCTGCGACATAAACTCTCCTTTCCTCTGATCAGTAAAGGTATGTTCATCAAGGGAACAAGGGAAGAGGAGGAGGAAGAAAGATGACTGGATGCATTTTCCACATGAAATCTAATAATTTTCAAAATTCACACTGAATTGTCTTTCGAACAATAAAACTTTATGCATCAGTCAGAGAGTGAACACACATAAAAATCTATTGTCAACATGTAATGGCTGAAATAACTACAGAAATATTGGTCATTTTCTCAGATATGATACTTTGCCAAGAGGTCAAAATGGCCGAGTAGTCATTAGTGCTTCCTTTGTTTTGAAATGGATCAATGTTAGTTTTTCCTCTCTGAATCTGTGCAGGTTTGAAAGTTTTACCCTCAAAGAATTCAGAGGATTTTTCGTATTTCTGGCACAGGTGAGGTCCTGTCATGAAGCGCTTGGATAATTTAATAACGTTAATATTTCTGGCTTTCTGTTTCTCAGATCTGCTAATACATCCAAACAGGTTCCACATGACCGGTGTGCTTCATGAAACACAATACTGAGGAAAAACAGTCGAACGAAAGACAGGAGATTTTGCTTATTGTGTCCAGCTGTTAGTTCTGGAGATGTGTGAAAATATGAGGTAGAAGATGATATTACATTAGAGTTTCACTAGCAGCCAATTAGAAGTCAGATGTTTACAGCATATTCAGCCATAAACCTATAGCTGCTATATAAATGATTTCCCCTTTAATTATTTGCACGTATCATGCAATACACATCTCAACTGTGGTTTATTGGTACTGACCTCCATAACTCTGATTTGTGGCCTCAGGAAGGAGGAATATGGCACCACAACAGAGACTTTTCATCAAACTGGCAAGGAACCATGGTGAAAGATAAGAATTTATTGTTATTTACTGTAGTACTTGTTAAACAATAGCGTCTCCTTGTGGACATCGTTTTAGTATAGTATGAAACGATATAGTTGTAAACATAAGGAATAGTACACTAGTACCTCACTCCATCTTGAGTTATTACGTTGGAGTTATCGAGTTGCGTTCAGTTACTACTACACATAAATGTGGTTATTTTTTAAACCATTTTGTACAAAATGAGCTCATAGAAAGGGTCCTTAAATATTTATTCTTTTTAATTATAAGAATATATAGCCTACGCTTCAGCTTCACGACACGATTCACGAACAGGAATCACGTGAGTAGGTAACGATAGCAACAGCCGCTCGATCTCGAACGACGAATCGTCAAAACATAAATTCTGTCATTATTTTTCACTTTATAATATAGATCCTCACGTCTCAAAAGTAGGCTATCATATCATTTTCATTTAAGTATTAGTTTAAAAACATCTTTAACTAACTGAATATAATTTGACTCGCGCTAGACGAGTGCAGAAAATTACTGACAGAATTTAATACAAATCGTGTAGTGAAACACGCACGCTTGACTTACTCTCTGTATTAGTGGATTTTTATTTATTTATTATGGTTTATATATATATATAAATATATATATATATATATATATACCGTTCAAAAGTTTGGGGTCAGTAAGATTTTTAATGTTTTTAAAAGAAGTATCTTCTGCTCACCAAGGCTGCATTTATTTGATTAAAAATACAAACAAAAACAGTAATATTGTGAAATATTATTCAAATTTAAAACACTGTTTTCTATGTGAATATACAGTAAAGTGTAATTTATTCCTGTGATCAAAGCTGATTTTCAGCATCATTACTCCAGTCTTCAGTATCACATGATCCTTCAGAAATCATTCTAATATGATGATTTGATGCTCAAGAAACATTTATGATTATTATCAATGTTGAAAACAGTTATTTACATTTTTATTTCATGATGCTATGATGAATAGAAAGTTCAAAAGAACAGCATTTATCTGAGCTTTTGTAACATTAAACACTACCCTTCAAAAGTTTGGGGTCAGTAAGAATTTTATTTTTATTTTTTGGGGACAGAAATAAAATAAATCAATACTTTTATTCATCAAGGATGAGTTAAACTGATCAAAAGTTACAGTAAAGACATTTATAATGTTAGAAAATATTCTATTTTAAATAAATGCTGTTCTTTTGAACTTTCTATTCATCAAAGAATAATAAAAAAAATCTGTTTAACTCATCCTTGATGAATAAAAGTATTTATTTATTTTATTTCTTTCCCCCAAAAATAAAAATTAAATTCTTACTGACCCCAAACTTTTGAACGGTAGTGTATATATAATTTATTAATAACCATAATAAATAAATAAATAAACCCAAAAATGAAAATTCTGTCTAAATTAAATTAAAACTAAATATGTTCATCATATAAAGCGATCGTGTCTCTTCAGAAAATTTGGACTAAACCGTTCGATTTATATGGATTAGTTTTACGATCTCTTTATGAACTTTTTAAGTCTGTCTATGGAGGGACGGAATGAAATCTCTCAGATTTCATCAAAAAGGTCTTCATTTGTGTTTTAAAGATGTACGAAAGTCTTACGAGTTTGGAACAACATGAGGGTGAGTATTAATGATAGATTTTTATTTTTATTTTTAATTTGTACTATCCCATTTTCCAACACAGCCAGCAGATGGCGCTATCTGCTAGAACAACGACACCGCTCCTGCTGTCTGAAGACCTCTGAACTCTTGTGCAATGGATTTGTATTTTGAATCAAATTCAGGACGGCATTTTGTTCAGTAATTCAATTTCACCATGTGTGTCCCTCTGGCCAAATCAAAATTCATCTCTAGTCAGTTTAACTTGTGACTTTCAACCGTGTGTGTCTATGTGCATTTAGATCAGGGTTTAGTTGCTTGCTGGTAATTTAAACTCTTCATCACTGAGACATGATATTGGACACATTTTTATTCTGAGGTTTTTTAGTGTTAAGAGATTTTCTCTAAATCACTATCACATGCCGTTCAACAATCATGTGACGGGAGGCACAACGCTTCTGCAAAGACAACAGATTTTGGCCTAGGATCAGAGGGATTTGCAAAATTTGTCTCAAACGGCCAAATTACGGCCCAAATTCTACAGTGTCCTGCACCCATTGTGCACCCGGCTTAAAAAAAATAAAACAAGAATAACAATAATAAAAAAACACCAGCAACTTAAAATTTGTAATATCATTGCTAATATTATTATCAAATCTGTCATTTCTGTTTTGTTTTCCAGTAGAAATATATAAACATTGTTAAAATAATATCCATTTAGATGAGAAGCAAAATAATATATAATATTTTTAAAGAATATAATTTCTTATATAGTTTCTTGTCTTAAGCATAAATGAAACAAAATGTAGGTTTATGCTTAAAGCAAACAAATACAAACCTTTGTTGCAGACATAAGTTCTCTTCGGTCCCTTTTATTACAAAAAGATAGTTGATAATGATTGCGGACAGCGGATGACAGCTGATCTCACATCAGCTGCTGTATTCTGAGCACTTTATTTACAGTGCTGTGGCTCTGAGAGTCATGTGATGAATATAGGTCGAGCATTCCACATCACTGCAAACACACACTGGAACACATGCAAAATGAGCTCTAGGATGACAAGACTTCTAAATATGATATGTAAATGGAATTTGCTCATGCATAAGTTGCCACAATCCTAGGGTGTTATGGTCGATTGCCAGGGCGTTGCTATGGGGATGCAAAGGTTGCTTACTGGCCCAAAACAAAAGTGTCCACTTTGCCTTAAAAATACCACTAATAATAATTATAATACAGATATATATTTCACTAATAATACAGATTTTTAGATTTCAGTTTTGACAGAGAACATAGACAAGCTTAGATCCTGTCCAACTCTCTCTCTCTCTGGTTTCCTCTCCATGCAAGAAGTTTCCTGGATACATGTTTCCCAGCATGCACCGCTGCTGCTCTGCAGGGTCAAAGACACTCTGACCAAACACTGAGAGATAAAATCACATTATTAACCACAGAACAAATGCTCTCTCTCTCTCTCTCTCTCTCTCTCTCTCTCTCTCTCCAACTAACACAACAACAGCAAACACAACTACATTAAAGCCATGAAATCCAAATGGACCATTCTTGTTTTTTTTCAATGGAATAATGAAGTATTCATAATAATTAATTTATCCGTGCACAGAATTTTATTCATGTGCCCTCATAATCTTTAATCAAAATAACCTCTCCTGCCTCTTGCTGCGGCATCTCCTCTCTGATGACGTGTTTACTGGCGCGGGGGCGGGGCAACCTGTCACTCACATGAGATCCACCAATAGCATCCAATCAATTCCAGACGGACAAAATAAAGTCCCGCCCTACATTTGTTCTTGTTTGAGAAGGTTTCACTCGGACATAACTCACAAAAGGGAAGAAAAGACTATCGTAACTATATCGTAAAGTGTGATTAATCTTGCTCTATATCAGGGATAGGCAACTCCGGTCCTGGAGGGCCACTGTCCTGCAGAGTTTAGCTTCAGCCCTTATAAAAACTCACCTGCCTGTATCTATCTAGTAATCCTGAAAGCATTGATTGCCTTGTTCAGGTGTGTTTAATTAGGGTTGGAGCTAAACTCTGCAGGACAGTGGCCCTCCAGGACCGGAGTTGCCTATCCATGCTCTATATATTTACCACTAGCGCATACTGATGACGTTTCATTCTTCTATACTAACTTGCGTCATAGCCTACGATTCAATAGGTGTCATCATCGTACAGTCTACATACATATCGTAAACAAGTTTATCAGATCCATGCGTGATTTGTAACGATCTAATAGGATTGCTGAAGTCTGTACTAAACAAATCAAAGTTATCAGTTTTGGTTTGTTCATATACTTAACCCTAAGTATGAGTCAGACCTGAACTCTTCCCGCTCCGTGTTTTGCAGAGACTCAGTCACGCAGAAAAGGACTCCGCGAGGGGAAGTATGGGAGGAATTCCCTCGACTCGGCACAAATCTGCCCATCTAAAGCCCTGCCGTGCAATTTGGCCTACTTCAGGCTGTGTGGACAGAGCAGGTCCAGGACGCTGAAACCTCTGTTATTCTAGATGTTTACTGGCTTTGCTGAAAGGGCACAGAGGCCCGGACATACCCGGAATATCTGTCCTCTCTAAGCGCTCTGTGTTTAAACACAGAGATTAAGGAAAGCAGGGCAGTAACAACACGCCGATTAAGTGCTCAAAGACATTTTAGTGTCAGAACGTCACACATCGGTCCCTGTTTACTGAAAGTTCTGCTTAGCAGCTCTGTGTGTTCATATATCTAATACCACAAAACAAGAGCCTTTTCAGCATGAGGGAATTCCTTCAGCGCTCGGACCAGAAGATTATGTGTAATGAAGGCTTATAAAAAAATAAAAAGATTTTTCAGACTTAAAATGTTACAGCTTTATTTTCATTCATTATTGTATCATTTTATTTTAACAAAATCTGGTCACAAATTCACATTAAAAAAAATATCCTAAAAAAAAGCTCTGATAATTTTTTTCACCTGTAAAAATAATTCACAATGACACATTTAAATGACCAAAAAACTAAAATCAAAAATCAATAACTTTTTCAACATGCTGGGAAAATCATCATGGCTGCGTCCAAAATCGCATACTCTCTTAGGTTCTTATTTTAAATAAGTAATTACTTCACGACCGCTAAAAAAAGTATGTGAAGTATGAATGTAATCTGGATGGACTACATTCGCCATGTTGTCATTATCATGTGACCAACCAGCGTCAGTTATGTCGCTTCACTGCCATTCATAAATCCTCTCCTGTGGCCTCTGGGAAAAACATGTGACAAAACTTATAAAAGAGAAGACAAAAAAAGTATCCGGTGATCTACTACTTCCGGCAGGATTCTGAAGTGTGCGTATGAAGGACACTTTACTATCCCATGAGGCCACGGGAGAGGATTTATGAATGGAAGTGAAGTGACGCAACTGACTCTGGTTGGCAGGGGCGTAGCAGCCTTTATAAAAGTGGGGGGGACAAAAGCTGTATGGTGATGATACCCCCTATGTTGGGTGGACCTGTGTCCTTCTAGGGGGGTTCGGGGGAATGCTCCCCCGGAAGATTTTTTTTTTGCATTTTAAGGTTAAATGCATCAATCTGCTGCACTTTGAGAGCTCAAAATTAAGAGCTTTAACCGGATTCAACCCATGAACTATGCACATTGAACAAAGAAAAAGCATTGACTTGTACCTAAAAAGGGCTCAAACATCTTTTTAGTTATGATAGCCTATAGACTATCAGTCTACATTACATTATCACTGGTGTTTTAGAATGCCAAACAGTTATTAGGAATAATTATACAAATCATTATTATATTATTATATGACGTAAAATCATAGCCTATAAATGTCTATACTTTATAAATGAAAATGAATATTTCAAAAGTATATTTTATATTACACAATAGTATAGGGAAATTACTATAATTTTGTCCTAATTTCTTCACTTGCAAGAAATAAACCCTTGAGTGGTTTTTAACGCCAGATCACCAGCTGATCGGTGAGCAAAGTGCGCACTTTTCTTTATATCACGCAACACAAACAGACTGGCTAATTAGTTAAAGTCTTGTTCTGTTTTAGAAAGGAACAAACAACAAAGCCATATCACGGTTTCAATTTTAGTTTGTTGGCAAAATATAACGCTAGAGACCTTTATGTTAGGCTATAAATTTGACATCTCATATGTGTTGGGAAAATGGAGAAGAGCGAGTTCGGCAAAAGGCGGATTCGAACTCGGGTCGAACGCGTCAAAAGCTGCTTTCAAGCACCTCACGATTTATATATATATATATATATATATATATATACGCACACATATATTTACACATTTTTATGTTAGATGCAATTAATTGATTTAACAGCACTATTTTTTTATAATTATATATATATGTGTGTGTTATTTATAATATGTATATACATGTATAAATATATATTTTTAATATATAATAAATAAAATTATTTACTTATGTATATATATTATTTAAAATTGTATATATTGTATGTATATAAAATTGTATATATATATAAAAAGTTTTTAATGATACTTATAAATATTGAATGCATTTTTTTACATTTCTCTACGTCCGCTACCCTGGATTTATTTTTCTCTGCATTTTCTTAGGTTTGTGCAATTGTACCTTTTACGACTTCTGTATTTAAATAACATCTGTTATGAATGGAATGCAAAATCTAGTGTCTAGAAAGTCTATAGGAAACATGTACTCAAATCTAATGATATTAATGACCTAACCCCTTCTATAAGGTATGGACAGTAAGTGGAAGTGGCGTGCTGTGTTCCTGGAAACTGTCCTGCATGGAACGCCGCAACGGAAACTCCGAGCCAGAACAAAAAGTATTAGTGCCAATCAGCTTAATGCCGTACGCCACAAAACCCCTGACACACACTGCACACACTCACTTCAAGAACCTCTGCTCAATGCCAGACACACGCCAGCATCCCTAACCATCCGTCAGGGGTTGTAAGTGAACAGAATGTCTTTTATTGAAGTGTGCATATCAGCATGGGTTAGCAACTGATACACCTCTATCTATGTCAGGACAGAATAAACCCAGGTGATCACACATGAGGAACAGCCTGAACTCAGCATCACTGGTGATTGGTGAAAGTTCATTCGGCTGGAATGGGGCATTTCACCGGTGCTTAGCAGCCCGTCTCACAGAGACCGGGTCAAAACTCACGCTGAGAGAGCTTCACTGCTGAGGCCTGTATGTATAATACATCACAAAGACATTCTTAATACATTCAAATTGATGTAAAATGCTTTGTTTGTTCATGTAAAGAGATAGAAGTACACTTATGATATATCCAGGGGTGCACATAACTTTTTTGGTCCGGTTTCTTAACAGATGCTGTTTGGTACTCACATTATATGCTGCACACTTATCCCACAAGCTGCCTAAATGTAAAATACACTATTTGTTCACTGTAGAAATTAAATATATAGGTTCATCTTTGTTAAGCTGTATTAAAATAAAAAAATATTAACATTAAATGACACAGACAGCAGGAATATTAGGCTGCTGTCACTTTAAGACCGAATGCACAGACCGAATATACTGATACACATCCGGTTTCTTTCTCAACTGTTCACTTATGACATAACCGAGAGAATACTTGCCGAGACGGATATTTTGACATCATTTTGTGTGTATGTGTCTGTCCACCGTTAACCATCTCTGACATTGTGAATGGCTAACACATATTTAGCAGCTAGTGCAGTTGTGCTATCATCTTCTCCAAGTATGAAGGGTATTTTCTCAGTATCACTCAGTTTCAAATCTGGGCAGAAAAGTTTCTCTTACACTGATATATTCAGTACAGATGAGTAGAAAGTTTTTTTCTCATCCTCTATCTACAGATCCTCTGCTCTCTCTCTGTTCATGTCTGTCTACGTCTTCCTCTCTATTTCTAGATCATGGTCACTTAATCTGTATTTGGAGAGGATTTGTCTTTCTTTAAATTGTTTAATTATTAGATAATTGGCCAATTTAGTAGTTCTATTTAGGGTTGAGTAACATTGGAGGTTATTCTGGAGTTCAAAATGTGCTTTTAGTGATTCATCATGAGTGTCTTTTAGTTTTTTGTCGATTTCTTTAATAATAGTTTTGGGGTTGTCTCTCTTTCTCTCTCTCTCTTCGAGTGTGTGAGCCTGTGCGCACAGCGCGTGTTATTTTTACCACACATGCACACCAATTATGTGCACCCCTGGATATATTGTAATTAGTGCTGTCAAATCGACTAATCGTGATTAATCACATCAAACTTTTATGTTAGATGTGATTTATCATGATTAATCGATTTAACACATTTTCTACAGAAGATTTGTTTGGTGATTCGCTTGGGTGGTTGCTTGGCTGTTTTGTCTGATTGATAGGATGTTCTTACTGTTAACTAGGATTTTCTGAGTGGTTGCTAGGGTGTTCCAGGTTGATTGGAACTGTGTTGTTGGTTGGGTGTTCTAGGTGGTTGCTAGGGCATTATAGAGAATACTAGGAGGTTGCTAGGGTGTTTATAGGAAATTCTTAATGGTTGCCAGGATGTTCTATGTGGTTTCCAGGGCATTACTGGGGAATTCTGATCTACCTACAGCCTGGTTCACACGGCAGGATAATTAGGCCGATTTTAGCCCCGATTCACCCCTTCCGACAATATTAATCATAAAATAATCTGATCAGATATTCCTGCCGTGTGTGGTGTGTTAAGACTGCTCTCGTCTGCTCGGAAGGACGAGAGCTCCGATCTCAAATCGGGGATATCCAACATGTTGGATTTTTTTGGCCCGATTTCTCCTCGTGTGTGGTGTCCCCTGGGGACAAACGAGCACGCAGCCTGTGGACTGTGGCGTGTAGCCAATCAGAAAGCGAGGTGACGAGGCGGCGAGGAAGCACCGGGCGTTTGATCTCGAGGGATTTTGTGAGATTTCCCGTCTGACCTGGGAATGCTCGGGAGTCAAATCGGTTCGTGTGTGATGTGTTGATTTTGCCGTGTGGCTGCGCACCACACACTGTACGACCAAAACTGTTAGACCCGTGATTTTTTATCGCCGTGTGTGGAGTCTCTCAGGTTCGGAAAATCGGCCGACAATTTTAAAATCGGCCGACAATTTTAAAATCGCCCTGTGTGAACCAGGCTTACCTGCAGAGTTCAGATCCAACCCTGATCTAACACACCTGTCTGTAGTTAACAAGTGCTCCTGGTCCAGTTGTGGAGCTGAACTTTGCAGGAAGGTAGATCTCCAGGAACAGGATTGGGCATATTGAATTGGTGACAGGTAGTTGCTAGAACATTGCTAGGCTATTTTCAATCTCCTCAACACGTCACACTCTTTTTAATCAAATACCACTTAACAAGGAATGAATAAAGCAGAAATCAGAAGCAGTTTACAGGCCATGTCTGTAGTGACAGAGAGAATCTCTCCCGTTTGCCTCTGAGATGATTACCTGACACAGTAAACAGCATTTCCTGGATGTACAAGAGTGCCAAAGAGGAAAAGATACAATGAGCTTTTAATAGATCAGCAAGCCGATGCTGTCCATGGAATAAAATGTTCTGTTCTGTTCTCACTGGCCCATCAGAACTGCATGTCCTGCTTGTGTTTGGACCTGTTTACACCTGATATTAAAGGGATACTCCACTTTTTTGGGAAATAGGCTGATTTTACAACTCCCCCAGAGTTAAACAGTTGAGTTTTACCGTTTTCGAATCCATTCAGCCGATCTCCGGGTCTGGCGGTACCACTTTTAGCATAGCTTAGCATAGATCATTGAATCGGACAGGACCATTAGCATCTCTCTCAAAAAAATGACCAAAGAGTTTGGATATTTTTCCTATTTAAAACTTGACTCTTCTGTAGTTACATCGTGTACTAAGACCGACGGAAAATGAAAAGTTGCGATTTTCTAGGCTGATATGGCTAGGAACTATACTCTCATTCCTGCGTAATAATCAAGAAACTTTGCTGCCATACCATGAGTCCAGCAGGCGTAATGATATGACGCGGCGCCTGAAAATAGGTCTAATAGGTTAGACAAACTTAGTCCCGGTCACGTTGGAAGTTACCGAGCTGGGGACTATTTTCAGGCGCTGCGTCATATCATTACGCCTGCTGGACTCATGGTACGGCAGCAAAGTTTCTTGATTATTACGCAGGAATGAGAGTATAGTTCCTAGCCATATCAGCCTAGAAAATCGCAACTTTTCATTTTCCGTCGGTCTTAGTACACGATGTAACTACAGAAGAGTCAAGTTTTAAATAGGAAAAATATCTAAAGTCTTTGGTCATTTTTTTGAGAGAGATGCTGATGTTCCTGTCCGATTCAATGATCTATGCTAAAAGTGGTACCGCCAGACCCGGAGATCGGCTGAATGGATTCGAAAACGGTAAAACTCAACTGTTTAACTCTGGGGGAGTTGTAAAATGAGCCTATTTCCCAAAAAAGTGGAGTATCCCTTTAAGATGCGTTTTGGTCGATCGGACACAAATGGACGACGATAAATACAGATGTGACCGGGGTCTAAAACGTTTGAGCTTGTCCACTTTCAGCCACTCCCAGAGGTAGTCGAAAACGCATTGCTTTCGTAGTGTAAACGCTCATGTGATCGAATGTGTTCAAACAGCCATTACTCTCCAACTACTGACCTAACGCGTAAACATTATGGGAAGAGCACTAGCCAGACGGGATTCAAAGTTTGGATTAAAGATGAAAAACATACCAAGCACACTGTTTTCTCTCCCTTCCCGATTTCTTACACACACTCACAGCGTTCGGCTGGTGTTGCGGCTGTCAGAGCAGAAATGAAAGCTGATGCTCTCCGTATGTTTTTCCGTCGTCTCCGACATCATATGTCGTTCATATGTAAATTACACAAGCTTATTTTGTCGATTAGATCAAAAGATCTGAAAAAACACATACATTTACCCGCCCACAGGCCCTCTCCTCGAAGAAATCAGGACAGAAGTGGCTGAAAGTGGACAAAAGACACGGATTAAAACACCAAGTGTAAACGGGAATATGTCTCCCTCGTACGTGATCTGATCAACCAAAACGCATCTTAATACGGCTAAAGGGGTTTTGTAGTCTGGAATATTGGGATTTATTTTTATGATTTACTGCTCTAATAAACTTAATAATATGACTCGATCAAATATATTTAGTTGTTTGATCATTATTGTTGTTATTCATCTGTCATCAGCAGAGCATCATTATGGAGAAGGAAATATGTTGTTGTTGTTGTTTAGCCCTGTAGGTTTCAGAATGCCATTTAGTGGCTCTCAGTTTGAGAGAAACCACACAGAGGGGTGTGTGTGACAGCGTGATCTGAGCTGATATATGTTTAGGTCTTCAAACTTGTTTATTGTTTTCAAAAAGACAGCCACGGAATCAGGTGGTTGCTAACACCACAATTCACTGTAACCGCCAAACACATGATGGATGTTGCGTCAGCCAACAAGGACAAATGAACTATGAAATCTAATATGGAACCATAAATAAGAAGACGCAAAAGTTGCCTATAATTTCTGTGGTTTCTGTTCTCATAATGAGTTCCACATGAAGAAAACTAACAACCCAGCTTGATTAAGTTCCCCTACTGCATTGATTCTCAACGGGTGAGTTGAAGTCTCCACAGAAATCTCTTCTGAATGCTAAATTCAAATGCATCTTCTAACCATATTATAATGCATAGTTAGAATAGGATAAAATCATCTTGAACCTGTGGCAAAACCAGTAGAAAACCCCAACCCTATGCTATTTAAACTGCTATCATTGTGATTTAGAACCCAGTTGAGGTTCCATTACGGCTGAAAATCCAAAGCCAGTACCTTGCAGAGTTCAGATATTGATTGTGTTGTGGGTTCTCTCTGGAGGTCATACACTTCACTCACTGAGACTGATCTTCACCCAGCGCTGTGTAGCGATCACATCGCCTGGTGTCCGGTTCCTAATCCTTTAATCTTTTGGCCCAGGGTTGTTTCCATTATCAGCTCTTACACAACATAAGTACAGTCCACACCGTTCCAAAAGTCCTGAAGAGGTCTTAAAAAATAAATAAAAAGGGAAGTGTAAGAGTATTTTCAGATGACTATCTTCAGTGTTATTTCTAAGCATTCGTTTATAAGATTTAACATGCATTGTACCGTTTATAGATAAATTACACGTAAATTAGGTGACTCAAAAACTCTGTTGGAATGTTCAAAGCTGAAAACTACATTTCCCAGAAACCCTCAGTGTCGTCAAATTCTGAATTCTGAATCTCCCTTAAATACCATTATATTACTATGTATATTTATCGAGACATAAAACAATCAATAAACTGACCTCGTCGATATTTAATAAAAACAGAATAATTTAAGAAGATTCACGGTCACTTCCCTGTTCTGCGTCTGTCTCCCATGATTCTCCACGCTGAACGTCGATGAATATTAATGAAGCTGCGTGTCTGTCGACAATCGCACTCGGCCTTTGATTGGCTGACATTACGTAGGCTTATTAATATTCATAATCAGTTCCCTAACGTCACCGCGCAGTCAGAGCTCGGTGTCAAAGCACGGTTCGTGGATCGCAGAACGCTTCAGAGAGAGAGAGAATTATTAAATATATGGTGCATTTCTCCGTGGACTTTCTGCACAACAGTCACTCTTTGAGTTATCAGAGTAAAGCAGTCTACGAGGAAAAAAAA
>FLSR01004885.1:2974700-3012140 GCA_900092035.1 Leuciscus waleckii | reverse complement strand
AAATATATATCAATAATATTGACAGTACTAATTTATTTTATATTTAGTTTGATATAGAGATGTCAGATGTGATGTATGTAAATGATGAATGGGCAGGCTCTATTGTGATGTACTGAAGGATCAGACTCAGACTGTGATCAAAGCGGATTTAATGTCGAGCAGACAGATGAGTGTGAGAGACACTGCTATAAATATTTCATCCATAACCCCATCAACTCAATTAGGATTCATGAGCTTGTAACAGGACTGTCGATGCCGACCAAATCGCACTGTCCCAAAGATAATTCGTTTTTCCTAAACAATCTAATTTCCTACTCTTGCAATTTCCTAATGTGGATTGAGGATGGAAACCCGAGCACAGATCACCTGCAAGGATCCTGTTATGAACCTCTAGACACTGTCAGCGGTTGTTTTCAATGAAATGTTTGTTTTTGTAACCAGATTAGCACTAGGTGAGAGGCGATGAACCATACTTACCCTGAGATTTAAGGTATTCTGAGTGAGGAATATGGGGACAAAACATTACATAGCTGTATTTCCTTGAAAGCTGCAATATCTTTGCAGTGGCTCTTTTATAGACCCCATGAACAATTCAAACATCATGTTAAAATCGGAGCACCGTGCATTTTCCATGAACGTTTCCCCGCCGGTCACAGAATGACATCCCAAATCTCACATTTCATGCAACGTCATCTCATTCCTGCTTCTCAACCTCACTTTCTGTTTGCGTTTTGGTTGTTTTACTTGGACTCCATCCAGACCATCAATGTTAAAAAGAGAAACACTTTACGGAAGAATGTGGCAGCGCTAAGACTCTGGCATAAATAGAAACGTCAGACTTGTTGTCAAAGAAGGTCACTTGCATGCTGAGGCTTTGTAATCTGATATTTGAACACAAAAACACAAACCTGCCATACCTCTCCTGGTCAGGGATTGGCCCAAAACACGTTCACTGTGAGTTGAAGGTCGTACGTCACCTTTCGTGCCCCTCTGTATAGCCAAATGATAACTGTTTTCCTGGAAGACTCGCGGTATCCTGTTTTGGTTTTGACTGTTTCCTGGTTGTTCTCCAAACACTCAGCAGAGCCAGTAATTACTGCACTAAAGATTAACCTGAATCCCGGTCTTTAAACAGATCCGGACTATCACCCTGTGCTGGTCCTGGAGGTCAACTGGAGTCAGGAATGATCTTCAATTTTAGTGGAAAAATGTTACAAATTTAGTGGAACTTCTTTCTCAGTAACAAAAAGAGGGACTTTGGATTGTTTTGGGAATAGATTCTGCTTTTGGACTGAATCCAACATTATCCTTAACTTATATTACTATTGTTCATAACCTGGATTTTGTTATTTAAAACCTACAGACATGCATAATAGCTTAAAGTCGGCATGAAATGTAAGTTGTGAAAGTGTTTTCTTCGCTATTGCGACTTATATTCGAGTGAAGCAGCTTCTCGAACGAGAAAAAATGATATTGACCATTGGGAATTGATTGAATCATTGGATGGTTGTGGTTTGCTATTGGTCGATCTCATTTGAGTGACAGGTTGCCCGCCGTTGCGCCAGTAAACACATTATCAGAGAAAATAATAGTGTCACTGCAAGAGGGAAGGAAAGATACAGTATTTTGTTTAAAGATTATAAGGGCACATGAATTAAAAAAATGATGTGCCAGGATAAATCATTTATAATAGAAAAACTGTCCATTTTGATTTAGGGTCTTTTAATTACTTTTCCGAGCGAACAAACTTACGATTTTCACCTGCTAAATGACAAAACATAACAAAAATTCCCATTATATAACCAGAATATGAAGCATAACCTAGCAACGCTCTAGCAAGCCACTCCTAGAAACCACATAGCAATCTAATATGCAAACTCGACGACTCCATCGTGACGTCGATCGAGTTCTGTATGTTAAATGAATCCAAGAAAGTCCCACTGTTTCAGTTTCTTTCTTTTTTTTTAGTTGGCCTGAATCTGTTTTGATCCAGAGCGTATAATCAGAGACGGTGGAGGGGAGGAAAGTGCTTGAATGTCAGAGGGTGAAAGTGTCGGCTTTCAAAACAAGCTGACATTTCACTCGCAGAGACCCAGCGCTCTTTACAGCGACCAGGAGAGGAGAACCGACAAAACAAGAGCGTCTCAAAAGTGCCTTGAAAAATCTGTCGTACCAGTTCTTTGTACTTAAGTAAAGATAGTCTGTAGGGTCACGAGAAAGGAAAGGAACAGCTCCACCTGTTTTTTATGTGGTCACCATGCAGATTATGTCACCTGGGTTACATGTGCGGTTGGAAAACACTACGCCCTTCTTTCATTTGCCTGCTGGGTAATCTGGCTCATGAGACTTGAAAACAATGCACCCAAGTTTCGAACAGCCAATTAATTTGTCATGGATTGCTGTCAGCTGATAATGGCATACAATATCAATGTTCTGTTCCCAGATCAGCTTTGTACGTGAGCTCATATTCCTGTCTTGCTTGTTGTAAACAGGGTTGTTTTGAAAATCAGGAATTTTCTAGAAGGCTTTCAATCATAATGAGAGATTTTCTCTGACAGTGTGCGGCCTGGCTCAAATGAGATATCCGATCCAAAGATCTCCCAGTATGTCATGGTACATAAATATCTGTTATTACCATCTCTAAAAGCCAGTGCTGTAACTCAAGCCCGCTGGGATGTCAAATGTTCTCAGCCAAGCTGCTATTTACAGACTTGTTTTCACATCATGTGCTTGTTTGTGATCTGTGCGAACCGCCTCCCTTCTGTCTAGTTGAAAGTGAAACATCCATCTCTATGAAACAAAATTCATTTGACAATATTTTCATTTTAAGAATCAAATCCATCGGCTGATGCTGTCGATCGCAAAATATTAGATGATTAATTGGCCTGGCCTATATATCGGTCGAGCACTAATTTATAGATAGATTTGATGAAATTGAATTGATAGATCAGACTAAACAAAATTATAAATTAGCTTAGAACAAAATTCGTTTTACTCCAGATGTCCTAAATGCTTCCATAGGGCCAGATTCACTAAACAGGGCATTCGTGTGCGAGCGCAATCCCAAAAAAGACACAAACATCATTTCCATAATCCATAATCATTTCCAACGCAATCTACCAAGAGCAGCGCAAATTAGCGTCTGGTTTAAGACATGCTTTTTTCGGGTGGTAAATAATGGCACAATACCATTAACTAGCGCAAACCTCATTAAATCATGTTGCATGATTCATTTAAATGCTCTCCTTCCCATAAATGTTGCATCTGAAAGGGAAACTCCTACAAATGCATATGCAACAAGGTCAGCCGCGAACATAACCCTGTCCACGCGTGTGTTTAGTAAATCCTGTCAGTAGTTTTTTAACGCCAAAAGATTGTTTGCGTTGGCGCAAGCTGTTAGTAAATCTGGCCAATAGTCTGTAATCAGAGAACTGAGCGCTAATGTGAAAACAAAGCTGCATAAGAACAGATATATCGAGAGAGAGACAACATTTCAGTTAAGCAGATAGCCAGATTGGTTTATGCTGTTGGCAGGATGGGTATATCTGTTATCGGCAGGCACTTTGAGGCCTGTGCCAAAATGCGTCATGAACTAAATCATGACGCCGACAAACAGCGAAGGTAGTTTTTAGAACACATGCCAATTTTAGTTAAAAGCATCAGAGGAAAACTGTGTTAAACTTACACAGCTATGACATATTCATCTTTTTCATACTGTAGTTGTGCCGTGCTTGGCTCGAGGCAGCGGGCTCCAGGGCCTCTGTGGTGCTCCTGATGCCCCTCTCCCACTAACGAAGATCCCGGGTGGGCGAGGGACGGGCAGGGATCTCCCTCACAGCGTACTTCACAAGGTAAGAACACACACACACACACACACAGTCTGAATTTTTGTTCGCTTTTGTATGAACGTCAAAAACAAACATTCTAAAACATTTAAAGGGATCCTATTATGCTTTTTTATGTTTTCAACTTTCTTTAGTGTGCAATGTTGCTGTTTGAGCCTGAAAAAGTCACTCCAAATGGAGTAATTCTCTACATCAGTTAGCAAGGGGACCAATCACAGAACGGGGAGGGAGCAGCAAGACGATGACGACGTCTATGCGACACACCGAAGCAGTTTGTTTATATCTATGGATCCAACATGGCATCAGACGCGAAGTTACCTTTCGATGCAGCCTTAGATAGTGTTCTAAGTAGTTTAGAACGCAAGTTTATTTCGTCTTCTTCCTCGTCGAATTTCTGTCGCTCTACATACGTCATCTGGTATAATTGAAACGATTGGCTATGAGGTACGTACAGGCGCATTTGATAGACATTCGTAGCGCCCAATAAACGGCTCTGGGCATTCGTAAACCACGCCTCAAATACGAGAAAATGAACATGTGGTTCCCAGACCACGTCTCAATGAGACGAGGTCTGACGTCAGCCAGGCTAGTAGTCCCCAAAAACAAGACTGAAAAAGGGCATAATAGGTCCCATTTAACATTTTTTTTCATACATGATTTTCATATTCCTTGCAAAAAAAATTATACAGTTAACTATGCCTCTGTAATGGTAATATATTTAATAAATGCTAATACAATTAAGATGCACACCTAATATAATGCTGAACTCAAAAGGATATTTCAAAAAATCTGAAAAACAGATAGTACACATAATGGGTTCATCTCGGTTTGCTACTTTACTGACCTGTAAGGCTAAAAGTCCTGTACAGTAAATTAATACATTAGTCAATAAGAGTCTGGGGCAGCAAGCCATACCATTTCCAAAAAAACATACACAGACAACCAGTCCAAGGGAGGAGACAGGTGTGAGAGATCTCCAGAGCTTGTCTCATAGCTCTGTACAATATGTACAGCTAGTTTCCATCTGAGCTACTTATGGGCGGTGTTTGCGCTCGGTAATCGAGCTCGGCATACACCTGGCCGTGTGCGTGACACTATAGATGTCAGCACTGCCTGTGCAGACATGTGATCGTCTCAAAAGGTTAAGAGGTTTAGGATCACTCACACCTGTGAAAAGATCTATTGTTCAAGTCCCCGTTGGCTGCTCTTGAGCTCATTTATATCAATTGATTTTGTTTAAATGTTCTACTCTGGCTTAGATATTTAGACAAAAATCAATTGAAAATCGACAGGATTACAGGGGGTTCATTACTGAAATGAATCCCACATGCTGGGTATTTCCAACCTCATCTTAATGGGATACACGTGCAATACAGATGCAAACAACGCAGTGCAATCGATCGACAATAATTGGATCGATTCACGATTAAGAGAATGAATATCTCTCTTGCATAGTACATTTCTTTAATAGTACAGCTCCTCATAGAAGCATCTGAGAACTGGTTCTTTCAAGGCTGTTTTCAAGAGTTTACAATAATGTTAATAACAATAATATGCAATATTGTAAGAAAAGGAATGCATTTGTGTCCTCCAGGACGACAAGCTAACAGTGACTCAGGCGGGATCAGTAAGTGGAGCGCCGCCAGTCCTGCACTTCCAGTACCAGTTGAGCGAGCGTCGAATCTCCAGCTGGGACACGGTTCTTTCAGACGATGCCCTCTACCTGGAAATCCCCGCTGGAGCTCTCCACAATGGCAGCAAAGAAGGGTACGTTGGGTTCATAATCTGTCTATATTGAAGCTGACAGCGTGTCCGTCAGTCTCTACATGGTTCGGCTTTAACTGACATTTTTAGGTCACGGTAGAACAAACGGCTGGTTTAATTTTAGTCAAAAGCAGCTCGAGTTGGTTCTCCGTGTGATGTTTCATCACTGGTATGAGGTCGTGAAAGATGAAGCCGCTTTTGATGAAAGTTTTCTCATTTGGATGTGTCATGTCGTCATGTGCTGTCTTTGAGGTCACTGCAGGCATTAGAACAGAGTGTTTTACCTTCAACGAGCAGGTGGTGGACTGTCAGAAGGCATTAACTTTGTGTGTGTGTGTGTGTTCTGACTGAAGTTGTTCTGTGGCTAGTACATCTGCATTATTACATAAGATTCACATTATGTAAAAGCAGCAGTGCGTCACCATCTCTCTCTCTCTCTCTCTCATTCTTGGATGATGCGACGGCAGCCATATTGCGCCAGAACGCCCACCACACACCAGCTTACTGGTGGAGAGGAGACAGTGATGAAGCCAATCTGTATATGAGGATGATTAGGAGGCCATGATCGACAGAGGTCTGATTTAATGCTGATTTTGAGTGACCTTGACACACCGGTAAATGGTAGAAAATTTTGCTAATAAACGATCATTCCAGAAGAATAGCGTGAGAATATTATGCCTTATCTCTCAGTATTATCTCAGTGAGCTTTTATGACGTTTTATAGATGCGCAATAAGGAGATTAGCGCATTTTCAGATTTTTCAGTGTAAATAAGCATCTTTTGGAAAACACTTAAAGCTAGTTTGGAGGGAGTGTGTTATGAAATGAAAATGCCATTTTCAATATCCGGATTCATGTAGACGTAGCCTGAGGTTGTCGAACTCCAAAATGATGGCTTATCCATATGATGTCATTTTTAGAGCTTGACAGCCCCATTATGATTCGTGTACAATCTGCAAAAAAAGAAAGAAAATCATTTGGGTTTGCAACAACATGCTGAGTAAATTATGACAGAACCTTCATTTGGGTTATCTGATACTTTTAAACTGGATAATGAATCAAATACGTACCATTATTCAGTAGATAATGAACTGTCTTTGTCTCCACTTGTGCAGTGTCCATCATGAAGACCTTCCACTACATCGGTTTTGAGGTGGTGAAACCCGGTCACCCGCTGGTGCCGGCCCGGCCCGACCTTCTCTTTATGGTCTATTCCATAGACAGCAGTAGTTCTGATGAAGAGTGACCATCACACTCTCCCTCACTCTTAAAAATGCCCCCACCCCTCTTACTCCCCCGTCTCTGTTCCCCCTTTATACCACTGCATCAAAGTGACTTTTAGGACAGGGGTAGGGGCGAAGCTGGGCCATCTAACACTCTGATTGGTTCAGTTTCTGTTATTAACCCACCAATCGATTCTGATTGGTCGTTCCATCAGCAGGAGGTGGGTTGGTGCTAAAGCAGAAATCCAGCATATCCTCTCTGTTAATCATCATATATCAAACTGTCTATTACTGTTGTGTACTCCAACATTCAGAAGAGGATTCATATCGCAGACATGGTAGTGATACTTTTTACAGAAGGGAATGCATTTGTAATTGATTGTAAAACTGTTTCCAGTGGCTGATGGTGGTGAAATCAGGAATTTATTTGTTTATTCCAGTTTTGACACTCTTCTTTAGGAGTTTCAGCTGTAACTTTCACTAGTACTCAGAGGAAGCAAGCCGAATAGCTCTCGGTAGCTAGGACTCGACTCACTTCAACAGCACAATTAGATCTTAAAAACACTTGCTAGGATTTATGCTGCGTTCCATAAAACTTAAAGACTTTTTGAATTTCCACCTTCCTACTTAGAGAAGTGGACTTTTAGCTTGGAAAACTCTATGGAGATTGTACTTCGGTCTATAACATCACAGATGGCACCCTGAGAGGTGCACAGACAATGCTAAACATTCACTTTTACGCAAATAAAACGCATCGACAAGTCAGTTTCCGAATAATATTACCAATAAAACCAAGAAACGGTTGCAGTGACGTGTAAAACACATTGACTGTTGACGATCACACATCTACTACATGAAAGCTAGCATTGCATATTACCATTTTGTTTTCATGTCGTCAGAATGTCATGCTTTATTTTTGAAAGTCAAAAGATATTACGTACGAAAAATATCTCGCATTCAACATGGGATGTAACGCAGCATTCTAGTGTATCATTCCAGACCCCAACAACGCACTTGAGTGTAAGTTTAGTTGACATTTTTCTCAGTCTGGTTTTGAGGTTTGCTTTTCACCGATTATTTTGAGTAGAAGTTGTTCAATCAGGTCTGTCGCTTTTATTTCTTTTTAAAATGAAGCCAAAGACCTGAAGACTTCTAGACGCATGAGCATGTTTGTGATGAAATCATTCTAGTTTTAAGGGTCCTGGTGTCCTCGTTTTTATTTAGGGAGATGCATAGACCAGAGGTCTTCTACATGAGTCTTACCATAGTCTATCACACCTTTTTGTCTTCACCATCCCAAACCCACAGGAACATGAGCGCAAACCAACCCCACTCTCTGCCCCTCAGGGGGCTTTACACAAGCACTTTAGGAAAACACAAGCAATTCAGCCCACGGTGCATTACACATCCATTACGGAGAGATGTAGTTTGAGCCGTCAAGATGTCTTGCAGTGTTTAGTGAACTTGACATACTTGCCAAAGATAATGGTCTCCATTCAAAGCGAAAGCCTCAAGTTTAATTCATATAAGACTGGTGAACCTACCGTAGCAGCACCTTTAGATTGCAGGCTCGGTCCCGGCGTAGTCAGGTAAAACATGCAAAAACATTCCCTGGAGCGGAAGCCTCTGTTTCTTTGATTCTTGGTCATCTCTGTGGAAATTCGGTGCAATGAATTCAGTTCTGTATACTTCTCAGCAGGGTGGCCTTTAGGTTTTGCATGTGTAAATAGACCTTACCTTTCCTCATGGGCTGTGACAATAAGCTTTTAGAGAATGTTTTTTTTGTTCATCCACTTAAATTTTTATTTTTTATCTATATGATTTTATTTTGTCTATATTGGTTGATTTTTTTTTTTGTAGTGTAGAAATTAGAGTAAATCAGATTTTATCATTTATTGACAATCTACACTTGTATACCTTGAACTTTTTCCTTATGTCCAAATAAAACACGTGACAAAAGCAAACTTCATGACTTACCTGTTTTGTTCCCCCCACAAATAAAATCAATTGGACTGTTCTAGGATTCCTTGTGTGAACTGAAAGGAGAAATAAAATTAAGTTATGGATGTTGAATAATGCAAGTACATGTTTGCCAAGGAAAAAATGTGAACTGAACAAATGTTAAACTACTGACACTAGACTAAAGTTAATAAATGTGCTTTTGGGTCTTCTAAGAAAAATGGTTCTTGCAAGTATTATTCACTGAAAAACCAACCAATGATTTATCATAATTAAGATTTAATTGTTAATGATAGTACAATTTAGTTTATGAGAAATAGTCATTTAGAGTGTTTATAAGCTGTCAGGCTTCTAAAACAAAACTACATTTCCCATCATTCTCCGTGGCAGGACAAAAATAAAATACATAGAGCATAAACACATCAAATATGCATGGCAAAACTAATTAGTCATTGTAAAACGTCCATGTTCTTGAAGTAACTGCATTTTATGAGAAATCGCCATAATAAATTGCTTAACTGCAATTTACTTTATTCAATTTTTACCAGACAATGAATACTAGCCTTGTTTCATAGTCAGGGCTTAGATTAAGCCAGGATTTGACCTTAGTTCAATTAGGACATTTACGTATTTTTTTTATTTTTTTATAAAAGTCCCTAAAAAATTAATTAAAAAAATACTGGTGTGCATCTTGAGACAAACCAATGACACATTTTAATGTCAGTGCAAATTACTTTCAGTTGAAACAGCTCAAATATGCATTTTAGTCTGATACTAGTTTAAACCTTGTCTGTGAAACCGGGGTATATATAAAAAATATATATAAAATCCAAACTTTAGATTATCAAAGTTTAGGAATACCTCAAATTTATAACCTAACCCCACCTCAAATGGTAATAAATAAACTAACAAAACTTTAAGTATTTGCTTGGTTATTTCTCAACCTCACTTGAATTTGTTCCTGATCATTAGACATGGTACTGAGGTTCCTTTGAGGTACTGTACCTTCAGAAACACTGACTGACTCCCGTAGACAAGTTGAACTGAGGAGAGTCTGTCGCTATGAGCAGAGCCGCGAGCCAGACGCACTTAACGATCATTACATCACAATAATCTCGTCCATTAAAATGACCTAAATCTCTCACAGCGTGTGACACGTTAACATTTCTATGTTGCCGGGTTACTCTGCGAGCTTGTCGGTGTGGTGTGTTCAGGTCTGACCTCTGAAACAGTAATCCATTCGCTCGCTTATGCAACACGTGCCTAATTTTCCCGCGCTTCGTAGAAAGCCCACAAAATTCGTCGAATCAGTCGAGAGATTCCATTAAGCCTTAGAAGAAGAACAGAATGATGTTAGAAATCCGGAATGGTGAGAGAACATTGTGCTTGGTACGTTTTTAATCTTCAAACCAAACTTGGGTCTTCAATAGACAAAGTTTAAATCGTCTGGCTAGCTCACGTCCCATGTTTAGGTATCGAGTCAGTAGTCATGTGGCTATTCGACCACATGAGCGTTTACACTACGAAAGCAATCTGGTCAAATGTGTTTCTGACTACCTCTGGTAGTGGTCTAAACTGGACAAGCTCAAAACGTTTTGTAAACCCCGTTTACTCCTGCATTTAGAGTCGTCCACTTGTGATCTGATCGACCAAAACACATCTCAAAACCAGGTGTAAACTTTTTTGTAAAGGTTATCTGGGCAAATAAATACTTAAGTCTCAGCCCACACCAACCTGAAAACTCTTGGTTACACAACACTTACATTAGAGGCATACATTTTAAGATTAATGCTTTTACATTTAATCTGTTATTATCTAACATACATCACCAGCTGGGGACGTTAAGTGAGGAACCAGACACATTAGATATCAGAAACAAAACCAACTCAGTTCAACTTTTCGTTTTGTGTTTAATAAAGAAAATGACAGATGAACAGACAGAGCAATATAAATTTCTTTAGGAATCCCAGCGGGCTTTTGAATTTTAATAGAAAACAAGTGCAGGTGTTTTATTTGTCTTTCTCCTTCTGTTCTTTCTCTTTCTTGTCCTTCTCCGCTTTGGCCTCTTCAGCCTCGTGTTTCTTGATGAGCACTTCCACTTCCTTCTGCTTGAGGACTTTGATTCTGGTCTTGCCGTTCTCTCGTGTCAGTGTGGCGATCTCCACTGCAAAGATCGGCAGGAAAAATGAGGGAACATAATTAGATGTTTTTCCATGAAAGTAGATTTTGAAGACAAAAGATATTTTGAAGAATATGGGAAACCAAACAGTTGTTGGACCCCATTGACTACCATAATACTTTTTTTCCATACTATGGAAGTCAAGGGGTCCATCAACTGTTTTATTACCAACATTCTTCAAAATATCTTCTTTTGTGTTCAGCAGTGGAAACAAATTCATACAGGTTTGGAACAAGGGTGAGTAAATTATAAAGTGGGATATCGTGTGTTGAGATGTTTTCTTTATGACAACGTCAATTAAGACAGCAAGTTCACAAATGATCTGGTTTGGTGTTTCATTCACGGTTAACATCTCATATTTGCTGGCCACCTGGTCTGTGGATAAAGCTGTACTCCTTTGTTAACCGATTGGTGATTGCCGTGGGTCATTGTTGGTTGTCTGTAAACACACAGGTTAATGCATCTGTGTTGGTGGTGTCGGCTTTGTGCCACACAATCAGAGCTGGGCTGCAGCACTCAAAAGCTCTCCATTTGAACAGGCACTCCAGCACTGCGCATCACAATGCCACTGCATAATTCTCCTTCAGAGCATCAGCAGGCTGCGCTTCATTTCCCTGCCCTCTGACTGAAGGCACGCCACCAGGAACACTTCTTACCACGAACACAGTGTGGAGGAGAAGCCATTTCCTCTCTCTTCTCTTGTGAGCACAAGTAATGAGGTTGACGTCATGAGAAATCAATTAAAATATAAATGTTAGTTTAAAACTTAATAAAATAAGCATTTACAGCTTAAATAAGTTTAAGTACTAAAATTACGTAAACTAACACTTAAAATCATAAAGCTAAAAATAAGTTTTTTTTTTTTTATGACAAAAGCACATAAAATGACTAAATAAAACCTAAATTAAAAATACCTTAACTAATTACCTGAATAATAATTAGCTAAATAAAAAAATACAACAAATTAAAATGTACTTTGATAACTACCTGAAATAAGATTCATTTAATTAAGTACTAAAATTTCTGAAAATAAAACCTAAAAATAAAGCTAAATAGAAATATATAAAAACAAATGAGCACATAAACAAATTACTAAAACTTAAATTAAACTAAAAAATAAACTTATTTCAGTTAGTTGTCAAGGCTAAGTACTAAAATTACTAAAACTTAAATAGAAAGCTAAATAGAAATACAAAAAAGAAAAGAAAAAAAAAGACAAAAGCACAACAAAATGACAAAAACTTCAATTTAAATTAAATTGAAAACAAACTTAAATTAGCCTTGGCAAACACCTGTAATAAGTTTAAGTACTAAAACTACTAAAACTTAAAAAATAAAGCTAAATAGAAATATTAAAAACAATAATGACAAAACCAATACAATTAATACAACTTAAATTAAAATAAGACAAAACTTAGGCTTGACAACTAACTGAAATAGTTTTAGTTAAAGTGCTAAAATTAATACAACTAAAACTTAAAAATAAAGCTAAATAGAAATATAAAAAAAACAAAAATGTAAAATTTTTATAAATAATAGTAAACTAACACTCCCATTACATAGAGATTTCTCAAGCACAGAAATTTATGAACTACACCTTAAATATTAATACATTCCTCCCATATCAGAAAAAATATAAAAATGCGCTTTTCAACTCCTTTTGGGAAACTCTTGCTTATGAGTTTGAAAAGCCATGATAATCAAGTTATTTGTGTTGAAGTAATCGCCACATAAACGATTTAACCGGAACTAATCCAATCTCATCTGAAAACACGGCTCACTCGTTGAGTTTGTAGATCTTCTCGGAGAAGAAAACCTCATCCAGAAGCTTGTGGATGTTCCTCCTCTCGGCCGCCAGCAACACGCCGTCATTAGCCAGGATGCCCAGGCAGGTGCCAGCGTGACCGATGGCCTCCATGGCATATTCTACCTGATACAGGCGACCTGCCAACAGCACAACACACACACACACACACTGAGACCACATTTACCAGTAACATCAAATCAGCAGGTATAATTATTTCACAGTAGAATTAATAATAAAACAATGAATATAGGGACTCTCACCCTCTGGGGAGAAGATGGTCGTTCTTGAGTCATATCTTCGAGACTGTTCAATAAAACAAAAAGGAGTGTTATTAAAAATTAATAATAGATTTTTTGTGCATTAAAAATAGATCCACTAATAGTGCAACACTTACCATAGTGCCTTTACATAAAATAAACTCTGCAAACAGAAGGGGAAAAAATGCTTCATTAATCAGTAATCAATTGCACATAGAGTTTAAAATGCATTATTATTATTAATAATTATAATATTTATTAAATTGAATAATTCGGTGATTTGTAACGTTACTGCTGTCGGAATCTAAAGCACTTAAACACTCACAGAGCAACAAAATGAAACAGAAAGTAGTAGAAAACAACAGAAACCCGAACAAACACAAATCCAGCTCACAATATACACTGAATTTATTATCATAAATGAATATAAATCAGATATTATGAAGCATAAATATGACATTTGAAGCGGCTTTCAATTTCTCCTGTATGCAAGTTTTAGCTTTAGCATTAGCACCTGCATTACAGCATGAAGCAGCAACTTTCATTTCATTTAAGTGTATCCATCGCTCATTAATCTCACATGATCTCCGCGCCTTGCACACGCACAGAAGGTTTTGGTTTGTGATGGGCAACATATATAGGATGTAAAATATAGTAAAATATGATTATTTTCATACCTAATGCCTGTGCTCGCGGTGCCTGTTCACTGTTGCGGCTCTGACTCCGCTAAAGGTTCTCATACAGCGAGAAGCGCGTCCACTCTGGATTCACTTCCGTGTTGGGTCACGTGCGTTACAGGAAGCTCTCTGATTGGTTCCCTTCCTTGAATTAGCGGTTTAATTTGATTTTTCGTTATCAAACGATATTTAAAAATTGAGTTGTAACAGTAGTGCTAATTTTAAATACTTTTCAAATGCCTTTAATTGTATATACTTTATTACTTTACATAAGAGCAATTACTCATAGTATATTATTTGAATGATTCTAAGCAGAGTAAACTAAACAGACAATTTAAATATGTGACTAAAAATGATGTTTTTGAATGACCATCATTTTTTCATTTAAAAATGACCATCATTTTTCTGATATTTACATTGTAGAAATGTGGAAGCTTTTCTGTGCTGGATGTATATTCTCTAGTCTAATGGACATTGTTAGGCAAATTAAAGACAAATTAAACAAGTGAAAGTGTGAAATGTACTTATTTTATTTTATGTTCACCGAGCAAAAAGTGCCAATTAGTTACTGAAACACATCACATTATTGCCAGTTTCCAGGTGCTTTGTGCTGATGAGAGTGGCCACACTAGATTGAATATGCTCTACACCCTACAGAAATTAACTCTTTCCACAGCGCCCCCAGTGTAAGGGAGGCTACATTACCATGAATTTTCTCAATGTGCAAATGATGATTATTTAAAAGAATTAAGTGAAATGTATGTCATAAAGGGTGACAACTTATGGTATTATAAAAGCAGAAAAGACAATCTCAGCATGCTGATCTCATTATTTATTAAAAATTATTTACAATAACAGCATAATCCAAGAAAAGATTTTTTTTTTTTTTACTGCATCATTCACCCCTGTGCTAAGAAGTTGCATACTTGTCTATACATACAGAACACAAGGACTGAAGCCAAACATCGTAACAAGGCAAACAGCACTGTGACAGAAGAACCAAAAACCACTCACTGTTCACTCTCTAATGTGAGCTCAGATTAATATATATCTTATGATGTTTATGGCTGAACATACATTTCGGCGCTCCATCAGATGTCATTAAAAAGCAACTTCTTTAATGTTTTAGTCATCATTGTCACTCACAATCCCAGTAAAAGACGACACTAAATGGACGATCATAATAAATAAACTGATATTTTACTGGATCGGATCAAAACGAAGAGTGCTTTTTGTTGTTGTGACGGAAATTTGTGGACGTTCATACAGAAACAAAAAGCTGGGAAATGAAGAAACAACAGTGGGCTGGAAAGCTTTGAATGTGTGGACACTTACACTCCCGTCAAAGTGCCCGTGTCAAAAAACAGCACCATGAAACAAGAGCGAAGCCTCCATTGGCTGTGAGGTCATCGTGCAGTCTTTGCGTCCAGCACCGCATAGTTTCACACGGACTGAAAAGCTCAGTTTTAGAAGAACAGTTCCTTGACACGTGTTGCAGGCACTGCAATATGAAATGCCCAAATCAAACCTACCAAAGTTCACGCTCCACATCTAGACACCAAAAATACGCCGCCTAGTCGCGCGCCGAATCGCGTGTCTGGGTGTGGAGAGAATGATCTGGAGAGAAATGTTGGACATTTGTTTGCTTTAAGTGCAAAATAATGACATCCCCCGAGACGGGAGGATTCTGTAAAACAAGAGGCACAGCGTTCTGAGTTCATAAGACCTCCTGAAGGCCTCTGGGTGGCGCTGTGCTGATCAGAGGTCCACCGGTGAGTCTGATTGGGCTACAGCAGCAGAGAACGAGCGACGTACTTCAGGATGCCTCCGTGTCGGAAAAATGCCACATCCATATCGTTCTCGAAAAGAGCCATGACACTGAAAGTCTTCCCAGTGCTCGTCTGGAAACGAAAGGAGGCAAAAACATTAGTGTCACATGGACAAAACACATGCATTAAAGGCAAATTGCAGCTTAAGAGTAGAACAAATTTCAATTAACAAGCTCTTGGTTCAATTTGATTATATTTCATTAAATAATGGCCATTTTGCTTACATATAAAATTAATTCTCTCTTAGCTATTGCTATAAATTATATGGGAAACGTCTAACGTGAATATTAATTATAATAATGACAGCATTAATAGCACAAAGTCCAAACGATGTAACTCTAGACTAGAGCTATTCATTTAATTCATATGAGTTAGTGAGTCTATATGAATGATTCATTTAAAAGGACCGGTTCATAAGAGTCAAGATTCATCTGTTTGTAAATCTGATTACAGTGCCTGTGCTGCCTGCTTTTGATTCACTATAAAGAACTGGTTTATAAGAGTCATTTGTTCATGAATCAGATTACACAGGCTGTGCTGTATGTTTTTGATTCACTAAAAATAACCAGTTCATAAGAGTCATTTGTTTGTGAATCAGACTACACAGGTTGTGCTGTATGTTTTTGATTCACTATAAAGAACTGGTTCATAAGAGTCATTTGTTTGTGATTCAGACTACACAAGTTGTGCTGTATGTTTTTGATTCACTAAAAATAACTGGTTCATAAGAGTCAAGATTCATCTGTTTGTAAATCTGATTACAGTGCCTGTGCTGCCTGCTTTTGATTCACTATAAAGAACTGGTTCATAAGAGTCATTTGTTCATGAATCAGACTACACAGGTTGTGCTGTATGTTTTTGATTCACTAAAAATAACCAGTTCATAAGAGTTATTTGTTTGTGAATCAGACTCCACTGGTTCCACTGTTTTGAAATGCTAAAGAGAAGTGATGTTTTGTCTGCTGCGAGTCGCTCTACCGTTACTGTGAGCTGATGTCGGGGCGTGAGCTCCTGTGGGATGTTAATGGTGAATCGCTCTTTTCCACACAGCTCAAGCGAGTTGGCATTCTGTCCTGGCAGGAACTGCAGCGGAGCGATTCCCATCCCAACCAAATGATTCTTAGGATCTTCTCAAAGCTCTCAGCTATACTGCACGCACCCCCTGAGACACACACAAACAGTGAAGACAGTCAGTAAGATCAGTGTTTATGGTGAACGAATCACAGGAAATTGTGTACTTTTTCACAAAAAGTCAGGAATTTTAAGGTAACTCATCGGGGAAGAGGATTATGGGTACAGTACCAGTAAATAAGGTCCTTTGGCGGCCCAGTCGCGTGAGCTGCCGGAGCCGTACTCTTTTCCTGCCAGGATGATGAGGGGAACTCCATCTCTCTGATAGCGTTCAGCAGCTTCAAACACATCCAGCTGTGATTGGACAACACAAATCAAACCATGAGTTCAGAGTCGGAAGGAATCATGTTCAAGCCGGTTCAGTCTCGACACTAACCGTTTGTCCTGATGGAATGTGCAGCGTTTTGGGTCCGGTCTTCCCGATGAGACGGTTTTGAAGCTTAATGCTGGCAAATGTTCCTCGAGTCATCACGGCATCATTTCCTCTCCGTGCGCCATAAGAATTAAACTCACGAGGCGTCAAACTGAGTCAAACATATAGAGGAACTGGACTTAGTATCTGATCATCTTTATATCATAATATTTATCAACATAGTAATAAAAAGCAGGTATACTACAAAAATGTTATGCAAGCAGGAGTTCTGGGAACACTGACTCGAAACATATCGCTCAAATGAACTAATTCACTATAATAAACACTTACCCAGAGTCTAAAATGATTTAAGGACAAATATATGAAGCATATTGAAAAGAAACAGTTAACAAAAAAGCAATACTCATCTTACCGTTTGCTCTGCAGGTATTTGGCAGCGGCACTGACTCTTGCGATGCTTCCCGCTGGAGAAATGTGATCGGTCGTTACTTTATCACCCAGAAAGAGGAGCGGGTACGCGCTGTCAATGGACTGAGGAGCGCACACCTCTTTAGTCTGAGACGAAGAGAAACAGAGGTCGCGTTAATGTTGAAAAACAGTGGAAATGTGATGCGTGGGGAGAGCCGCATCTGAATGACACGTGTTGTTATTGTTAAATAAAAATGATGATAAAAAAAAAATATATATATATATACAGTACAGGCCAAAAGTTTGGACACATTACTATTTTTAATGTTTTTGAAAGAAGTTTCTTCTGCTCATCAAGCCTGCATTTATTTGATCAAAAATACAGAAAAAAATGTAATATTGTGATATATTATTACAATTTAAAATAATTGGTTTTCAATTTATTATACTTTAAATTCTTTTAAATTGTAATAATATATCACAATATAAAAAATGTTTCTGTATTTTTGATCAAATAAATGCAGGCTTGATGAGCAGAAGAAACTTCTTTCAAAACCATTAAAAATAGTAATGTGTCCAAACTTTTGGCCTGTACTGTATATCAATATTAGATGAAAAACCTTAACTTCAAAAACTTAAATGAAAATGAGAAATGCTGGCTTGGCAAATAACTTTTAAATACTAAAACGTATTTTTAAACCGAAAACAAAATATATATATAAAAAAAAATCTATTACATTAAAATCTAGTACATAAACGTACTAAAATTTAAATGAAAACTGAAAATTCTAAATATTACCAAATACAGTAATAGTATACAAATAACGCTAAAATAACACTGGATGACACTCACCAGTTTGCTGAAGAAGGACGGACAGCGGATGTATGTGGATTTGGGATCCCATGGGAAGAGGGCCGATTCGGCAGAGTCCAAACTGTTCCAGAACGTACTTCCTTTCTGCAGACGATCACACAAATCATCTTGTATTAACATAGGATTGTAATGATTCATCAGATTCAGTGAATCAATCAATTAAAATGAATCCTTTTGTTATATCTCCTGAAGAATATGTGCTATGAAACTCCTCCCACCTCCATCCGGATCTTCAGCTCTTTGAACATGGAGGCGATGACGATGTTCTCCTCTGTGAGGTTCACCTCCTCTTTGGATGGCCAGATATCGCGCAGATACACGTCCTTCCCCTCGGCGTTCACTCCTAGCGGTTCGGTCTCAAAGTTGATGCTGACTGTGCCTGCGATCGCATACGCCACCACCAGCGGGGGTGAGGCCAAATAATTCGCCCGAACGCAGTCACACAGACGTCCTTCTAAATGCCTGTTCCCAGACAGAACGCCACACGCCACCAAATCCCCCTGCACACGAGCACACAGCTCAGATTAAGATGCAGATGCTCAGATAGAAAGAGTCTAAATGAGAGTTCGGTCTCACCTGTTTAATGGCGTCTACCACATTCTCAGGTAAAGGTGCTGTGTTGCCCACACACGTTGCACATCCATAACCCGCCACCTCAAACCTGAAACCCACGATCGGAAAACATACAGAGGTCATTATTTAGACAATTGTTAGTGTGTTTGTGTGAAACAAGGCTATCATAAAGGCTATTATAATTTCACTATTATTTATTTCATTTTCTTTATTTTTATTATATAATGATTTTACATGTATTATTATTTTTTTTATAGTAATAATGTGATATTAAAATATTTCTAATACTCATTTTATTTATTATAAATATATTTTTAAATGTCAGTGGTATTTTTTGTTTTAGTAATAGCTGTCATTATTGATTTTTATTTAATTTATAAATTGTATTTATAAAGATTTAATACTCTTAAGATGAAAAGTTTACATTATGTCTTTTCTTTTTTAGGGAACATCTTGTGTGTTTTCAGCTCAGATGGTGTGAGCACTGCAGATAGTGTGTATATTATATTTGTGTGTAATTGTTCAGACACACACAGACACACACACACATATAGAGAGAGTGTGATAATGACATAATATAAAATATATTTATTATTTACTTTTATATATATTATAGGATTGAACACAAAAAAAAACTACAAAAAGCTAATTAAATCAAATGTATTGAATAAATATAAAAAATAAAACAAATACTAAAAAAATGTTTAAAATATACATTTTACAATTATATACAATTTATTCTTATATAAATAAATAATTTTGTTTTTGTTACCAATAATAACCTTGGTGTGCTCAAGTACGTGTATCTAATATTGTGTGTACCCGAGTTTCTTGAGGAAGGGCAGGACTCCGCTGGTGTTCAGGTAATGTGTGACGGTTCCACTGCCGGGCACCAGACTGGTCCTGATGTACGGCTTTACCGTCAGACCAGCCTCGACCGCTTTCTTCGCCAGTAGACCTGAACAAAACACAAACAAACACGTGAGATGCACTAAACACTGTGCAAACAGCTCACATCAGATCTGCAGATGTCTTGACGTACCTGCGGCCAGCATGACGGACGGGTTGCAGTTGTTGGTGCAGCTGATGATAGCAGCGATGACGACGGATCCGTGTGCCAGGTTGTACTCAGCCCCCTCGTGCAGGAACGGGACCAGAGTTGCCTGCTTGTCTTTGGATATGTGGAAGCCCTTGAAACCCACCTACATGGATGGCACAAAAAACAGACCAGCTAGCAACTTGGTACGATTCTTAATTGACAAATTGTGTGTGCTAATATGTGCATTCACCTTTTCATTCAGACAGTTAATAAAGTCTTCCTTCATGCAAGTCACGGCGACTCGATCCTGTGGCCGTTTGGGTCCACTGACATGAGGCACAATGGAGCTCAGGTTCATCTCGATGACCTACGACACCAACCACATCACATTTGTTAACAACTGACCTATGAAGTTTTACGGGGGATATACTCTGGATTTTTATATTGGTCTTTTGGTTACTCAATGATTTACACTACCTTTCAAAAGTAGAGATTTCTTTTAAAGGAACACTCCACCGTTTTTTCATATTAAACTACGTTATTCCCTTAACTAAGACGAGTTGATGCATACCTCTCTCGTCTCAGTGCGTGCACTCAATCGCTCTGGCGCGCGGCGACACTTTGATAGCACTTAGCTTAGCCCAGTTCATTCATTAGGACCCAAACAGAGATGAAGGTAGAAGCGACCAAACACCTCCACGTTTTCCCTATTTAAATACAGTTACACGAGTAGTAAAACTAGCACTTGGAAGCACTTCGACTCGGCGCAGTAAAAAGTCACGTTGGTTCTAATGACAGGAGTGAGAGGGAGAGGATTTTTCAGGAGTGATGATATTACTGCGCCGAGTCGAAGTGCTCCCAAGTGCTATTCCGCCATACATTATAGTTATCCGTTTTACCCGCTTAGAAAAGCGCCACGTTTTATTTTGTGTCACCATACTCGTGTAACTACTCGTGTAACTGTATTTAAATAGGGAAAACGTGGAGGTGTTTGGTCGCTTCTAACTTCATCTCTGTTTGGATCCTAATGAATGAACTGGGCTAAGCTAAGTGCTATCAAAGTGTCGCCGCGCACCAGAGCGATTGAGTGCACGCACTGAGACGAGAGAGGTATGCATCAACTCGTCTTAGTTAAGGGAATAACGTAGTTTAATATGAAAAAACGGTGGAGTGTTCCTTTAATCAGCAAGGACGCATTCAATTGATCAAAAGGACAGAAATGTTCCTGAGAAATAAATGAACCAACCTCTGAATACTGCGGCTCTTCTGATTGGTCATCGTAGGTTCTGAAGAGTTTAATAGCCTTCAGGTAGTCTTCTAAAACCACAAGCTTCTCCTCACTGCAGACTGATCAGAAAAAAACATTTTTGCGTCAAATTACACCCTTAATATCACTTTAGTCTTTTTAGTCTTAAGTACAAAGAGCGGTCCATACTGGTGTGTTTAAAGTGCTGCAGGGTGATGTCATCCACAGGAAAGAAGCTCACGGTGGCGCTGTACTCCGGGCACATGTTAGCGATAGTGGTCCGATCGGGAGCCGAGAGCTGCTGTACACCAGGCCCGAAGAACTCCACAAACTTCCCGTCGATTCCTGCCTGACGCAGATACTGAAACACAAAGATCAGATGTTAATATGTTATTTCTTCAGATGCAGACTCACTGAAGATGTCATGAAGATGACCTCCCTGTACCTTAGTAATGCCCAGTACTATATCAATGGACGTTGCAAGAGGACTGATGGTCCCCACGAGTTTACAGCCGACGACCTGTGGCAAAGTCAAAGACACTGGCTGACCTAACATGACCGCCTCTGATTCAATACCTCCAACTCCTGAAAGAGAGCATGAGAGAGAGAGACACATCGTGAGGCAAACAAAACAGAAGATTTCACTAATAATAACAGTAAGTAGTGACATCGTGCTCACCCCAGCCCAGGATCCCGAGGCCATTGATCATGGTGGTGTGGGAGTCCGTTCCCACCACACTGTCTGGATAAATAAACCCCTCCCCTTCCTGTACCACCTGACACAGGTACTCTAGGTTCACCTGATGCACTGTGTTGATGTCTGGAGGAACCACGTTGATGTTTTTGAAGGCTTTTGAACACCACTGGAGAGAGAGAGAACAGTCACAAACTCAAGACTTGCACTACCGTACAAAGGTTTGTGGTCTGTAGGACTTTTAAATATTTGTGAAAGAAGTCTCTTATGCTTACCGAGGCTGCATTTATTTGACAAAAACAGTAAATATTGTAAATATTATTACAATTTAAAATAATCTTTAAAAATATAATTTATTCCTGTGATCAAAGCTGCATTTTCAGCATCATTACTCCAGTCTTCAGTGTCACATGATCAAATCATGCTGATTTGCTGCTCGTGAAACATTTCCTCTTATTATTGCAAATGTTGAAAAGAGCATGGCATGTTATGTTGTCTTTGTGTAGAGAGCTCTGAAAACTCACCTTAAAGAACTCCAGCCTCTCTTTGTTTCTGGTTAGCTCCATCTCTTGATTCCTGATCATAGTTTCAGGCCTGTGTGCGTCAGACAGACATCAGCACATCAGAGAGAGCAAACAGAGTAATGTGAGATTAGTGTGTGTGTGTGCGAGGTGTAGACGTACTCTGACACGGGCTGCAGGTGGAAGGGGCACAGGAGGGGTGTGTTCTCTATCTGTACTGCTGCGGTTCTGCCACTGGGGGCGTCAGAGCAGGAGGTTTTACTGCAGCCGCCCCGATGACCCGGGCGTTGACCTGAACAGTGACTCCCTCGTGGAGATGGTCGACCGGCAGGAGATCTGACAGCGGCACCTTGACTCTCATCCACCGGGACTGAAGGGCTCTGGATGCCACTGAGAAATGAGGTAAACCATTGTAAGTCATTTTGTCGCTTGACAGTGAAAACGTGTTGCATCTTGCCTGGTTAAGTTCATAAAATGAGACCGTTCACATAAAAAAACTGAAGCACAATACATCACCAGCCTAATTACTGTGTACATTAGGACTTCTGGGCATAATCATTGTTTATGCTAATGCTGTAATTATAGGGTTTTTAAACATAAATACTGTTTAAATCCTTTCTCTTGCCCATGCGTTCACTCTCACCATTTGCTGTAGTCAATCTGAAGCGAATGATCTACGATGAGGTCTGTGGGGCATCTTGGGTTCACCAGGTTTGGATCAACCCCCTGTTTAACTAAAGCATCTCTCATGGCTGCCAGATCCACCATAGCAGGAATTCCCCTGTGAACACACACATGGACGCATCAGGACATTCCAACTTTATGAACAGGCCCAGTTAATGTGCAGACGTTGTTAAGGGCTGCCCGATTAATCAAAATAAAGCTGAAATCACAATATGGCTTAGTGTTGTCATCAAATTGCAAAGACTGCAACTGAATTTAATATACACCGTGTTCTTAAACCTGGATTTTTATTTTTTTCTAAATCGAAATGATCATTAAAAAAAAAAAAAAATCCCAATTTGATTTCTTTTCCACAAATCGTGTATCCCTTGTCGATAACTCACGTAAAATCCTGCAGCAGAACCCTGGCGGGCGAGAACACCACCTCGGCCTGGTTCTGCTGCGTTTGCCAGTCCAAAATATTAGAGACATCCTCTGTCTTTACGTAGAACCCGTCACACTTCCGAACGGCGGACTCCAGGAGAACCCGCATACAGAACGGCAGTCTCTCTACAAGATAAAGAGCCAGTTAGTGATTTGATTGCATGTTCTTATAAGTGATGTCAGTTGTATCTATGCATGAATTATTTAGTTTTATGCTAACTCACCATATCTAGCATCATTGCTGAGCTTCTGTGGATTGAAATACCTCAGCTCTTCATACTGCTCGCTCCGGAGAGTGTCGATCAAATCGCCAAACGGATGTTCTGTAGAGAATAAAGCATTTTGAGAACGAGCTGATATATTTGTGCAACAGAGAAGGAAAAGAATGGCTTGTGCGCCTTAAACTCTGGATTCGAGTTTGTCCTGCAACAACCAAACAGAACTGGACGACAGCAGACCAACACCTGCAGGGCTCATTTAACTCAGAAGCCTCGTTTACACTGCAGGTCTTGATGCCCAATTCTGATTTGGTGCCTATATCCGATTTTTTTTGACCGTCCGTTTACACGTTCTTTCAATTGTGACCCATATCCGATTCATGCATTTACACTTGCCATACTATCTGAAAAATCGCGCATGCTTAAAGGGTTAAATTCACTTGCACAGATGGACGAACGCAAAATATGCTTGATGCTAGCTCTGCGATATATCGAAGTTCGCCAAACATACCATGATTTTGAGGTGGAGGAGGACGAAAAGTGCCATCACTGCAGCCTGTGCTCATGCTTCAGTTATTGTGTTCGAGAGAGATCTCAGGACTGGTGGGAGCTTTAACGAGGAGCAGTGGGTCCGAAATTTTAGGATGAGCAAGCCAACCTTTGATATCTTGTGCCAACTTTTGTCCACATTCCTCTCCCACGAAGACACAACGTTTCGTCTGGCCATCCGTCCCTCTGCAGATGCGCGTCAGAGTAATACTCATCATTAAACCACGGAGACGTTGCCTATTGCCTCAGAAAACTCGATCTGCCTGTTTACATGACAGTTGCATTGGCACATATCCGATTTATTTCCACATATGAATGAAGCCTGAAACCGATCTCGAAATATCCGAATGCATGTTTTTTTTCCCCCTGTTTACAATGTCATAGAACACATACAATCTGTGTCACATATGAGCAAAAAAATCTGAATTTGGTCACATTTCACTGACAGTGTAAACGAGGCCAGAGAGAGTGTTACTGCGTCCCAATTCGCCTACTTATTACTATGCCCTAAAAGTATGTACTGTTTTTGTGAAGAAAAGGTATATACTTTTGAGTATATACTCAAAAGTATATACTATTGTTGTATATACTATTCTTTTTGAGCAGAAAAGTAGGCAAGCTTTGGGACATACTGCGTCTTTAACAGATAGCTAGTTAGTTATGTGCATCCGGTCACTGTTTGGATTCTCACCGGAAAAGGTAGACCCTCCGGGTATCTTTGGAATACTCATTTCAACATACTACGATTTGGGACACACAAATTCTAATTTCGAATACTATTTAGGACGGATAGTATGTGAATCGGGACGCAGCATGGGACGCTGAACCGTGTTCATTGACCTTCACATCTTAAAGTTCCCATTTAAGGCACAAGTCTGCAGCTGTGCCACTCGTGTTGGCAGTGAGTACTGAGAGCTTACAAGCCCAATTCACGTTCAAATAAGGGATGCATCAAACATTCAGAACGAAATGCTCTGAAGAGAATCATTGAAGAAGAGAAAAGTAAAAAGTGAAATGTCAGTGTTCAGCTTTGAAATGGGTTCATCTATTAAAGCATATTATGATCAAAATTCAAACACAATTTCAAATTAAGTATTTGCATTTCCTCATTGTGCTTTAAGGTTCTCATGCCTTGAAGCAATGCCTTCTTGGTTATCAAGGACATTAATAAAGTCTTTGAGACTTTTGTTAAAGAACCGGTCACCTATTTAAAAAATATAAAACATGCAGTTTATTTTTGAAGGACACAGAAATGCTTTTATCATCCAAATCCAAAGAACTTTCCAGAGCACTGGTAGTATTTTTATCATAATAGTGTATAAAAAAAGCCATTTACTATGAGTTTTTGGGGTAGACTTTGTTTAGATCCAGTATTGCATTGAAAAACACATCGACTGTTGGAATATAGTTGTTGGAATAGTTTAATATATATCACACACACACACACACACACACACACACACACACACACACATAAGACAAATTACTTCCACAGATGAATCCTAATAGACACACAGAAGTGAAACAGGTTGTGTTATAATTTCACTGCAAAGTAACACCAGCACTGTTTGCAGTGAGATCTGTCAGAAGACATTACAAAAAAAGCATTACATGCAGAAATAAAATGTTTGACGGTTCACTAAACCAAGAGAGGACAACAAAACTAAATCATGATATAACACACACACTAGTGCTCATGCACAGCAGTGTATTTCAGCAGTTCCCAGTGTGACTGCATGTGTGGAGGAGGATGAACAAGCAAAGACACACACTTATCACTCACACCCTGCGTCTGCTGCACGTGCTAGATTAGGTTAGATGAGTTTAGATTAAACTGCAGCAAAGGAACACAAACCTGCATCCACCACATAATATATGGATGAACACAAAAATCCCCTGATCTTTATTTACGACATGGAAGATAAAGATACTGGGTGGGAAAAGTTAAATAACACTCTCGCTGACAGACCAGCAGATTACAGCAGGACAGAGCACTAACACGACAACATGCACACAGTTAATCATAATTATACAACCTATAGCTCTGAATGAAACCACTGCAGACATTAAAGACGACATTAATTAGGCTAGTACATTTATTATGAGGACGGTTCCCTCCTAAAGTTTCTCAGTTTTGGGGACATTTGGTTCCCTGAAAGTATAGCCTATACTTGTGACTTCTTTTCCAAGACTAATATATATATATATAAATATTTTTATTTTATTTTTATTGTTGGAGCTAGATGTAATTTTAGTATAATGTCAGCATGAGGAAGAAGTGTAATCAATTAGAAAAATGTAATATTTACACACACAAAAAAAGGTGTTACTCTAAAAAAAGGCCCAATGTGATCAGAATCCCAAGTTTCCAAAAACTTCCACACAATGTAGGTTTTACAGTTTGGGAGACATTTAGGTTCCCACAAAAGTATAAACCTGTGACTTGCTTTTCAAGACTAAGTAAATTTTAAGACACTAAGGGTTCATATACATTTAGCTAGTCTAACAAATCGGCTCATTTAAAGGGTTAAACAGTTCACCCAAAAATGAAAATTCTGTCATTAATTACTCACCCTCATGTTTTTCCAAACCTGTAAGACTCTCGTTCATCTTCATAACACAAATGAAGATCCTTTTGATGAAATCTGAGAGATTTCTGATCTCACAGAGTCTTCGCAAGTACCACTTTCAAGGCCCAGAAAGGTTTTAAAGACATCATTAAAAATAGCATTAACCTACGGTGGTTTAACCTCAATTTTATGAAGCAACAGAAGTGCTTTGTCTGCGCAAGAAAATATAATTTACCAGTTTATTTACACAATATTAATCTCTAACGCACATTCACACAACAACGTCCGCTAAATAAAGCGGTAAATCATGTTTTTTTACTTGTGTTGCTTCAGATTAAACCACTGGAGTCACATGGCTTACTTTAATGATGTCTTTACTACATTTCTGGGCCTTGAAAGTGGTAGTTGCATTGACTGTCAATGGAGGGAAAGAAAGCGCGAGATTTCACCAAAAGATCTTCATTTTTGTTCTTAAGATGTACGAAAGTCTTACTTGATTGGAACAACATGAGGGTGAGTAATTACTGACAGAATTTTCATTTTTGGGTGAACTAACCCTTTAAAAATCATAATTTGTCTAGAATGACCTTTTTCGAAAAAGTACGTTTATGAACCTTTGACACCAGAGAGAACAACCTCATTAGAAGATCAAGTAATTGTATAATTGTGAAGAAATAAATACAAAGATTGTGCTTTACCCTTACAAACGTTGTTCTCTGTGCCAGTACCATGGTATAGTGATTGTATTTGATCATAATACTTCTTCAAATCAGATATAATACACATAATGGTACTGAATAATTATCATATTCGAATACTATGGTATTTACATAGCACATTAAAGTAAGAACACTATGGAATTACCATAGTACATGTGCAGAAAACGAAACACCAAAAAGCGTGGTAGTACTATGGTAACGTTACATGTGTGTTATTGTAAACAACACATAATAATCGAGCATAATAGGATTGTGCATTGTTCCTATTAAGATGCCTGGCTAGACAACATTTTGGGCATTAAAGACGTGTTAAACAGAAGCTGTCAAGCTGGACATCTCATTGAGTTTTGACACACATCAGTTTTAGATCGCGTGAGATGCATCGTGTAATCGCACGCGATCTGGACGTCAGTCGCTCTCTCGCCGCTAGCCGCAGTGCTAACGACAAAACCGACTCGTTCATCCTTTTATAAGTGAATATTTGAGGACTGCTTTGACACACATTTGTGACTTCGCATATAACCAGATACATACTTCTCTGTCAGGGCGTAAATTAGATGAATATTGTTATTTAAAACCGCACTTACCGTTCTGAGGTGATCCCAGCGCCATGATGAGTCCTAATATTAACACGACTCCACTCTCTCGAGCCACAACAGCTAGCCAACCAGCGAACAGTTCCTCCCTGGAGAACTGTCCAATCAGCTGAAAGCATCTCGCACATCGCACATCGCCATCCAATAAAAAACACTACCTTCATCACTTTGGTTATTTAATAGATGTCAAGAGAGCATCTATTAGTTTTGATGATTAATTAATTAATTATTATTTTTTATATAAAACATATAGCTTAAAATCATTTTCAATAGACAAGTAGCAATTTTCATCTTTTTTTCCTATTTTTTTTTTAAACCATGTAAATATTTTTAATTGTAAAAAAATATATATATCTTATTTTTCGTGTTACTAGGCATTTAAGAAATAAAAATATGAATAATAATGCTACATTCATATTGACAAAGAAGTTCTACATATCTACAAATCATTTTTTCCCATTTCATAAATTATTTTAAGAAATCGTCCAGTGTTTTGTATAAATGCAATGCATTTTAATACAAGGCTTGATCTCAATAAACAAGTAGCAAGCTATATATATATAGTAGTATATATATACACTAAATTACATATTTCTTAAAATAATATAATAAATAGCGCTCCTCCTGTGTCAATGACCAATCAGCAGGCAGCAGAGGTCGCTCGTCCTGTCAGTGACGTTTGAGAATGCGCCGGAAGTGTAGCAGAGCAAGTGTTGTTCGGTTCGATCGACATGACTTTACATCAGGAGCTGCAGGCCGCTGATCGGTCACAGAATATGCAGTTTTTAGAGGCATAATAGCGGATTTATCTCATGACTGGACCGCGCAGCTCCGCTTGAGGCCGCTGGATGTAGAAACAGCAGATATGGCGAGCTAAGCGAGTGAGTTACTGTGTGTCAGGGTGGGAGGTCAAATGAAGTGTCATGTAATCTGACGGGCGATATTTTTTTTTACCAGGGGTGTCAGGTGGTATGTTGTGTAACGCGCATGTGCAGTTCTAGAGAGTCGGCGAAACAAATGACATTTCTCCATGTAATGAAGAGTAACGAGAAAGGTTTAATTAGAATAGTAATGTATGTTTTTCATTGTGCGATTGTTAAGTCATTTTGGGACAGATTGTATGAGTGGTTGAAGACAAAACATGTAACACCTGCCTTTGACTATCACATGTTAAATTTGGCAACAAAAATATAGAATTTTTGTGTATAATATATTGATCGTGGCCGAGTTTTACCTACACAAATGTAGATTTGTTAAAGTTTCTCCATGTTTTGCGGCATTGACATTTTTTTATTTCAAACCTTAAAACAATTACAAAGGAATGCCTTAAAACTCTCTAAATAACTGGCAATATATATGGATCAATATATGGATTGTAAAAATGCATAGTTCACATCTCAGATGTTCTATATTATACACTTTTTTGTTTGTTTGTTTACACGTGTCAAGAGAGACATTATCTCTGCAGAACATAAGCATGACCTTCGAACTCTGTACCTTCAGATCTGCAACATGCAGCTTGTATGAAATGTTGTGATTTTTGTCATTTCAGGTTATGCGGGAGAGGAGCGAGTGTGTGCGCGTGTGATTTAGTGTGTGAGGTCATCGGCCGCAATGATGCAACAGAAGCGCAACCTTCAGATCATCGAATGGGAGGATCTGGACAAGAGGAAGTTCTACTCGCTGGGCATCTTCATGACCATGACCACGCGGGCCGCCGTCTACCCGTTCACCCTGATCCGCACCAGACTGCAGGTGCAGAAGGGCAAGTCGCTCTATAACGGCACCTTCGACGCCTTCTGTAAGATTCTGAAGGCCGATGGGGCGCGTGGCCTTTACCGAGGGTTCATGGTCAACTCGTTCACACTGATCTCAGGTCAGGCCTACATCACTACCTACGAGTTGGTAAGGAAATATGTGTCCTGTTACACGTCCGATAACACGGTCAAGTCTCTGGTGGCGGGCGGAGCGGCGTCACTGGTGGCCCAAAGCATCACGGTGCCCATCGACGTGGTGTCCCAGCAGCTGATGGTGCAGGGGCAGGGGTGTCAGCTCACTCGCTTCAAACTCAAACCCAAGATGGCGGTGACCACGTCCAAACACAAAGTCACATTTGGTCAGACCAGAGACATTTTGGTTCTGATTTTTCACACGGATGGATTACGGGGGTTTTAGCGGGGATATGTGGCGCGCTGCTCACCACATACCCAACAGCGCCGTCTGGTGGCCCTTTTATCACTTTTATGGAGGTAAAGGAAATAAATATTTAGTGAGGCATCGAAATGGTTTCCTGACCCAAACAGATAAAGTTCAAGTGCAACAGCCAGGTTCCGGTAGAGGTTGAACGACTTCAGATTTTAAAAGTCGACATTTTGTGATTAAAGTCGAATCGACGTCGACTAGTCGCCAATGATGTCATTAATGAACAAATAAGCCGGAACCTTGAGCTGAGACTCGAACGCTGGTTGCCTTGTGCACAGATACATAACAGCTTATTTTTATCGGTTCTTTTGTCTTTGGGTCGTTATATTCCTCACAGATTTCTGCTCGTTCTAAATCAGATACAGATAAACACATTAGAGATTATATTTATATGAATGAATGCTTTAGTGAGAGAGCGATTGCGTGTGAATTAATTCTACCTGGCAGCGTCTCTCTAATAATAGTAAAGCTGTGGGTTTTAGTTACTAAGAAATATATGCTAGAGCTTTTCAGTTTCTAAACTATTTTATTGATAAATCACAGAACAGTGTTGACCATAAAAACAGCGCAAAAGTGGACTTCAAAGATTTCTTATCCTGTTGCGCCCTCTATAGGCCATGATCAGCGACTAGTCGAAATCAAGCTAAAAGTGTCATGGCAGAGCATTAAATTCAACTAGTCAGTGCAATATTTTAATAATAACTTCTAAACCTTTAAAGACAGACTCATAGTTATGTATTTGTTAAAGCCATCAGTTCACATTTTAACACATATATTTTAAGGGAATTCCTGGTGAAAAACTACATTACCCATGATGCTGTGAAAAAAAATTCCACCAATCAGATAGTTTCAGCAAACAAAAAGGCCAGAGCAATGAAGCAATGCTTCATGGGATTGTAGTTCTTTCCCTCATTAAAGCTGTTATGTACATAGTCGTGTTTTACCTCTTTTTGTCTGATTTTCAGACAAAGTTTGTAATGTTGTGATTCATGGCTTAAAAAGTTTAAACATACTTTTTTTTTTTTTCACTCTATGTGGAAAATAATTGGGAAATAATATTTGTAGTTATATAATTATGTTTCTACTCCAGTTTGTTGCTTAACTATTAACATTTAACCACACTGTGTGTGTTTCCAGAGCAGCTCTCCAAACTGGCCCCTGCTGACTGTCCGCACCTCCTCCTGCAGGCCGTGGCGGGACCGATGGCTGCCGCAACCGCCTCCACCCTGACCAACCCCATGGACGTGGTCCGAGCCAGAGTACAGGTACAAACAGTCACTTTAAAGTGCCTCTATTATGCTTTTTCCAATATTAACTTTCATGCAGTATTTAATAAATCAGCAATTCCAGTCTCACTTCCTGTTACATACCGACTTAACAAATTTGCATAATGGTCTTCATTGGCCCCTCAAACACTGTAGTTGTAGCTGTGATTGGAAGAGTTTGGATCAACTTTGCTGAACTTCCTAAGGATGAGGACTCGTGCTCGGATTGATACGAACTCTCAGAAAGGAGCGGTTTAGAGAAACTGAAGTTTTGCTGCTTCATCTTTTTTTATAAACACTGTGATTTTATATATTTACACAGTCAAACCAAAAATTATTCAGACACCAGATATTATTTTTTACTAGTGGGTGCAGGACACTATAGTTAATTTATGTAAGTGAGGATAGCAAAATAAAGTATACTGTGACATATTATACCCAAAAATGATTCATACAGTGGATTACCAGTAACATTTGGGACCAAAAATGATTCAGACACTTTGACCTGACCATTATTTGCTGCAGTTTTTTTTCTTTAATTGCTAATGCTAGCTTTTTACACCACAGACTGAACAAAATGAAGCATTGCTTGGTAATTGGTTGACCTAAATTGGTATTTTCTAACAGCTGACAGATATTCAACCTGATTCATTTGTGAGACGGTCTAACAGAAGGATGGACAAAACCAGTGAAATATCAACTGATTTGATAACACTGAGTTCTTGTCATATTTTATTACCATTTTCTAAACTATAGCGAACACACTGTATAATGTGAAAATGTTGAAGGTGTCTGAATAAAATCTGAATACATTTTGGTTTGACTGTATATTTTATATATAGAGAGAGAGAGAGAGAATTTTCAGATTTTTTTTAATATAATTTAAAAATGGATTCATTTTCATTAAATTAATGTTTATGTATAATTGTACATAAATGATACAAATTTGTATGTATGTGTATTTTAATTTATTAATTTTTTTAAAGTCCATTTATAATGTTAGTCCAGGTATTTCAGAAGTTTCGTGCCGTTTTCTGATCCTCACAATGACTGTATCTTTAAGACTTTATATGTAAATGAGCTCTATTATAAACTAACCTGCCTGATCTCTGTACTGATGAAGTTTCATCATCATCAGGTTCAGATTAGAGTTAATCATTATGATAACGTGATCATATTGTATATTTTCGCTTCAATATTGTATATTTCAAAAGGCAACAACTGTTCTTGTCTTTCAAAATATGTCTCTTTAAAATGCATTATCATGTAATTATTGTAAATGATTCATATAGATTTGAGCTTTGTGAGATAATACACTGTGCGTGTGTTTGCAGGTTGAAGGTCGTTCGTCTGTGATCGAGACGTTTAAGCAGCTCCTGGCCGAAGAGGGGGCGTGGGGTCTCACCAAGGGTCTCTCTGCACGCATCATTTCCTCCTTGCCCACGTCTGTCATGATCGTCATCGGTTACGAGACACTGAAGAGACTCAGTCTGCGTCCTGAACTGGTGGACAGCAGACACTGGTGAAAAACACTCACCTGACGGTATACCTCAGCCTTTTAAACGGATGCCTTTTATTATTTCAACCATTTATAATGACCAGGCAATAACTGACTCTCAAATGTGAAGATCTATGTCCTTTCTCGTGGATTTTGTACATTTTGTGACCTTTAATCGGTTCCCGTGAACTCTGGCCCACACTAGTATTTTGTAACGAGGTGTCATGGAGCTCCTTATTTGTCTTTTTCGCTTGGTATGTGTTTGTTTATCAGAGGTTTTTAAGTGAAAAATCTTTTGACTGGTGAATTTGAGTCTTTCTTGTGAATCTCATGCAGTGCCCTTCACTTCATATGACAGGAAGTGAGATAATCACATCTGTTACATGCTAGGAAGAATGAGAACATGGCTGCGTCCGAAATCTTAAAATTGCTGCCTTTGGAGGATGATTTCCAACGTATGACACGTCCGACCGAATGCAACGTTGGCTTCACTTCCTGTCTCCTGAGAAACCTTCATCTGATCCATTTTTGAAGGCAGCATAGATGTATCCTTCGCTGCCTTTGATATCCCATAATCCGGTGCTTTCCATTCTGTGGCAATTGAGCTAAAAAATAAAGATGGTGCCTGAAAGTTGTGGTTGGTGGTCAGTTTGTGTGTAAATGTACGTTTTTGACCAACATTTATAGCGAGAAATTACCGTTGTATTAATGAAATATTTGCTTATCACCAAAGTTCGCTCTATTTTGCTGTAGATCATTGAACCGTTACATTGCCTGAAATCAGGCACCCTTTGTGCGCAAACGTCGCCTTCAAAGTCATTTCCTGATAAGGCAGCAAGGCAACAAGTCAGCTACGTAAGTTTTGGGACGCAGCCCATGTATGGGCTTTTCACACTTGTTGAAACCCTAGGGAATTTTTAATTTTTTGAATATTCAGGTTTTGAGATTTCACGCCGTACGTTTTTAAACCCTGAGTTTGGGCCGGTTCACAATGCGTTTTTGCTGTTAACAACATGAAGCGGGTCAGTGGGACAAACAAAACAAAAAGCGCTGACTAGAAACACGTTTTTAGCGCCACATTATTAGAATGACTCGTCACGCGCGAGACGCTGTTAAAGACGCGAGCGCGACGGTTAAAGATGGCGGTGTAACGCGTCTTTACATTGAAAAATTATGGAAAATTTGTGCATGGAAAAACGCGTTCTTTGTGTTTAAAGGTCCCTAAATGTTATTATTTACTAGCTTATTAACATTGGTTAAGTACATTTACTCTCACTGTGTTCTGAAACATACTATTTTTTATTTTATTTTTTTTTGCACATTTTTTTGCAATTTTAACAAACAGAACAAGTCGATACATACAAGAAATATAAACAATCTTTCAAAACAAAAGAGAAATTATGGTTCAGTATACATTAAAAGAGGAAATGTGAAAGAAATTTAAATCTATTCAACAATAGTCTTAGTTCTTAAACATACTAAATAGATATTTTCTATCGCTCGTTTTAAATACCTTTCACGGTTTGATATTTTTAACTTTTTCCTTTAGACATTTGATTAACGTGTGAAAGTTTCTGACTGTACAAAGGTCATGAATATTCAATAAGGCAAGACTTGATTAAGGTTGCTGTAACATATATATTCATGGTTATGCAAATTTATAGGGCAATTTATTGTGAAATTCATGCCTGGAAAGATTTATATTAAATACAAATTTACTAATAATATATTAAATATCCTATTGGCTTGAAACTGCTCTTTGTGTGTATTCACTATACAATGATTGTTAAAATACAACAGGATAAATCATGTAAATTAATTTGTGAACCCAGGGTTAAATAGTGTGAAAATCCTTGTGAGAAAAGTTAGAAAGTATCATGTAATGTATGACAATTCAACCTCCTTTGGACTGTCATATTTTGTGTTTTTATTATACCTTGTCTTTAACTTTCAGAAAAACTGTGTTTCGGGGCCAAAGCTTTTACAGTTGATATGTTTTATAAATGTGCTTCATATGCCATAGTAGTTTTTGTCTAAGATTGTTTCTAATTGAATCTGTCACAATCAGGTGTGAATTAAATGAACCGCACAAGAACGGAACCGTTTGGGATTTCTTTGCTAGTGTAGCTCACAAACACTCTAAAGCATTTAATAGTAAAGTTCTGCTCTGGGTTGTTATGAAAATTATTTTTACATGTCTGCTATACAGTAAAAAAAAAAGTGTGAACTAAGGTCTCTGAATTGTTAATGGTGGTGCAGTAACATTTGGTGGCATGTAGAGGGCGTGAATTGATCAGAACAGCCATGTTTGCACTCAAGTCGTGTAAAAAAAGCTGAAATATAGAGAATTTTAACATTTTATTTGATTTTAAATTAGGAGATTAAACTATAATGAATATCATACTTCCTGGTAAAAATGTCATCTGTCAAAATAAATGTGTGAATTCTGAACAAGCGAGACAGCAACAAGTTTTTAGAAAAAAAAAAAACATTTAATTGAATCACCATATATAGATGTTGACATTGCAATGAAAATAAAAAATAATTTGCATGCATGTTGTGGTCTTGAGTGGGTGTGGCTATCAGAGCTTCAGTTCGGACAGTCGTAAATGTGAATGGCTCTGTCATCACCGGCAGAGACGATTTTTGAGCCCGTGGGGTTGTATTTCACACTCCAAACCTGCACACACACACACACACACACACACACACACACATTATAATTAAACATTTTCAGCATCATTACTCCAGTCTTTAGTGTCACATGATCCTTCAGAAATCGTTCTGATTTGCTGTTCAAGAAATTATTATCAGTGCTGATTAATATTTTGTGGAAATCATGATACTTTTTTTTTTCCAGGATTCTTTGATGAAAAGAAAGTTAAAAAGAATGGCATTTATTTCAAAAAGTACTCTTTTGTAATATTTTAAATGCCACTTTTGATCCATTTAATGCGAAAAAGATATAAGAAATAAAAGAAATAAAGAGTTTTAAAAAGAAATAAAACCCTAATTTGGATTATTGAACCCAAACGTTTGAGTAAATGAATGTAACGTCACTCACCTGGTCCTGATGATCAAAGAACGTGTTCACACATGATCTGCTGCTTGTGTCCCACACCTTCACGCTCTTATCAGACGAACTAAAAAAAAGCAACAAATAAGAGTTCAGAAACACACAAACTACATTTTGATTCCTAGTTTCCCTTCATTTGAGGTGCATCAGCTCTTGCCTGGACACAAAGTGCGTGTCGTCAGGTGAAAAGGCCACGTTCAGCACCCAGGACCCGTGACCGCTGAGTGTCCCGGCCAGGTTAGCGTGTTGCCTGTGAGACACACAAACAACAAGAACTCAGAGTTCAGTGTGCTTGGAGGTGAAAGACACACGTAAATCTGCTTGAATCCAAACGTACACGTCATAAATCTTGATGTAGCCATCGTCTGATGCGGTTACCAGCAGCTGAGAGTCTGGAGAAAAGGTCAGAGACCTGATAGGCATCGCATGACCTGGAAAGAGAGCACATCTTATTTGCATCCCACTTATTGGCTACTGTACCTTTAAGACTTCTGTATGCAAACTGTGTGGTAGAATGAATGATGCTGAAAATTCAGCTTTGACGTCACAGGAATAAATAACCTTTAAAGCGTTTTAAAATAGAAAAAATTATTTTGAATTGTAATAATATTTTCATATTTTTACTGTATCAAATAAACGCAGCCTTGGTTAGCAGAAGAAACTTCTTTCAAAAACATTAAAATATCTCAATTATTCCAAAGGACTGACTGGTAGTGTAAAAACTGAAGCACATCTAACATTCAACGTTATTTCCAGCTGTACTTGTTGGAGCAAATGAAAGGGATGAGTGAGCGATGGAGCGATGCAGGAAGACGAAGAGGAAAAATGGAGTCGCGCAGTGACAGGAGCCGCAGTTTACGGCCCTTGAGGGACGGCCAGAGACGCAAACAGGTTTTTCCACCGCATTCACGTAACCCATAATCACTCTAAATGCATCTAGCAGAGCAACGGACAGAACGTCTACAGGACGGACACTGCTTTAATAGAGGAAACTAAAGGCAGCTTGAATCATGTGGGAGAACATTTTCACCTTCCAGCGTGTGCAGGAGTTTCCCAGTTGCAATATCAAATATATTAATGATCCCGTCTATCGCACCGCTGGCTAAGTGCTTTCCATCTGGACTCTAGAGAGAGGGAGAGAGAGAGAGAGAGAGGGGGAGAGAGGTTGTGTGTGTGAGAGAGAGAGAGAGAGAGAGAGAGGGGGTGTGTGTGTGAGAGAGAGAGAGAGAGAGAGGGGGGGGG
>FLSR01004885.1:2957154-2968374 GCA_900092035.1 Leuciscus waleckii | reverse complement strand
AAGGAGAGAGAGAGAGAGAGAGAGAGAGAGAGAGAGAGAGAGAGAGAGAGACAGTTGAGGCGAGAGGGGAGGGACAGGGTGAGTGAGAACATAAGACAGAAAGGCAACGGACGATCACAAAGAGAGTAGAAAGGAGAACAAGTGTAGCGAGGGACCAGAGGAGAAGACAGAGCAGGACAATCTGACGCTCAAAATGCCTCCCAACTTCGCCGGCACCTGGAAAATGAAGAGCAGTGAGAATTTCGATGAACTTCTGAAAGCTCTCGGTAATATTACATTCATCATACATCATGTTGGCTTGTCTCCCTCACCTGCAGGCGTTCACGTCAGAACGTCTCGGAGAGGATGGAGAGATGGAGAGATGGTTCAGGCTAGACTCGGCTCTGGAGGAGATGTTATCATACACTAGAATCTGAGAGGGCTGATTATTCACATTTATCACGATGGGCGAGGTGGTTAAAGTGGGTCACATGGTTGTTAAAGTTAACTGAGGGCTTTGTGTTTGGTATATTCACTTCAGGGGTTTGTTTCACTGTAAGACAGGAAGGTCTCAGAACGGTTCGGAAAGAAACATCAGGCAGTCTTGAGCCAAACTCTGGGTGTGACAGTGACAAATTTGACATTTATGCATTTGGCAGATGCTTTGAGGAATGTATTATATGTGCGCTCCCTTGGGATCAAACCCACTGTGGTTGCATTGCCAGCACTTTACTAGTTGAGCTACAGGAACAATTGTATTGCTTTGTCAAAGCTCAGAACTTTGTCTCAAAACAGTGTAACAATTGTAATATTTTATTATAATATTTATTAATATGTTGAATTAGCTTTTTTTATATTTGTCATTTTTTTTTATTGTTTTTTTTTATATATTTCTATTAAGGTTTTTATTACAGTTTGAGTACATTTTCTTTAGTATTTCAACTTAATTTTAGTTAGTTTCCAAGGCAATATTTCAAATTTTCGTTTACATATTTTAAGTTTATAATTAATTTACATATTTATATAATAATAATAATAAAATATTTATATTGTATATTATTTCAGCTTTATTTCATTTAACAAAAAGAATATTAATTTTTTTTGTTTTAGTTAGCAATAGAACACTGTCTCAAAAAATACTCACAAATAAAAAAAATCATTCACATACAGTAAAAGTATCAGGGAAAAAAATAAAAAACGCAGATCAGATCCTTTGGTCTTATTGAGATCACTGACTTTTGATTGCAGACTTTGGTAACATGAGAAAAAATACACCTTTTTCTTCTAGAAGAGCAAATGCAGTCTATGAGATATTACAAAGATCTAATTTGAATGTCTTCTTACCAATTCGCAGGTTTAAAATAGGCTGTATTGAGCCGTCACACTATTTTATGAGAATGTGCATATGGATTTGAAGCTGTTTTTTGGTTGCAAACTGCTGTTAATGTGATAAAATCCCACAGATGTTGCTGGTTTTAAACCACTTAGGCTGAATCTCTCCGAGGTGGGTACCGGGATGAGCCGAGGAACACCCAGAATGAGAAAATACATTTTTCAGAAGTTGCTAATCCACTCACGTCTTTCTGTAACAACCGTGCTATGGTCCAAACCAGAGCAAAAACTATTCTAACACTCCCAGAATTCCACAGATTCATCCTGAGGGATCCTCATGGCAGAGCACTGAAACAAACTCTTCTGAGGACATTATAATTTAAGAGAACAGCAAGCCTGGAATTATGTTCAATTAGAATCAAGGCTAAAACAACAGAAGGTTTTCTTAGTATTTCTGCTTCGAAATGAAAAAAAAGAAAGCTTTCTCATTCCTTCCAACTTTACAATTTGTATATTTTAACCATTGCACTAAAAGTATGTACTTAAACCAGGGATGGGAAAGTACATTTTATACATGCAAGACTGTGTTAGTCTACACTCTGCATCAAAAAAAAAAATAGTGTATTGATGTAGTTTTGTTGTGTATTGTTCATGTCTTTAAAACTGTGCACCCAGGTGTGAATGCTATGCTCCGGAAAGTGCCGGCTCGGCCGCAGCCAAACCGCACGTGGAGATCCGACAGGACGGAGAGCAGTTCTACATCAAGACCTCCACCTCTGTGCGCACCACTGAAATCAGCTTCCGCATCGGAGAGGAGTTCGACGAGGAGACGGTGGACGGCAGGAAATGCAAGGTGAGTCGCATCACCGGCGGAACGAGACACGGACGTGCTGAGCTTCACAGGGGCCGGTTAAGCCCCTAAAGCCACCCAGAGGCCCGGGGACACATAAACAAGCGTCATTCGAGAACTGTAGGGCAGAATTACAGGAGGAGAAAGCTCAACGGGAGAGAGAAGGAAAAATTAAATGCTCTATATGTCTGTCTGTCTGTCTGTCTATCTCTCTATCTATATGTCTGTCTGTCTGTCTATCTATCTATCTATCTATCCTGTATCTGTCTGTCTATCTGTCTATCTATCTATCTGTCTGTCTATCTGTCTATCTATCTGTCGTTCTATCTGTCTATCTATCTATCCTGTATCTGTCTGTCTATCTATCTATTCTGTATCTGTCTGTCTATCTATCTATCTATAAATCTGTCTATCCTGTATGTGTCTGTCTGTCTATTTATCAGTCTATCTGTTTATAAACAACATATTCATTATTTTATTAATAAATAAATGTACATTTAACTGTTATGCATATTAAATTTGTAAGTTCTATATTAGTTTTTTTGTGTCCATATTTTTGGGGGAATTTTTTATTTTTTTTTACTTGTTTACATGTATTTGTAAACTTTATTATAATTTACAAATTTGACAACTACGTTATCGGCAGTTTTATGGTGCGAAAAAAACGTAATGAACGTCCCTTATTAACATAATTAAGCAAACTTAACCTTCTCGTTTGCTTAAAATCCACTGTTGCAACAGTGTGATTCCCCTCGAAGCTTTAGTCCAAGGCTTTAAATTCTTCAGTGCAGAATTTTCAGAAATGGTTATAGAGAAAATGAATGAGTAATAGACACTTCAGAGAAACAAATCCACCACCGTTGAGCTCAGCAAGCCCCTAAACGCTGGTAACGGACACCGCTGTTTTTCAGATAACTCCTCTGGACATCTCGGACTCTGATTTCAGACGATACGCGCTCAGACACGTTTATGTAGATTTACATTAGTTCACCTCGCATCCATCAGGACAAATTAGCCACTAATGTGAGCATCAATTTCCTCAGCATGAGTTTGTCCATCTCCTCTAATTTCCCTTCAGATGAATCTTAATGCCTCGATATCTTCTTAATCATGTCTTCAGACGTTTTGCAGAGGTGCAGTTTTAATTCCACCCTGTTACCCGATCAACAAAAGCCATTCAACACAATAAAATGTAGAACCTCGTCATAAACCCTTATATTTTATTTCACTGACCTTAATAATATCGCCTCACCGTGCAAAATGATGGCATCATCAAACTGAGAGAAATCTAAACCTGGTGGTTTCAGACTGCAAAGCTCAGCAGAGAGTGAGTTTCAACAATGTTTTTTTACATGACAGTATAGAGTAAAACTCAAAAATGATTCAAGGGCAAATCAGATGTCAAAATGTCACATTACTAACCACTCAGCATTTTTGGCCATTACAGTCACAGATGTTATGTTAATTCCCAGAAATTAGTCGTTTTGGGACACAGCCTCCAACATTAAGTTTGTCGGTCTTAAAAAGAACAATATTGAATCAAAGGATGTGGAAAATAATCAGAATGATTGATTCCCATGCAATTCAGTCTTAACTTTGAGAAGCCTCCGTCATGGAAATTGCTTTGTTGTTAGAGAGATGTAGCGAAAAGACGGGCGTATAGACAAGGATTTGACCTCATTTTGTTCTGGAACAGACAGCAGTGGGAGGGGGATTATTTGGGAGTCTTGCAGCCCCTGAGAGTCACGTAACTGTCTGTCTCAAGCATTATGTGAGCGGAGACATATTAAAGTGTGTGTTCTGTATTATACATGCGTCTTTCTATTTTGGCGGCAAAAATAGATGAAAATGTCCCCAAAAATTGGGACCATCGTGGATGAAGCCCAGCATGAAAATAGCTTACACTCTTAAAAATAAAGGTTCTTTATTTGCATATGTTTCCATGAAGAACCTTTAACATTCATAGAACCTTCCAAATGCACAAAAGGGTCTATTGATTTTTTAAATGGTTCTTTTAAGGAACTGGTTTCACTGAAAGGTTCTTTGCTGCGAAAACACCCTTTTTGGAACCTTTTTTTTTTTCCATCTTCAAACCAAACTCCCTTTTTGGAACCTTTTTTTTTTCCATCTTCAAACCAAACTTGGGTCTTCAGTCGACAAAGTTTGAATCCCGTCTGTCTAGCCGCTTCCCATAATGTTTACGCGTTAGATCAGTAGACGGAGAGTAGATGGTCTTTTGTGGCTGTTCGAACGCATTTGACCACATGAGGTTTACACTACGAAAGCAATCCGGTCGAATGCATTTTCGACTACATCTGAAAGTGGACAAGCTCAAACATGTTTTATACCCCATTTACACTTGTATTTAGAGTCGTCCTCTTGTGATCCGGTCGACCAAAACGCATCTTAATACCAGGTGTAAACAGGGCCATAATTATGACTTTTAAAGTCTTTTGACTTTTCATTTCATAACAACTAACAAGTCTTTTGATTGAATTATAGACTATATTAATACCTTACGTTACAATAGTTGGAACAGTGTGCAACGTCGGAAATCAGGTGCATTGTCTATAAAATGTGCAGATATTTAAATTCAATAAGCTCAAAATAAAAACAATTTAGGTAACACTTCATTTTAAGGTGACGTACTTACATGTTACTACATGTACTTACTATTGTAACTGTAAATTGTGAATAATTACAAGTAACTAACCCTAAATTAAACCCGTACTTACTTAATATATTTGAGTAAGTACAATGTAACAAATAAAAAAATAATTTGAGATCCGAAACGCGGCGATCTCATGCCATATCTAAACAGTTTGCTGTGTTTTAGCCTATTTTTTACAGTCTATGGTTTTAGCTGGTTTTGAAAGCGGCGCATAGACCTTATTCACAGCAGCGCCATTTTTCATTTATTTATTTATTTTACAGAATGAAAGCGAGGCTGTGAGGGATAGAGGTACGTCTCCTCAGTTGGTTCAGAGTTGGTTGTACTTTTATTTAATGTGTTTTTAGGATTTGTTCCGCTGACGAAACGGCAAAAAATCTTTCCAAGAAATTTCTTAGACAAAAAACTTCTGACAATATGAGCTGTGGAAAATTATTAGTGATCTAGGAGCTTTATACAGCGGATATAAATGAAAACACGGTAATTGTATCCCCTCACAGCCTCGCTTTCATACCTGTCATGGCGCTGCTCTGAATATGGCATATCTTTTTGCTACTAAATCATGCGCGAGAGCACAAACGGTTGTACGGAACGAGTGTAAGTAACGTTACACATTTATGTGCGTAACGTTACAAGTCTGTTGTAAAACTAGCGGGAATTTTGTCGAGAACTTTTTCTGCCCACATAAATACGCACATTATGCAAAAAGTGGCCAATAATCGTTTATTGTCATAATAATGTAGAATTATTGAACTGTGGAGAATAGAATTATTGAACTCCATTATAAAATCAGGTATTTAAGCATTACCTCAGTAGTCTTGTTGTCGTTGAGGGCGTAGTAACCCAGCCGTTCTTCAGGCCGGTTGCTATAGCGACAGACCGCTCACCTGCCACAGGGCAGAAGCTGAGAGACGGAGAAGACATGGGTGGCCAAGCTAATCTTTTGGTTTTTGGGAGGAGATACTGTTCTACTGTTATTTTCCTTAATTTTAACTTACATATTTTCTTAATTTTTTTACTTTGTTACTTTATTGTTTAGATCCTATTTAACATGCACGTGCTTTGGCTATATAACTGCAGTTATCTGTCATGCCAGTAAAGCACATTAAACTGAGAGACACAGAGAGAGAGAGAGAGAGAGAGAGAGAGAGAGAGAGAGAGAGGGATGATGGGATATTTAATTTAGTTTGTGTTGTGCTTGATTGTGCTCTGATTCATTTCAGTGGAGGGATTTTATGATTTAGTTGCCTAGATTTACATTTAGCCTACACATTTGGCAGATGCTTATCCAAAGCCACATGCAGTGCATTCAAAGGCTACATTTGATCAGCATGTGCATTTCCATGGAATTATACATGGAATTATATTCCAAAAAAATAAGGTAATTGCGACTTTTTATCTCACAATTTTTCTCACATTTTGAGTTTGTCGCAATTCTGAAGTCAGAATTGTGATATAAACTAGCAATTGCGAGGAAAAAATGACAGAATTGTGAGATATAAATGTGCAATTGTGAAAGAAAGTCAGAATTGCGATATAAACTCGCAATTACGAGAAAAAAAGTCAGTATTGCGATATAAACTCGCAATTACGAGAAAAAAAGTCAGTATTGCGATATAAACTCGCAATTGAGAAAAAGTCAGAATTGTGAAATAAAAATGTGCAATTGTGAAAAAGTCAGAATTGCGATATAAACTCGCAATTGAGAAAAAGTCAGAATTGTGAGATGAAAATGTGCAATTGTGAAAGAAAGTCAGAATTGCGAGTTAAACTTGCAATTGCGAGAAAAAAAGTCAGTATTGCGATATAAACTCGCAATTGAGAAAAAGTCCGAATTGTGGGATAAAAATTAGAAAAAATTCTCATCTCGCAACTTTATAACACGCAATTGCGAGTTTATATCTCACAATTATGAGAAAAGAAGTCAGAATTGCGAGATTTAAACTCGCAATTGCAAGAAAAAGTCAGAATTGTGAGATAAAAAGTCACAATTATCTCTTAAATTGTTTTATTCCGTGGCGGAAAAACAAGCTATTTGTGCTCAGCGCAAAGTTGAGCCAAATACAAATAAAAGTGCAAGAGGGGGGAAAAACGTCTCTTTTTCCACACTGAAATTTCCTCCTCAGCAGATCCCAAAGTCAGCACAGCCAACATATAGACGATGACAGTGTCAGATATACTGCCTCAAACATTCAGATTACTGTCAATCACTGTGGGGTTTTCAGTGCCACATTATTAAACTTTTACTTCGGTTAAACATTCATTAAACAGCAGTGGATTTCTTCCTTGTGCTTTACTCTACATCCTGGTTAATCCCTTTAAGACATACAGGGGTCTTTGGTATTATAGATTGTAACCGAATATGTGTGTGTGTGTGAAGACATATGAAGTCTTTGGTATTATTGATTGTAACCGAAGAGTATGTGTGTGTGTTTGTGTGTCTGCTGTAAGAGTTTTTGTTAGTCTCGGCCAGATGAATGAGTGTGTCAGGACGCTGTACACAGTCTCATTTTAAAGGGATTTTAGATCAAGCTGCATAAATTAGTTTAAAGACAGTGCCTGAGGCGAGAGAGAGAGAGAGACAGAGAGAGAGGGAGAGGCACAGATGCGGTTTTGCTGCAGTTCTCTGACACTTTTCATTTATCTGTGGCCCTCCATACACACCCAAATCTCAATGACAAAAATGTTGTCCGATTCATGAATTCACAAATCATTCTTGTGAGTCAAATCAATCAATCAATCGGTCGATCTGATTCACAAAGTCAGTGTGAATGATTCCTTCAGGAATCAATCTGTTTTCAAACTCATTGACTTAAGGATTTGATTGCAGCGGTTAGCAGATCACTGGATGGCTTATAAGGTAATATCAAATTTACAGATAATAACAGTTTAATTTCGGTCTGCAGAGCGTGGCCTCATGGGAGACGGAGAATAAAATGTACTGCAAACAGACGCTGGTGGATCGAGACGGACCCGTGACGTTCTGGAGTAGAGAGCTGCGCGGAGACGAACTGATCCTGGTGAGAGACACACACACACCATATCATCCCTGAACATTGTGTTGCTCTTCTATACACTTCTCCATAAGGATCAGCTTCATTTCAGAGAAAAGGGACTCAAATTTCTCACAGCTTTGTCTACTATAAAGGAAGACTGCAAAGGAAGAGATTGTTTCTGGTGTTCACTTCTCCAGACAGAAGGGGCTGGGTAATGTTATGTTAATATGGTTGAACCGTGTTCTTATGAGAGCTCACTGGCACTGGCTGAGATCATATTTTATGACTTCAGACAGGAAACAGACTATGGATTTATTTTCGGTATAGCTTAACATTAAGACAGAGAGAGAGAGAGCGAGAGAGACGGAGGGTGTGAGATGTTTAATGGAGCGAATCGATCATGCTGCTTTTCTCACTTCTGTCTCATGTGACTCGCACTCTGGGTTCCTTTACAGAAAGTTTTGGCCACCTAAGGGTTCAAACTAGGGCCTAAAAAACAAATGATATTTTCCAAAGAATGTCTGAAAAAGGTGCTTCAGAAAATGGGGATTTTTTTATCTTCAGGGGTAAAACTACATTTTACATGAGCGGTTTTTATTAGAGTTTTTTATCCTGTTACCAAAAATTGGTACAAATTATTTAATTTTCTAGCAATTAAAATATATATATATTTTTTTTATTAAATAGACATAATGAATAAAACAAAACATGATGGAATAAACTAGACATAATGAATAAAACAAAACATGACTGGAATAAACTTTTTTTTTTTATATATAATAAAAAATGTTTTTCTTACAATAACTAGCAGGTAGCAGGGTTGAATGGTTACATTCGACAAATGCATTCAAAATACAATGTGTAAAAAAAATTCTAAAAGTATTTTATTGTTTTACACTTGTCCCAGAATTTTAATCTCGAATGAAAAATACATTCTAAAAGTATTTGAAATTATTAAAAATGATTATACATACATAGTATTAATTAATATAAACTACTGTTCAAAGGTTTGGTGTCCGAACTTTTTTTAAATAAAAAAAAATACAATTATTCAGCATGGATACATTAAATTGATCAAAAGTGAGGAGTAAAGATATATTTATAATGTTACAAAAATATATGAAAAATATATTTTTTTCACAAAAATATGAAGCAGCACAACTGTTTTCAACATTGATAATAATCAGAAATGTTTCTTGAGCAGCAAATCAGCATCTGAGAATAATTTCTGAAGGATCATGTGACACTGGAGAAATTCAGCTTTGAATCACAGGAATAAATTACATTTTAAAAGATATTCAAATAGAAAACAGTTATTTTACTCAGAAACAGTTTCAATGTATTTTTGACCAAATAAATGCAGCCTTGGTGAACACAACGACTTCTTTCGAAATATCTCACTGACCTGAAACTTTTAAATGGTAGTGTTTAAAACTACGACCAATGTCAAAGTGATTTATTCAGCATGGTATTTTAGCACACAAAATGCTTGCTATAAAATAAGCCTTGCCAGACAAAAGGGCCGTTTTTGGTTTCCAAAAATGTTTAAAATGTCATTTCCACCACATAATGCTTTCAAACGTGATACATGAAGATATTCATGACATTCAGAAAAGATAGGCTACGTCTCTCCTGTGATGCACGTCCACTCTTGGACATTACTGGAAGAAAAGTTCAATAAACTTGCGAGAGAGTGTGAAAAAAGTCTATTTTCTAGAAGTCCACAGGGCCGAAAGTGCTGACAGTTGAAGAAACACCCGTATGTGGGCCTTATCCAAATTCAACAATAAAACGAGCGGGTCCTGAACGGGTTCCAGGACAGGCGCTCCTGACGGCGGGCCTGACCCCTGAGAGCGAGTGTCAGACGCTTATTCAAGCTGAACGCAGGAATGTGAAGGACCGTCCAAAACAAATGCAGGTCTGACCCAAATCAGAACCGCTCGTTTTAAATCTGACAAGTCAGGCCGCTTGACGTTTCTCACGCCTTGGTAAGTGAATTCAGAGCTCGAAGTCTGCAGAACAACAATCCCAGAATGCAACACTCATTGTCTTCTAGGCGAATCTAGGACACATTTCCATAAGATAAACATGCGTCGTTTAGGCTCAGTCCAAAATAAAGCACAAAAGGGATTATGGACGGCTCCGATTGTCTTTATTTCATAAACACAACATAATGGAGGTTTAACTTGCAGGAGGCTCCGCAAGAGCTTCAGATTAACAAGCACATTTCTCTCTTCTTGTCTTCTATTCTCAGATCTTTGGGGCCGATGACGTGGTTTGCACGCGGATTTACGTACGAGAATGAGGTGGCGCCAGCGCCCGTTACAAATGAAACCAAGCAGCCCCGCATCCCAAGAAACCTTCTGTCTCTAGAAAACCACAACCTTACATCGCATGTCAGGCAGTGAACATGTATCTGTGCAGTGCATTGTGGGATTTCATTTCTCAATCCATTACTTTAATCGTCGTTCTGTTTGTTACGCTCTCTTTGTGTTCATTTCTCGCACAGGTCTGTGTATTGCAAACAAAACAGTAATAAAAATGGAACCAAACTCTTTCTGTCATATTTTTTGAGATCTGTCATAATTATTATTATTTTTAAACCATGTACTGGTGCTTTAAAGTAAAGCAAAACACTGATTTGAAGAACCTATCAAGATCTCCTTAAGATCAACTCAAGAACCCTATATAGTGAAACAGTCCTTAATGAGAAGAGAAGTCTTTGCTGAAGCATTATTTTGACGACTGTTCCGCAGAGACGGTTGTTTAGCTCATTAGACACAGATTGTGTCCGCGGTCAGACTCCGGCGGGTGGCAGACGCAGATAAACAGCAGACGGTTCCACTCTTTAAGGGACGTGATGCAGAACTGTGTGATCAGATTTAGCGGGTGTCATGCTCAGGGAAAGCTATTATATGAATTTCCCAAAACAGAACGGAAATCCAAATGCTCAGACAAAGAGGTGGTTTTAAACCCTAAATCCGGACGATGAGATGCTAAACACCCCGTCTACACTGAAGCACAACAACATTAGAATGCTACACGTTATCATCAACAAAGCTGTCTACACTGCAGGCAGACGTTTCAACACTGTGAAGGATCCCATTATAGTTCAAGTTTAAAGCTAGTGCGCTAGAGGACTTTTAGATGGATAGACAGACAGAGACAGCAGACAGACAGATAGATAGACGACACACAGACAGACAGATAGATAGACAGACAGACAGACAGACAGACAGAAAGACGACAGACAGACAGATAGATAGACGACACACAGACAGACAGATAGATAGACAGACAGACAGACAGACAGACAGAAAGACGACAGACAGACAGATAGATAGACGACACACAGACAGACAGATAGATAGACAGACAGACAGACAGACAGA
>FLSR01004885.1:2942246-2954714 GCA_900092035.1 Leuciscus waleckii | reverse complement strand
TGGAGGCCACAGAAATAACTACAGTCCGATTACCAACAAAACATGAAGCATTTCGAGCATTTCAGCAAATATATGATGCATGTTAGAAGAAAAAGAACGAGCCAGATGTTTATGCTACAAATGTAATTTTTATTAATTTAAATATTATGCAAATAAAGGGTCTATAATGATCCACAGAAAAGACATGCTTTGAGACTCATTTTTAAAATGTGTATATATATTTATATTTAGATTTGTCCAGCAGAAATCTATCCAGAGTGGAGACTGAAATCTCTGACAACGATAAAGAAGACCTTTACATTCATAAGAGTTGTGTCTGCGTGTGTTTGCCAGAGGACACAGCTGAAGGTTTATCCAAAAAACGGTCAGTGATAAAAGTGTACAGAAACGAGATCCATTTTCAAACTTCAAAAATTAAAATGCTTTTTTTTTCTTCTTTTCTTATAAAAACATCCATTTCAAAAACAAGAACCTGGATACATTTCTACTTAGCAAATTAACATTTTTTACTAATAAAAAAAAGAAAAGAAAAGGAAAAAGAGACAAAAAATAGAAATAGAAAAGGAAACGCACAAAAGGAGAAAGGAAACAAACCCGACCTTAATAATCATCTCCCTTTGGTAAAAACTGCAATAAACTGTCTTGCATTTATCATTGTTTTCCATGTGGTTTTCGCTTCTTTCTCCCCCAAACGCCACAGTAAAGCACTAAACACAACACACTTCTGGCATAAAAAGGTCTGGCGATATTTACACTGTATTTACAAAACTGTAGAATGTGTGTGTGTGTGTGTGTGTTTCACAGGTCATGTTTGCTGTAAGCTGGTGTACGGTGCACAAATAAGTGTTTTCTGATTCATATCATATCTTCACGCAGGCCTTCGATTTTTATTGCTGCCGCATTTATATTTTTTGCCTTTTTATATTTTTTTTCTTAAAGTAAAAACTGAATTTGTTCAGTCTAATATTACAATGCAAGATTCGCACCTCAGATCTTTGTTCTCTTAAATGATGTGGCAGAATAAATCTCTGGAAGTACGCTAAAGTTAAGTGCACTTATGCCCGAAACGCTTTAGTTGTGTTTTCGCAAAAAGTCTTATATGTTTTCCGCCACAGATTTACTCGGATCTGCTGCCTGTGAAGTTTTAATTATCAAAAACCAGGGAACACACTTGAGTGGCGAAATCCGATATATATATATGAGATCGGTGGGCTGGTTTACTGTAAGAGCTGTGCTGATTGGTCCGGGCTGGGTTTGACTGGACAGGTCTTAAACCCCATGTTTTTTGGCACTGGGAGACCTGCGTTTCTGCAGGAACAGCTTATAAAAAAAGGACAAAAAAACACTGTTAAAAATCTCACGTGGGTCGGCGTCACATGACACGCTGAGCTCCGCCCCCTGTCCGCTGATGTCACTGGTTCTTTTGGGCACTGCCGTACTTGACCCTGTACTTATTAACACGCTGGAAGTGAAGGATCTCGGGGTCACAGGTGGTGGTGCAGGGCAGCAGTCCCTCCCGCCCTTCTCCCATGAGCCACTTGCTGGTTTCAGCAGCCATGTCTCTGGTCACATGCTCCTTCGCCCAGCGCTGAGTCCAGGCGTGAAACCGCTGGTGCAGACGTGTGCTTACGCGCTCGTGAGACTGAGAGAGAGAGAGAGAGAGAGCATGAGAACGGAGAGTCGCTGTGCTGAGCTCAAGGTTATGATTTTCACAGCCAAGACATTTTTAAATGAGAAAATTATTTTTCAATTCTGGGATATAGTGTGACAAAAACTCTAACGTTTCAAATAAAGACAATTGTTGATTACCAAAAACAAGGATACATTTATATTGCATATAATTGCAATATGAGAATGTATTAACTATATTTCTTAAATATAAGAATAATATAAATATTACGTATATAAATAAATAAATAAATAAATAAATATACACACACTATTAATAACCTATCAATAATCCAAACAATACTATTAATATAATGTATTATATATCTCTCTATATATATCTATATCTATATATATATAAAATAAAACCATAAAAAAACATTAGTTGAGATTAAATAAATGTTAATTGAAGTAAAATATATATAAAAAAAACTTTAACTTATTTTCTTTTCAGCTAGTTATCAAGGTATTATTTCCTATTTTCATTTAGTTAAACTTGATGTAAAAAAAAAAAAAAAAAAATTAAAAAAAAATTAAAAAAAGAAAAAAAAAAAATTTTAAAAAAAAAAAAATTTAAAAAAATGAAATGTTATGACCTTAAATGAAGAAGAAATATTGAAGTGTCTGCCTATGTCATCAAGTATTTGTAACATTAATCATGTCAGTATTTGTACAAAGGGTCAGAAGTTCTTGTAGAGCTCATGCAGCTAGAGTGACAAAAAGTGTTTAAAAAATACTTTTTTGAAAATCATGTCACTTGTCGCTAAAATTAGTTTGCTGCTGTTTAAAAAAATAAATAAAAATCAACTTTTCACTCAAAATTATGTTTTAAAATACAAGAGTTTTTGCTAGTGGTCTCACATTTAAACCATATACTGTAAATGTTTTATAATCTCAAAATAAGAATTTCCATTTTACAAACCTTACAAAAGCACTGCATGTCGGGACGGTCAAGCATTCACTGAATGTCCTGAATTTCTGATGTGATTTTACTGAAGTGCCCAGCAGTACTACTAGGAGAAAAAGTCAGTGATAGTGTTAAAATGCTCATAATGATCACTGAGGATTTGTTTACGACACTGAAGAGAATCAATATCCATTAGCAGCTATAAAGGCTGATTTGGGCCCCAGAATGCTTTTATCCCATCACATTTGTTACAGTTAGAAGCAGTCAGTCTGTCTCTCTGTCTGCGTGTCTGATTAAGTTTTTGTCCATTTTAAGCTCAAATTGTTTTTCATTACAGTTTTACAAGTTTTCTTGTGCATTTTTTGTAATTTTTGTTTTGTTTTTAATGTCTATATAGTATTAATTTAATTTGAGCTATTTTAGTACATCAAGGTAAACAAAATAAAAATGTGAAATATTGCTTGAGCAACTAGCTGAAATAATTTTTTTTATTTTTTATTAAAGTAATGAAAATGCTTTAGTTATTTATAATTAAAAAAAATCAGTTTTTATTCATTTATTATTTGTTTGTGTATTTTTAATTTTTATAATTACCTAAGTTAAATGTTTTTAATTATGATTCTATTTTAAAATTACTACAATAATCAAACTCATTACAGACAGACCTGCAGAAATCGATGCAAACGTCCACAAGTCTGCAATTCTCAGCATGATCTGTGAACCAATACGTGAAGCTCACCTCGATCTCCATTGGCCCCTCTGAGTTGTCCTCCTCCGCGTCCATCAGCTCCACACTGAGCTGAACATTCCCTCGGTTCTTCATAAACATTAACTAGAGTGAGAGAAAGACAGATTAAAGACTCTTAATACTGTAATGGTCTCCGTCAGGCTTCACTGTTGCTGCAGCGACACCTACCTTAAAGCAGTTCTCGTCGGACATGAGCTGCTCTGCTTTGCGCTGGTAAGACGTTTCCTCCGGTGCCCTGGTGCTCTGCGTGAGCAGGGATCCACCTGTGGCTGAGTGACTGCTCTCACTCAGGTACAGTTCTGTGACCTGAATACAGATCTCCTCACTCACTATGTGCTGTAGCTGCAATAAGTGACGAGAGAAACAGAGATTAATATATTCTATAAGGCAAATCAAGGATTTTAATATCGTTAAGAAATCAATTTTCTGTGATCTAATGACACATTACACTATGAAAATATTCTGTAACTTAGATATCGTCACTTCATAAGGCCTTTATTAACCCCCTGGAGACGTATGAATTACTTTTGTTGAATTACTCATGTTGAATGGCTGCATTTTTTTTTTACAACTTCAAAATCTTGTCCCCCATTCACTACCATTATTCAGCTGGAAGAGCCAGGATTTTTAAATATATCTCCGATTGTGTTTGCCTGAAAGAAGATAGTCATATACACCGAGGATGGCTTGAGGGTGAGTAAATCATGGGATCATTTTCATTTTTGGATGAACTAACCCTTTAAAGCCATGTTTATTTCATCTGTCTCTTTATTCTATTGTATTTATTTGTGCTATAGTTTGCAATTAGTTTATTTGTTCTTATTTTATTACTGTTTACTTGTCTTTGTTTTTTTTTGTTTTTTTTTTAAATGTGGTTCAACCATTCAAATAAAGCCTCCCTGTGCTATATGTAAGATATTACAACAAAATTACCCAAATTATCCAAAAATTCTGATACATTATCTGTATGGCAAAATATATGCCAGTTTTCCTCTTTGTATCGATTATTGATATTTTTTACAAGGTATCATATCAAAGTTAAAAATTCCTGTATCGTGATAACACTATTGACATGCAAAATCATTATATGTGACCCTGGACCACAAAACCAGTCACATGAGATTTATACATCATAGGAAAGCTGAATAAATAAGCTTCCCATTGATGTATGGTTTGTTATGATAGGACAATATTTGGCCGAGATGCAACTATTTGAAAATCTGAGGGTAAAAAAAAAACATTGAGAAAATCGGCGTTCAAGTTGTCCATTTATGTTGCCGATTGTGCTTCATTCACTCACAAAAATAAATGTTTTATATATTTACGGTAAGAAATATACAAAATATCCTCATGGAAAATGATCTTTGCTTAATATCTTATGATTTTTGGCATAAAAGAAAAATCGATAATTTTGACCCATACAATGTATTTTTGGCTATAGCCACAAATATACCCGTGCGACATGTGACTGGTTTTGTGAGCCAGGGTCACATATGATGTAAGTGGGTTTGGGCAGACGGACCTGTCTGACTATGTTCTGGATGAGTTTGTCCAAGGTGAAGGCGATGTAGGCATGAATGGTGAACATCTCTCGGAGAGAGTCCTCGTATTGAGATGCCTCCAGATTCCCATCAGCAGATTACGCACCATCTCCAGTAACGCTGAGTAATAATCCTCCACTTCTATGTCCACTGAAAGATATCGAAAATGACTTGAAATCAGTCCACATTCACCACACTTCAAGTCAACATGAAATAAAAACCCAGCTTACTTCCTCAATAAATGTTCCTGGTCTAATTATGCACGATTAACCAGTTATCCTGATGAAAACAAATGTTTTAATCTAGCAGTAAAAGCGTTTCGTTACTCACTGGGCTCCTTCAGTCGCAGCTGGATCGCGGTGTTCTCGTTTTTGTCTCGTTTGAGTCCGAGCACTTCCCTCTCCCACTCGCGCTCCCTCAGGTCCTCTTCGATCTGGCGTTCGGCCTGCGCGTAGAGCCGCAGGAGACGCGAGCACAGGGTGTGGTGCAGCCGGACAAAGATGTACCAGTTGTTATTCACATAGAACAGATTATACGCGTCCTCGCAGGAGCGAAGCCGCTGAGCCGTGGATGTGCTGAACAGCAGTTTGGTCTTTGTCGGGCTGCCACTGACTCCTCCTGCCAGCCCGTTGTGCTTCTTCGACGCCCCCTCGTCGAGGTCCACGTCTTCCTCATCGTCCTCTTCCTCCTCGGCGTCCGACAACACCCCTCGCTGGGAGAACAGCATGTCGGGGATGAAATGGTAGATGATCTGCTTAATCTTGTACTTGTCCTCTTTGTTGATACTGCTCTGGCGTTTCACGTGGTGGATGATGAGCGCAGCCGCGTCCTCTAGAATCTGACGGTCCTCATAGGTCACGTCAGCTGAGGCCCAATAACAGATGTGTTGTTGTCTTCCGACGCCTGTTCCTGCCGCTAAACAAACACACAACCATCAATCATGTGCTGGAAACTCGTCTCTCTGAGAGAAACAAACCCTTTTAACTGCCTCTAGATGATGAAGAGCATCTCACCTCATCGAAGATGCTCTCGATCTCGTTGAGAAGCGTTTTTGAGCGCAGCACCTTAGTGTCGTTCTGCTTGAAGTTAATGCCTTGATGGTCCATAGATTTAGGTAATATTTTTCATTCTGCTCTCTCCAGATCTTGTTAAAACCCCTTTGAGCTTCACGCCACTCTTCCTCCTTCAGCTTTAGCCTGAGACGGACATGTGATATTTGTTCAAATAACTGGATTACAACATGCAACAAAACAATAACAATAAAAAAACAATTTAATAGCTAAAATGTGCTGTCTCTAGATATTGGAAACAGCAAATGAAAAATAAATATTGGTCAAATCTTTTTAAAAGTTTCTATTGTATGTTTTAAATGCATGTTTGAAAACCCCCCACACTTGTCAAACACTGATTTTTAACTGCTACATAAGTGCTGGGGCCGTTTTGTAAAACAAATTAGTTAAAATAAAATAAAATAAAATTAAATTAAATTGGCCAACCACAAATTTTTGATAATACAATATAATACTTTTTATACCATGGTCTGGGTGAATACTCGATTCTGATTGGCTGCAGGGTGTCCATTAAAAAGTGATAGAGGACACCTAGTAAAGGAGTTCTGGTGAAACTGACTGTTTACCGTTCGAAATTAATAAATAAATGCGCTGGCAACATCAGCTGTGAGTAACCATAGCAACAGGCAGTAAACTGAAGGATTCTACGCTACTGTCTATGGTTCTACGAGCTGAGCGGACTATAAATATCTCCGGTTGCTAAATAAACCGTCAGGCGTAACCAGGGAAACCAAGTTATTGTTTGTAAAAACTTTAGATTTCGATTGTAAAACTAATTAAAATATAAACTAATGTTTTAAAAATTTGTTATTGGCAAGTGACAATTGTATAAGCGGGTTAATGCCCTTCGAGGTGTACATTGACAGGTATTAATGGACTTCGGCGGAGGCAACCGTCCTCCGCGCATCGCCGTCGTCCATTAATTCCTGACAATGGACACCTCGTCGGGCATTAACCCTTACATAATATATTAACTACTTTCTGCACAAACAACACTCTGAAACAGGAGTTATGTAGCCCTTTGGACGGATGCTCATTTATAGCGTTTGTTCTCTCTAACCTCTGAGTACAATGGGAACAGACACTGCCGGATTCTTCTTCAGTCCATCGATGATGTCCAGAGCTTTGTCTCCATATATCCTCTGGATGGCTTTCCTGTGGATGATCTCAGAGCCGCCGCCCAGAGTGTTGTCCAGTCGGAATTTCGCCTGCTCTTCCGCAGACATCCGAGAAAGCTTCTTCTGAACCGCCTCCAGAACACGAATGGTGGCCAGGTTGGTTTCCAAGACGACATCCAGCTAGAGGGAGGAGTCAACGACATCATCAGCAAGAATTACGCCGTGAAAAACCAGTCAGAACCGGTAACCTTGTGTGTGGAAGTCTCACCTCGAATCGCTCGTCCTCACACCTGTACATGTGTTCTTCATACTGAGTCTTCTTGGAGCTCACAAAGGTGGAGTCCTCGGACCAGGAGGGGAAGGAAACCCAGGTGTTATTCAGCACCTGATGCATCATCCACAAAGAACCAGCGTAAATAAAGAGTTTCTTACATAATATGATGCATTTCTGAGTCAAATATTCAGTGGGAAATAAAAACGGCATCTGATGACTTGGAAGGTGATGGGTTTTGGCTCTCGTACCTCTCTACAGAGTGATGTCCTCCCGGTACATTTGGGCAGCTGGTAGCTCTTGGGTAAAGCTCGGTAACTAGAGCCCAGACGCTTGCATGAAGCGTAGTCAATTTCCATGGCAATTCCTTCAGTGGCTCTTTCTTTTGGGTACGTCTCCAAGTGTGACATCTCCTTATATCCAAGGAAGTTCTTAAACCAAGTGACAGCTCAGGAAATTTGCTGGGGGAAGAAAAGGCTTATTATTGGCAAGAATCACACAAACTCTGTACTGCAAAATAACTGCTGGGTGCAGGTTTGTTTAAAAAACAAAATAATAATAATTATGTTTTTGTAGATAACTGAGGGAAAAACACTAGAGGGCCTTAATGTATAAATAAATAAAATAATACACATAAAATTAAACTGAACTTACCCCAGGAATGGAACCACGAGCTGAACCAGCTCAGCACGAGAATAATTTCCTCATTAAAAATGATTAGGCACCGGAGGAAGTTGTCATAGGCTTCAGTACTTCGCAAAGCTTTCCGCACCTAAGACGGATAAATAATGTCAGTCACAACTGGAAATGTTAACTTTTGAGATGAAATGACCTGCTTATTAAATCAACATCACTACATTAAACCAGAGCAACTCACTTTGTCAAAGAAAAGAGATTCTGTTCCTCCGCTGTGTTTGCCAGCCTCAGTCACCAATGAGTCTTTCATATTCATTAACTTGAGCTTTTTCTAAAAATTAAAATAAAAATTGGGGAAAAAATTGAGAAATCAAGAAAGTTTTAACAGTTTAAGTTGTATCAGAAAAGAAAAAAGGGTGACATCCCAAAATTGATGAAAATCATTCAATATAAATGAAATGTATTTCCATGGAGTGGCACCTTCACAGGTGGGGTGACGGCCGTAGTCGGATGTTTGTATTTCTGGCAGCCGTTCTGATTGGGCCGCTGCTTGTTATTGAGCTGCGGTTTCTTGACCGCCGCACCGGGATCATTACGCATAGCTTCGGCCTTCTCCGCTGCAGTCTTCCCCAGCAGCTAAAGATCAAAGCAGAGCTATTATAGTTTAACTAAAACTAAAACCATAAAAAATAAAAAGTTAACGTTTTTTTTCGTTAACTGAAATAAAAATAAAAATAACATGTAATAAAAATAAAAATTTTAGCCGCGGAAACATTTGCCACAAAAGAAAAGAAAAAAACATTTCCCATTTTAGTTTAATTTGCACTAAATAACTCAAACTGAAATAAATATTAATAAAAACTATATAGACATATTTAAAAAAAATATATAAAAAAATTAACAAAAAAAAAAAAAAATTTTAAATAAAAAATTAGTAAAAACCTGTCTTTAAATTTATTTTCGTTTTGTATTAATTGTATCTTAATTTTAATCAATGTTTCATCAACCAATTGCCTGTATTTAATAAATAAGAAGTAAATATAGTAGAAAATAGATAATCACAACACGGAGGCGCCGGCACGTGAACCTGGAGCTCGTCTCATAAATGAACCGGAACTCAGCGTATAAGGTAGCCTACTTGCCTCACAGACCTGAGACATATATAGAAAGCTTGAAATGTCTACTTTTAAACAGAACAATTCAAAACGAAAGAAAACAGACTGCTCTCTGCTTATGTCATCCGTATGAAATGTGCATTTCTCTCTGGCGCGTTCACTACTGCTAAGATCACGAGTCAGCATCGTCAACTTCATCTTTGCAGCCGACACTGACACAGAAAACACTTGTTTATTAGTAAAAAATGTAAATGTCTCCTTGCTATATTTGACATATTCATAGTCATTACTTTTGCCGGTTCTTTGTGACAGCTTTTAGGTGCTTTATTGGCAGCGCCACCCTCACATGTTACATGAACGCGTCACCACCGCATCAGCACCGAAAACATGGAGATTTTTTTTCTTTTGGGGGGAATTTTGTTTGTGTTCAGGCTTTCTCAATTGTCTTTCGGTTACTGTTTCAGCTAACAGTTTTTCAGTTGTTTTCAGTTATTTTTTTCAGGAGTAGGCTACAGGAGCAGCATGTACTCTCGCGGCTGTAGACGGTAGGCTAATGTTTTCTCTTGGTCATGTCAGTCAGAATGAATTAATTTTGATATATAATCCGGAAAATACGGTACTTTACCATCTACAGTGTAGAACCCAAAATATTTCCAGACACTACTTTTTAGATGAATTGGGATAGAATTGTCCGATCAGGCCGTTCTGTGCGTTATCTTCCATTGTCAAAACAGGGTGGCTGTTGGCTATTATTCGCTTGATTTGGTCATGGGCCTACTCTACAATACGTTTAGAGCGCCTTCTACTGGATGAGAGGCAAACAATAAAATAAAAAACAAACGGTCAAATCATAGACTGTAAAAAATGCACTACACATGGCACTTTAAAAATCGAATAGTTTATTTATAGTTCGATTACGGATATTTCACGTCATGTTCGAAATGCATATTCGAATATCGAATAAAAAGTGACAGCCCTAGTGCCTGGGTGTTCATTAACAATATATCGCTGCAAATTAAGGCATTTCCAATTTCTTTTACCCCGTGAGTATATCAGGGCCTTGAATCACGTTCAGTCTCTTGTACATTACGTGTGCAAGAGCGATAAGTTGCTGCCTTCAGTTCATTTAACGGCGTCTGGTTTTGCTAACAACAAGGGTTTATAGATATAGCCCCTTTAAGACATTACTTCGTTTCAATTAAATCGATCCCACACATCAGAAAGTGACATCTGTCAGTTATAGAATGTTAAAAAATTCAGAGATTCTAAAACGGGAGCTATGTATCAATCTAGTGGGCGGAGTCAGACACAATCAAACTCACCACAGAGCTGTTGGCATCTGGCAGGAACTGCCCGAACTCTGAGAGCAAATCTTCCTGGTTTTTGAAGAGTTGGGCCACCTCAGCGTAAACTTCCTGCTCGGTCAGGACCGGGGTGTAGCTCCCACCCGCTTCTTTAGCATTACGCTGCTCCTTCTGATTAACAAAACAAGTACACGAGATATTTGTAAATTGATTGTGAACTATAATTTAATTGGGAAGGGTTTTTAGTGTTTGTCTGTCTTGACCTGGTATTTGTGCAGGATCTCGAGGAAGGATTTGTAGATGTTGGGCTGGCCCTGGAAGCGGTTCTTAATCTTGTTGACGTAGTTAATGGCGTGGTTGAACTCCACGGGCTGGTTCTGCAGCGGTGGTGCGGTGGGCGTGGTGGTGATGGGTGTGTGGGGCTGCAGTGGGGGTGAACGCGGGGAAGCGTACGGATGGATGGACGGATTGGGAACACTGCTCGGAGCTGGAGCTGGAGATTGCAGCGGCTGCACAGAGAGAAATAAAAAATAATAAAAGATATTCATTGATCCTGATCAGGATTAAATAACACTAACCTTGGAATAACCTTCTAAATGTTTTTCTGATGCAGGACTTTTATTTTGAAAGACGTGTGTGAAAGCTGTTGACTCTTCTGTCAGACAGAGCACATTTTTATCTGTGGAAGGCTCGGACCATAAAATGTTCGTCCAATCATTGCATTCAGATACCATGTCCTACCAGCCTGCCAACATATGTATTATCATACCTCCACGCACCTGCTCACGCAGACATCACACGTCATGCGTGTGTTTCATGCTATGCAGAGTTAGACAGACGTCAGTCAAAGAGCACTGCAAAAGTTACCTTGTTGGGGCCGGTTCACACAGAACGTGTTTTTTTTTGTTAAAATTCCGAGCATCCAACATCAAAGTTCGTTGTCAAATACCAAAATTACATAAAAATGTCAATATATTACATAAGCGTTACGTCGTGTGTTAGCTTGGAAGGATTTGCATGCAGGTGTGATGTACATGTTGTCCAAATGTTTTATTAACAAAACAAAACCTGTGCTGTCTGTGTTTTTAATGTTAAACAAAAGACAAAGACAATATCACTCACTGCTCTAACTTTAATAGTTTTAGTAAGAATCAATGCATAGCAAGACTATGCATTTTTTTTTAAGTTTAACTCCGGGTTTAATGACTATTTTGACAACTGATTGTTTAATGCAATACTGTGTTTTAAATTGTGCAAATAGGCTTGTTCCAGTCTGGATATTCTCGATCGTACATCTCAAAATTGGGAAGATGATCGCGAGTTAGACTGTGGATCATGAATGTCTGGTACAAGATCGTGATATGACATTTTGGGAAGATCGCCCACACCTAGCTGAGACTTTGCATCATATCAATAGTAACAAAGCTTATTGCAATTATTGGATGGTAGGCACACTATAAATAATGTTCAGTGAAGGTTCTTTAAGCATCATCTGAAAACAGCACAGAGTATCAGATTGATTCTTGAGATTTAAATATCTACAGGTGAAACTCGAAAACTTTGAATATCAAGCAAATGTTCATTTATTTCAGTAATTCAACTTAAAAGGTGAAACTAATATATTATATCAAAAATGACATGCAAAGTGAGATATTTCAAGCCTTTATTTGTTATAATTTTGATGATTATGGACTTACAGCTTATGAACATTTCAAAATTTCTGAGAAATTTGAATTTGGGGTTTTTCATAAGCTGTAAAATTATAACAAATAAATGCTTGAAATATCTCACTTTGCATGTCATTTTTGATATAATATATTAGTTTCACCTTTTAAGTTGAATTACTGAAATAAATGAACATTTGCTTGATATTCAAAGTTTTCGAGTTTCACCTGTAGATATTTAAATCTCAAGAATCAATCTGATACTCTGTGCTGTTTTCAGATGATGCTTAAAGAACCTTCACTGAACATTATTTATAGTGTGCCTACCATCCAATAATTGCAATAAGCTTTGTTACTATTGATATGATGCAAAGTCTCAGCTAGGTGTGGGCGATCTTCCCAAAATGTCATATCACGATCTAAATC
>FLSR01004885.1:2894043-2942016 GCA_900092035.1 Leuciscus waleckii | reverse complement strand
TATATATATATAATTCCAGCTGAAGGCTCATATTATCTGTCTATAGTTTTACACTATGAGAAACAATTATGTTATTTCTGCATTACTGTAGTAATTCCCAAATCATTTTTGTTACTTGAAATAAAACAAAATATAAAACACAAACTTATTTAATTTCAGCTAGTTCAAGGCAACATTTCTCATTTATTTAGTTTAACTATGCAAAATTTGAATATGAATTAAAAAAATATAGACATTGAAGAAGATGTAACAAAATTACTAAAACTTCAACTAAAATTAAGATAAAAAACTGAAAACTGAAAAATAACTATAAAAAATATAAAAGTATCTCAGTGATACTAAAAATTAAATAACAGCAAGTCAAAACGGTAACACTTTATTTTAGTGTCCTTGTTACATGTACTTACCATAGTAATAACAGTAAATTATGCATCATTAAATGCAGCTAACCCTCAACCAAACCCTAATCCTACCCTAAACCTATAGTAAGTACATGTAGTTGCTTAATATTACTCAGTACTTAAAGTACTTATAATTACACTGTAACAATGACACCTTAAAATAAAGTGTAACCGTTAAAACAAAGATAATTTTGGTCTGTTTACTCTGTCACACTCTAGATTCTGGAGTCACTCTGGATTAACTGGATTAAGTGGGAACACATTCCTAGGAGCTATAGACCTTAAGTGCCAGAAAAAAACAATGTCAGTTAGACGGGGATGATTTTAAAATGAGTGTTTCGTTCATAAATCCCTAAGACCTTATCTTTGTGGAAATGCAAACCTGAAGACAGAACACAACGAGTGCAGCGCTGAGGCTACATAAGCTCTATAATGCATCATGATGGCGAGTTTCTATACCTGGTATGTCTGGGGAACCGGGTACTGTATTCCTGGAGTAGGCTGCATGCCGTCAGCCACAGCCTCGAATACGGCAGGCGCTGGGGCAAGAACCCTGTGCTGGAAGCCCTCGGCACTGCCGGGAAGCCGGCGTTGTTGTGAGATGAACACTGGCTCCTGATCTCTAAACACCTCCTCATGCTGTACTCATACTCAGAGGGCACTAAGACCTGACATAGACAACACAAAGAAACCAAGTTATGAAAATACATGATTTGGCTGTAGTCCAAGCCTATAGCAACAGGAGATCAACTAGTCTAGATGAATATGAGTAATGTGCACAAAATGTATATACAAATGTGTACGGTGACTATATAAAATGTAAATATACATGAGCAATAGTGTCTGTGTATTTAAATGTCCGTCGGTGTGTATACAAGCGCATACATGTTTGTATATAAATGTATATGGTGTGTATAAGAACAGTATGTACATATAGAAATATATATGTGTGTATGGAGTGTGTATATACATGTGGTTGGTTGGTGTGTGTGCGTGCCTCTCCTGCACATGCATACCAATAATGCTAACTTGCTAACTCGCGACTAAAAGTGACAAAGTTTAAGCAGGAATTTCTCTTTTATCAAAGCGACTATGAAAACTAAAGGTCGGAAGTTTCAGTCTGACAGAAAACAAGCTTATTGAGGCGGGGGGAACAAAAGTTCAGAAATACTGAATAAAACTGGTTACTTTATAGCTCTGAGACTCACCCGCTTCTGTTAGCTGCGCTTACAGTACAACACAGCTGTGAAAATATCAACGAAATACTAAAACGCTGTGTGAAAATACCGATAAAACACATTAAAACTGAGTTTAAAATCAACTAACGCATAAAATCCTGTTGAAAACAAGCGGCAGGGAGGGGAGGGGCTAACTTGGGCTTTGCACACAGGCTCCGCCCACTCAGTCTCTGATTGGCTCATTGCTCAGGAGACGCCATTGGGTTGTATTTTTATTGAACGTACTCAACTGTCACTCAAACAAGAAATTAACATTGTTCGGGGGGTTGAGCCCAAACCCGCCACTGTTTCACACACGTAAAACACACACACACACACACACACACACACACACACACACACAAAACACACACACACACACACACACACAACTCCAAAAACGGCGACTGGCTTTGAGCAACACATATTTTCTCTTAAACTGGTGTAGCAATATTAGCTACGTCTGGGCTTAGCTTTATTATAAGGCGCGATTACTCTGTGATATTATTAATCAAATCGCGGAATGAATACATCTGAACGCTTTCAGCAACTTCCTGAACTTCCTATCTGAGGTTACGTCATTTGTACGCCCCCTCAGTACAGTGTTCCAATCAGAATGAGGCATTTCATTAAATAAACGCCTCTTATAGAATTCCTTGCCTCCGATGGCCAGGAACTCTTAGAACGCGTAAAGCATGACGTAATCCAACAGGGGCGTTTAAGCAGAGAAATCCTCGATTCCGATTAGTCGGGAGCTCTGAGAGGGCGTTATTTATGACGCGTGGCTCATATTGCCATGCTCCGCCCACGAGAGGCGGGGCTTAAGCCAGTGCCCGGGATTCCTCGCCCCGTCCGTCCGCAGTCAGTCAGAGCTGTTGCGCGCGGGTGTATGCGTGCACAGCGTTTCGTCTAAATACGGACAAAACCCAATACAACCCGAAGCAAAACAGCTCAAACTGACAGAATAAACAAGTTCGGACTGATTCTGATGCAAAGCGCTGGAATATTCAGCATGTTCGCGAGCACTTTAACACGACACCGAACAAAAGATCCGTATATAAACATCATCAAACGTTTATTAAGGACAGATTTTACGATCTCACGATTTCAGGATTGAAAGAGCACACACGAATATGACACCACCAACACACACGCCTATTTCATGACATGTTGTCCTTTAGTAATCAGACCCAAAGTCAAAATGGGAACTAAAAATCTGATCGCATAAACATGGACCCTCTATGCGATCATGCGAAGATCTGAAATGAGAGATCCGATCATACATTACAACACAAACACGCCAGTTGATCTAATATTCTTTGTTTACTGGGAGACTGAAGGGGAAAATGTCTAACCGTGTTTGAGCACCTCTTCCCTCCCCCTCTGAACACCAGACTGAGCTACAGATCTGTTTTCAGATCAAAAACAAGTGCTAAAAGCCCTCGTGAAGCATCGGACACAAACGGATGGGTTTGTGTGTAATAACAGAGATACAGGTTTCTTTGGGGCTTCAGTTGGCCAAAGCTTTGCCCCCTTTTCTCCCCTTAATGTGCCATGATCGAACAAACAGCCCCGATTAATACATTATAATCTCTTGAACGACCAGCCCCTTGCAGAAAGCACTCAAACACCGACAGAAACATATATTCGATAAAAAGAGGACAACATACATTTGTTTTCTTTTCCCCGCTGCTACATACCTGCGAAAAAGAGCCTCGCACTCCGGATTCGTGTTTGGAACAAATAGTTGGGAACGCCCCCCTCTCCTCCCATTGGTCTACGTGACACTATGCGTCATCTGGATTTGAATACGACCCGCCAAATCCATAGGAACAGAGATGTACTTGCTTTAACACACCTGTAGTATTGGACTAGATGTTTTTCTTTGTAATCAGTGTGTACTCTGAAAGACACTAGATGCACACAAATATGTGTTATCCGATATTAAATACGCCAAAGTACCGCAAAATAGTAATATTTTAAAATTACGTTGTTTGAATTTAACTATACAAACATAGATGACATAGATGTGACTGACAGGTACTGTATGCGATTTTAAAGCTTTGTTAAAGGGATAGTTCATCCAAAAATAAAAATGTTGACATTACTTACTCGCCCTCCAGTTGTTCCAAATCATTATGAGTTTTCTTTCTTCTGTTGAACACAAAATAAGATATTTTAATGAATGTTGGTAACGATAATCAAACGGCTGACGGCACCCATTAACTTCCATTATAGGAAAGAAAAATACTATGGAAGTCAATAAGTGCCGTCAACCGTTTGATTATCGTTACCAACATTCATTAAAATATCTTATTTTGTGTTCAACAGAAGAAAGAAACTCATACAGGTTAGGAACAACACGAGGATGAGTAAATGATGACAGAATTTTCATTTTAGGGGGACTTTTCCCAACTCTGAGGCGTGAACGACCAGGCTTAAACTTAGGGGGTTTCATGAGACTTTAAATCCGCCAGCGTTAGAACACGCCCCTCGTCTAAACCCCGCCTTCGAAAGGCAGTTTCGCAAAGAACGCGTAAATGATTGACAGATAGAGAGCGTTTCTGATTGGCTAAATGAGCGCGGGCCCCTCCCCTAGTTTAAAGAGCCTCCGGTTGTTTGTTTCCCCCAGTCAATGGTTTCCCTCCTCAACGTTTGTAGGGACATTTTAGGTGTGCTTTTAAAAATAAAAATATCTCAGTAGTGTTTCCATTTATTGTTGTTGTATCTACTTCTTCCTCAATACGAAAATTATACATTATCACGAATATTAATAAAGGAATTTATTAATAAAACAGATACTGAGGGTGAAAAACAACAGGTAGCACTGGTTTCTTCTAAGATTTATGCACATAAATTGGAAAACTTGCAAAAAAAATGTTTTGTGTCTGTGTTATTTTCACAAAGAATAACACATTAAATGGATAGCTCACCCAAAAATTAAAATTCTGCACTCACTATATATAAAAAAATACTATGAAAGTCAATGGGGTCCATCAACTGTTTGGTTACAGACATTCTTCAAAATATCTTCTTTTGTGTTCAACAGTCGAAAGAAACTCGTGAACATACACCTGGTTAAGAATCATTACATGACCTTTAATCTAAAGGTTCAATTAAAACACTCAGTCAGTATATCGTTTTTTTCCCTTCCATTTAATAAACCTAAAACACATGGTTTTGATTTGGTTTTGCTTAAATGACATTGCAGTTTGGACAGCTCTACTTTGAGAATGAGAGACAGCTGATGCCTGTACAGTCTTTTCAGATAAACCTTTCACTCAATCCAAACGTACATGTGGAATAAGGCTCTTAAATTGCATATCAAAGCACTTCGCAAACTTATTGATAATCATAAGCTTGACATTACAGGTTAGTTTTTCCATTGACATAAGAAACAAGAAAAAAAGAGAAAATTGGATATAAAAGAAAATATAATTTACATATATATTCGGGAGTAATAAGTAAGGACACAAAGCGTGGGTATAATAGAAAATACAAATGGTCACATTTTGTGCCCAGAGAGGCAGGACTGCAGATCCTGGAATCATTGGTGTGTGTAGAGATGCTTCACTACAAGAAAATTCAATATGAATTCAGTAGCAAAGACACCTTTAACCCACAACAAAATAAAAAGCGATTCTAAATGCACTTTACAGGAGCTTTTAGATATTTTAAACAGGTTATTAGTACAATATTAACAGACAGAATTATTACAAAGTGTAAATGATCGATGTAGTCATCTCACATTTGCACCACACTAATTAAAGACTATATCATTTGAGTAATTGTTGCATTATAGAGGATTACCGATCCACCCGGTTGATGTGAGAAGACTTTTTATGGTTTCCCGCTCTTCAGATGCTACCGCCAAAAAAAATGTCCTACAAACTACAGAGACATTTTCCAAAGTTGACGCACAAAATACAGACAGGCAATATATTGTCTATACATTTAGACAATAAATCTGCATTCAAATCCAGCGAATACATAAAAATCTATAGTGTGCAATGACTGTATCTCATAGGTCGAACGGAGTATAAAACTCAAAAATTTGAGTAGAACTAAATGAAGTTGAATAATTCAATGATTAGTTTATTTTGTTTTAAAAGAATTCTGTTATTATTTACACACTATCATGTCATTTCAAACCGGTATGACTTTCTTTCTTCAACCATCATGGTACACAAAAGCAGGAGCATATTTACACCGCTCTTTTCCATATAACGTCTCCATTAAAGGGATGGCTCGAGTAAAAATCAACCTAGGGTCCTTTGCATCATGACCTTGAGCCAAATACCCCCCAGAAGCCTTTTTTCCCTTGGTCGAAATTTATTAAAGTTAGAGCTTATTTAGGGATATCAGCCAAATGGCTTAATGCAGGCGCTAACGGATCCTAGGTTGCATCTCATAAATTACCCCACTAATAATGCCCAGAATGGTACCAAACTTCTACAGTAGTACAAATAGGTTCTGTACTCATAAAACAAGGCTAATGCTACCGCTAACCCGGACGTCGACGTCACTTCAGTGATTGGGAAAAGCACGTAAAAGTCCTGGCAGAGAGCGACACATAAGGATGTAGTGTAACGACGCCCTGTTCCAGGAATACACTAATATTTTGTTGGTAATACCAGTTTGCAACAGTTATTAGTTAACACTAAGTTGTTAACACTTCGGAAAAAAATAATAATTCGTCGTTACACTACATCCTTATGCATCGCTCTCTGCCAGGACTTTTATGTGCTTTTCCCAAATCACTGAAGTGACGTGACGTCCGGGTTAGCGGTAGCATGAGCCGCCAGGCAACTGCACTAAGCCATTCGGCTGATCTCTCTAAATAAGCTCTAACTTTAATAATGTTCGACCAAGGGGAAAAAGGCTTCTGGAGGGTGTTTGGCTCGAGGTCATGGTGCAAAGGACCCTAGGTTGATTTTACTCCGAACCATCCCTTTAATGGAGACGGACGTTGTCAAGCTCCAAAAATAGCAATAAAAGAGCCATCAATTTATTCCATGTGACTACTTTCATTGTGTTATTTTGTACATTTTAGAGCTGGACAGCATCCACCATCATTCTCTGTCATTAAAGAGATAGTTCACCCTAAAATGAAAATCAAGGCATCATTTACCCACCCTGGTGTTGTTCTAATGTCATCTGCTTTTCATTATTTTTTGGAGCACAAAAGGAGAATTGCCATTATATGAACGAACACAAGCAGGACATTTATTTATTTTTATTCTCGTTTTGTGGTCCAAAAAAGAAAGAAGGGCATTTGACATTAGAACAACACCAGGGTGAGTAAATGATGCCTTGATTTTCGTTTTATGGTGAAGTATCTCTCGAAGAGCAGCTGGGACATTCTGCTGAAGTTGTACTTTTGTGTTCCATGAAAAAAGCTTGTAAAATGGATTTGAAACAACATGAGAGAGAGAGTAAATAAAGACATCATTTAAATGTTTGGGTGAAATAACCCTTCAAGACAGTCTGTTGGTCTGAGGCGTCACTGAATAGAAACGCCTACAGTGTGACAAAACGACACCAAATACCAGAAATTTACACTCGTTCCAACGTTTGTCCTGAATCACATTTGTGCACGGTTGATTTGAAGCTTGATGTGAAATTCACAGAGTAAACTGCACAAAATGCAGCACAACATTACATTAGACTACACTACAGCTGGATCACTGAACATTTAGACACCCCCTTCAAACAGTCATTTATGGTTACTATTTATGCTGCCATTTTTTTAAAATAGTGACAGATTAATGAAAAACCCAGTGATTTTGATTGGAATTATTCTGTCTTTGAGTCGCTGATCAACCAAAAAAACGAGCCCTGTCTTATGATTGGATGAGAGCAGGCCTCGCCTCTTACTGATTGGCTAAGATTAGGCCTTTTCAGTCTCTGATTGGCTACGAGTGGGCCCTGCTGCTCACTGATTGGCTGAAAGCAGGCCCTGTCTCTGGGCGTTCTCTAGGATCGCGGTGTGGCAGAAATAGTACTGCTCGGGTGTTTGGATGCTGAAGGCACGCTGAGATCTCATTCGTCGGACCGTCTGGCAAATGTTAAGGGTCCCGACATCCTGCAGCTGGGACAGACAGATATCCAGCGCACAAAATGTACCTGCGGGAAGAAGAGGTCAGTCTGAAAATCCATAAAAAAAAAGATAGTTGTTTGAAGTATATGAAAAAAAAAAAGAAAATTCTGTCATTATTTACCAAACCGGTATGACTGACTTTCTTCTGTGGAACATGGAACTTACCAAACAGGTTCTCATTGACTTCCATTGCATTTTTTTTTCCATTAAATGGGAAAATGAAACTGTTTGGTTTCAAACATTCTTCACAATATCGTATTTTATGTTCCACAGAAGAAAGTCAGTCAGTCATACAGGTTTATTAGTAAATTACAGAATTCAAATTTTTGGCTGAACTATGGTCGCGTCTCAAATCGAATACTTTCTTGAGTATGTACTTATTTTGAATAAGTAATTACTTCACGACCACTAAAAAATTATGTTGTATATAGTATGAATGTAATCTGGACGTACTACGTTTGCCATGTTGTCATCATCATTGATTCTACCAGAGTCAGTAGCGTCACTTCACTGCCATTCACAAATCCTCTCCCGTGGCCTCATTGGATAGTAAAGTGTTCATCATATGCACACTTCAGAATCTCGCCGAAAGATTTACTTTTGACTTTTTTAAAGAGATATATATATTTTTTTCTTTACATCCGACATACTTCTATTGTCACATACTATACAGTAGGGAAGTATGTGATTTGAGATGCGGCCCATCCCTTTCAGTGGCTCATTAATATGTAGATATGTTTGTGTTATGCGTTTAATCACTGACCGGTCCTGCCGATGCCAGCGCTGCAGTGGACCACCATCGGCGGGCCGAGCGGATGACCTCTCCACTGTGAGCCGAAAGCCTGGACCGCCCACTGCTGCTGGTACTTCACGGCACCCAGGAAGTCAATCAGAGACAGTGCGGAGGACGGGACCCCGTAATCAGGCCAGCTGAGGAACTGAAAATGAGTCACCTGTCTCTGTTCAAACGTCTGGGGAAAAACAACAATAAAATAAGTTTAGAAACTGTTCCACTTTACTTATCTTCAAAGTCAGATTAACTGAACATTTATTATATGATTTTGTCTGTCTGTCTGTCTATCTATCTATCTATCCTGTATCTGTCTATCTATCTATCCATCCTGTATCTGTCTGTCTGTCTGTCTGTCTGTCTGTCTGTCTGTCTGTCTGTCTGTCTGTCTGTCTGTCTGTCTGTCTGTCTGTCTGTCTGTCTGTCTGTCTGTCTGTCTGTCTGTCTGTCTGTCTGTCTGTCTGTCTGTCTGTCTGTCTGTCTGTCTGTCTGTCTGTCTGTCTGTCTGTCTGTCTGTCTGTCTGTCTGTCTGTCTGTCTGTCTGTCTGTCTGTCTGTCTGTCTGTCTGTCTGTCTATCTATCTATCTATCGGTAAAGACACTTGTTACAAAAGCTTTCTATATCAGTTAAATGCTGTTCTTTTGAACTTTCTATATATGTGTGTGTGTGTATGTGTGCGCGCACGTGCGTGTGTATATATATATAAAAAAATGATATAATACATTATAGTTGAATTTATCTGTATTCTTTTTATTTTACATTTCTTAATTATCTTAATGATTATATTGTCATTTGTTATTATGCATTGCTATAATGGTGCATATAAATATTTAAATATGTTTTTCCTTGTTTTCATTTAATGAAAAACAGTGTGGAAAACATGACTTGAAATTATATAACTAGATTTTAACCATATTTGAATTTTCATATTTTGAATCTAATTTGTAACAATAGGTATTTGGCCGAAATGATGCTTAAAAGTTATTTTACACCATTTCAGAGTAAACACATAGCTAAAATATCAACAAAATGGCGACAAATTTCAAAATATATATTTTTTTGGTAGTATTGCCCAGCCCTACTATAGACTACATTATGAAAGGTGATTTGTGAAACTGGAATCATTATATAAATCATATATGAAATCATTATTACTGACTGGATGTTCATTGATCAGCTGTTAGCTTTTAATGTGTTGCATGTGTGTTACCTCTGTGTTGTGCAGCTCAAGTGTGGTTTGGTTGTAATGCGCATGGTTGTCCACTCTGTGATTGACCACAGCGATGTGCCCGTACACCTCCTGACCGCCCTCCTCCTGAGGCCAGTACTGTCCACACTTCCTCCGGCCGCCCTCATCCGTCCTGCAAACACACATTCACACACGGATCTCTAAGCAGCATTTATTTTTAATCCGCTGTGACAAAGTCCATATGGCACAGCTCTAATCTGATCTCAGGACAGATCAGTTCTACAGAATCACTTCTGAAAGCATCAAAAAACAAAAGTAACAAGAGTCGGCTGAAATCTGATTGGCTGACTTCGACATATTTCTAGAAGTCAGGGTTCATTTTATCAGCCCACCATGCAACAAAGTTGTTTTTATGTTCCCAGACTGCAACAATGGAGGACAAATTAGTCATTGGATTTTCTCAAGATATTTCTCTCTGAAGATATTTAAGAGTTTTGAAACATTTCGTGCAATAAGATGTGAACTCATGAGCTCAACTGTACATTACATTTTGCTCTACAGTTAAATCTGAATTATGTGAAACATCGCATAAGAAGACATTGGCCACTTTATATATGTTGGTTAGAAAACCTCTTCCTGTCTGAGTGGGAGCTTTTTGGCCTGAATAAGTGGCAATTTGACTTTCTGGTGATAATAAAAAGTCTGGCTATGGAAGACTACACATCATTTCCTGCATATTGTAAACTAGACTCTCTGGCTGCATCTGATAACGCATATACTTCCCTTCTATATAGTAGGCGAAAAACAGCCGGGATGCACAATATATCAGCCACAGTATCCGTATCGGCCGATAGATGTTCATTTTTAATGTCATCGTTATCGGCCGATGATAAGAAAAATTGGCTAGTTTATTAAAGCTGATAAATAATGGATTATTTCCTTCCGCTGAGACACTTCAGATGCGCACTGTTCGCCGTGATGGGTTTGAATCGCTTGAAATATGATTGGAAAATACATTTAAGTGAAACATGCAAGTCTGTCATATAGGCTTAATATAATTATAATGCTTGGGACATGGTGAGACTATTGTTTTTGTAATAAGGCTCTCAAAAATTATATAAAAACTATATATATCAGCCAATATATCAGTTATCTGCTTTCAAATATGAAGAATTATCAGTTATTGATATCAGCCAACATTTTCATATCGATGCATCCCTAAAAGACAGTCTGTGACAAAAGAAAGTGTGTCCAAATTCATTGTACTAATAAAACAGTGGGTAAAAGGTCCTCGGATGATCTTTACCATCCCATGAGTTCATACTTTTCAATCACTAAAAAATAACTTTCTGTATTGAAAATAAGTAACTACTCAAGACAGAGAGTACGTGATTCGGGACACAGCCTCTGTGACGCATTACCTTGTTGTCATGACAATGACAAGCACACTTTGCTCCCAAACCATTCTCCAGAAATCTCCATAGGTTTTCTCCAGTGGGCCTGGTAAGAAACAACAGAGGCATTAGATCCGTGTAGGTTTAAAAATCGTTTCACTAAATCTAATTTATAAATCGTGTGATTATTTTCACCCTGAGTCCCAATATATGCATTTTTCTGTTTGTATCCATCCATGAAGCTGGCGTTTATGTAGTCCGATCTCTGTGGAGAGAAAACAAAAGATCAATGTCCAATCAGAATATGCACCACCATTCAAAATGGGGTCAATAAGTGTTTTTGTTAAACTTTTATTCAGCAAAGAGAATCAAAGACAGCAAAGACATTACAAAATATATTTATTTCAAAATAAATGCTCTATTCCTATTCATCAAAGAATATTGAGAAAAATATTAAGCGGCACAGCTGTGTTCAAGATTGATGATAATAATCAATCTTGAGCATCAAATCATCATATTAGAATGATTTCTGAAGGATCATGTGACACTGAAGACTGGAGTAATGATGCTGAAAATACAGGAATAAATTACATTTTAACAATATATTCAAATAGAAAATAGTTATTTTAAATTCTAATAATATGTCACAATATTACTGTTGTCACTGTATTGTTGATCAAATAAATGCAGCCTTGATGAGCAGAAGATACTTTCTCTAACACCGCTTGAACGTTAGTGCAGATCAGCTTTAGGAGGGTCTAAACTGAATGACATCAGACAGCACAAACCTCATTTCTCCTCGCTTTGAGTCGCACGCGAGTCTGATCGAGACACAGCACGTCGCCATAGCGGTTCCGCTCCTGGTTGTGAGGAGCCCTGCAAAAGATCAATGTGAAATCAAATTATTGTGCAGAAAATGAACAGTGCATGTTATTCTGAGGAACTTTTCAAATAATAGAACTTTCTTTTCTGCTGATATAATCATATAGTCTTGATTTTGGCCTCGACTGCACAATCCCAGTGAATAAAATCAAGTCCCACCCAAGGGTTACTATCGTTTACTAAAAGTATTTAAAACATTTTGGTTAATTGAAATAAAGCAGACATAAAATAAAATAGAAACGTTAGATGAAAATAGAAATTTTGCTTATAAATAACGAAATAAGTCTTAAGTTTCTTAAACTTAAATAGTCATATTTAAAAAGAACAAAAAAATAAGAAAGTTACTAAGAAAGTTAAAGTCTTATTTTGCCAAGTAAGATGAAAAAAGATGTTGATCCCAGAACAACATTCCTGTCGAAAAACGTCACATCTGAAATCACAAACTTCCCTACTGTATAATATACTGTATACTGTACATAACCCTTGCTGTAAGCTTAAACTTCACAGAACTCTAAACCAATCCCTCAAATCTGATTGGTTGATTGGAAACCTCACACGTTCACCATCCACACTCACAGGGCACAGGTGAAGGTTCCAGACGGCTGCTCTCTGCGCAGCTCCTCGTACTCCAGGTAGATCCCGCTGCGCTGGGCCCGGTTCAGGTTCGCCATGAGCTCAGCCAGACTCATGGCCTCAGCTCCAGGGGTGTGTATGGACGTGTTCTCCAGCGGGATCCCCACCATCTCATCAACGGGATCCACACGTCCGTTCTGCTCGGACAGCAGCTGCATGTTCCAGCTGTGCACGTCCAGAGGCAAGCAGCCGCCCAGGTGCTCAGGCAAACAGTCTCTGGGCAGATGCTGGCGCAGGTCGGCCATCTTTACCATCTGAACCTGAGAACAGGTGAAGATCGTTTCATGTTTAGAAACACTGAAACATACAAATAATTGCTCAAAGAGACCACAGAGTGGCACTACTGCGAGAAAAGTGGGGCAAACAGATAGACCAGTGGGTTAATCAGTCTAACCAGGTCTAACCAGTATGACCAAGATAGTCTGACAGGCCAACCTCCACTGGTTTTGATTTAAATCAGCTATTGCCATGTAAAACTTTGTGGAATCTCAATATTTTGTATAGCATGACAAAACTAAACACATTATATTGTAATACTTAATATTAAATGTAATATTTATCATTTAATATTATATGTACTTTCCATTTGGGGTCTATAGAAGCTCGTTTCTGCAAGGGAATAAAAAAATAAAGGTAATTGTGGGCTTTTTTCTCTCAAAATCTCAAATTCTGAGAAAAATGTCAGATTTGCAGGATATAAACTCGCAAGAAAAAAGTCAGAATCGTGAGCTGACTTTTTTTCTCTCAAAATTGCGCAATTCTGACTTTATAGTTCGCAATTACGAGGTGGATATCACAACTCTGAGGAAAATGTCTGAATTGCAAGATTTAAACTCGCAATTGAAGGAAAAACTTTCCGAATTGTGAGTTTACTTCTCAAAATCGACATTCAGATTTTTTTTCCCCTCAGAATTGTGAGAAATAAATTCAGAATTGCGAGTTATAAAGTCCTGACTTTAGTTTATATCCTGCATATCTGACCTATTTTCTCAGAATTGTTTGATATAAACTTGCAATTCTAAGAAAAAAGTCAGAATTGTGAGATAAAAAGTCGCAATTACCTTTATTTTTTTTATTCCTTGGTGGAAAGAAGCTTCCATAGGGGTCACAGAGATATAAAGCACAGCAAGATAAACTGTTAGTAAATATGTGTGTGTGTGTGTGTGTGTGTGTGTGTGTGTGTGTGTGTGTACTAACCCGTTCTCTGAGCTTCTCCTTCAGTAAGAGACTCAGTAAGTTGTACGGGACCCTGAACCACACAGGAGCGCCGACGATGAGCACTTTCTTCAGCCGTGCTGGGAACGCACCCTGAAAACAATAGCGGAAGAACAACCTTTTTCTGATTTATTCTGACATCTAAACCCCCCAAAAAAACCACACACTCCAATGCCTGTACTCATAGCTCTGAACATGAATGGATGGCCATCAGAAACAGGAAATCCACAGCTAGACAAAACACAGAAACTCACCTTGAGCAAATTAAGGATCTTTTTGCTCAGGTCCAGTTCAAAGTTAGTGTAGTTGGATCCAGCCATGTCATAAATGAAAACCAGTCCATTTCTCTGAGTCTCAAAACTACAGGAAAGAAAGAGACAATTATAACTTTGCAACTTAAAATATGTGGTTTCATTAAATGTCATCTCAAAGATGAATGAAGTGTATGTCCGACTTCCTACACTAGCTTTCAAAGTTTGTGATTGGTAAGATTTTTTTTAATGTTTTTGAAAGAAGTCTCTTATGTTCAACAAGGATGATTTTATTTGAACAGAAACACAGTAAAAAAAAACTAAAAAAAAAAACTGTAAAATTGTGAAATATTATTACAATTCAAAATATTTAAAATGTAATTTATTCCTGTGATGCAAAGCTGAATATGATACTTCAGAAATCATTTTAATATGCCGATTTGCAGCTCATAAACATTTATCGCTATTATCAGTGTTGAAAACAGTTGTGCTGCTTCATATTTTTGTGGAAACCTTGATAACTTTTTTAAGGATTCTTTGATTATCTAATAGTCTTCCACACGCTCTACCTCTCCACAGCTCGGTCCAGTAGGTAGAACAGCGCCTGAAGAACCACATGGTTCCCTGTTTTACTGGGATGGTGCAGTTTAGCCGTGTAGAGGGCGATGGATGCCCCAGTTGGGTCCCGGACACCCTGATACCAGAAAACAATGGAAAACACATCTTAAAATGTCATCATGTTTTCCTGTTTATATGTTCAGAGTCAACTCATCTTGAACACACACTTTACTCTGTACGGTACACTAAATGTTGGAACAGGATGCAGTGATAAATGAACAAAATTGTTGTCACACAACCTCACTTTATTGCATGTTTAATTAATTAATTTAGAATTCAGAAATAAATACTATAGATTAAAAAAAATTTATCCAAATGTGTGCAAATTCTGAATAAAAAAATTATATTGATAAAATATATAAAAACAAAAAAATTAATATATGAATAATATATATAATATAATGAAAGAATAAATAAACAAATAGCTGTATGCTCTTTCAAATAAATATTGTAGTTTTAAATGTTTAGTCGAACTTTGTGCAAATTCTGAATTAAAATAAAATATTAAATAATGATAAAATAATACTAAATATAATTTTTTTAAACAAATACATATATAAATAAATATACAAACAAAGTAGTATGCTCTGTCAAATAAATATGGTAGTTTTACAATTTTTATTTAATGTGCAAATTCTGAATAAAAAAAGATGATAAAATAATATGTAAAAATGTAAAATATATAAAAAATGTAAATAAAACAAACATATGGTAGTGTGCTCTTTCAAATAAAAATGGTAGTTTTACATTTGTAATCAACTTTGTGCATATTCTGAATTAAAAAATATAATAATTATAAAATAAATTATACTAAAATGTGAAAAATAAAATAATAAAATAAAATAGGGTCAAGCATCTCAGGCTGACTATCTCGAAAGCATTGTAACCCCAAGTATATCGTAGAACTATTGACTACGATCAACTTAGCTCAAGCTTTCGAGAAACGCAGTCCTGCCAGTTTGCTTTTCCAAACATCCTTTAGTTAAACTGAGGTGTAGTTTTAAATGTGTCCACATGGGGGCAGAATAGAGTGTGTCTCACTGAGCTCTGAACAATGACTCACTCCGACCTTTCTCTTCCATTCATTAAGACACTAAATCTGGTTTATTCGCTTTCAGCCAACCCATTTCCGAATGTGCCAGCACACAGCTTTACCATTTATTAAATATTTATGTCAATAATGTATTTCCAATGATCCGATGATGACTCATGAGAAACGCGGGACTCGTGTGCGTCTCTCTGGGTTATAAATACTGATGTCAGGATGTGAGGAGAGGAGACAAGAGAATGAGGAGGATCAATGAAGGTATCGGATGAACCAAAGGGATCCTGCCTCCGCAGCGTCCAATCACGTGTCGGGACACAGACTCATCTGACCAATAGCAGAGCAGCACCAGGCAAAATTAGCTAAAATAGCAAACGAATACATTTCCACTGATTCTATATTGACCTGGTTATAATAACGGGGCTAAAAGCTGAAGTGAAACCGCATCAGTGACTTGTCAGCTGTAATCATTGGAGTGGAAATGAAACTTGGCACAGTATTTTTTCATTTGTGAACCAGTAACCTCATTTCCGAGATTAAAGAGAGCATAAACAGCCCTTTTGAGGAAACGGCCCTGATGTGAACTTACCAACACGGTGAACTCCCGCTCAACAGCTCAGAGCGTAGCGGGTCCTCGTGCGGCTGCAGTTTGACGATGCCCTCCCTCAGCCGGGTCTCCTGTCAGAACAAACACAGATTTCATACTTAACCTACACGTTTATTTTGTGATAATGACCAACTGAATATACATTACCCTTTATTAATTACTTGTCTACTTTATATTACTTCACTTTTTTATTTTTTTTGAGTGCCATCTCCAATTCATCTGACTATGATTATTTTATTTTTGGGTTCCCACAATTGACTAATGAATTTCCATAAATTTTACAGTCATTTGAAATAAACTGCTTATTAATAAATAGTTAAATTTTATAGTATATATAGTTCAGTCATAAAACTCTAGTCTAGAGGGCGCAGGCTGATCGGTCCTTTACATGCAATCTGTAAGCAATCACATCATTATCGCATGGTGCAAGCTGATTGGCTGCTCCTGCCAATAAGCCAATGGGATTGCTGCTCAACATTTAAATAGTCTGTTTTAGTGTTTGCTGTGAGCTCTGAAACCCTCTACCTCCCCCAGCTCCACCTGCCTAGATCTGCTATAGGATTTATGTATGTCTATTTATGCAGCAGTAACATATCTTACAACATGCCCACAGCAGCGAGTCTGTGTATTTAATAACAGTAGCCGAGACCAAATGCATTACATGCTAAAACTATTCCGAGAGTTGTCTTAATTTAATTATATATTATTGTGATCATATTAACATTGACTCACCCTGTAGCTGTGGAAAAGCTCGATTGCTCGGAGGACATCAAACTTGCGGGCCATTAGAAACTTCACAGCTACGTCCCAGGACAATGGTGAGACGCCATGTTGGGACGTCCATTTGTTGATCTCTTCCAAAAACTGCTTAGTGGCCTGAGAAAGAAAGACGACGTCTCATTTTAAACCCTATCAAATTCAAGTCTACTATGGTACATTTTGGTCAGTTGTTAATTTCCCACAATGCCCCACATGTGCACGTCAGGGACCTTCGAGTAGGATTACGTCTGAGATTCACAGACAAAACTCTACGTTCTCAGTCAGTTCCGGACAACTATAAACACTCACATGCAAACAAGACCATAAGCAGAGAGAGAGAGAGAGAGAGAGAGAGAGAGAGAGGCAGGAGACGTGGAAAAAACAAAAACAGAATGATGTTTGGAAGTGGAAACCACAGATGATCCAGATGGGAGAACCAAGAGGCTTTGGTCATCTGATATCAAACACAGTGATTAAATCAACTGCATCAAGACTCTCTGAAGAAGAAACATTATACAAATGACTTTACAGCAACTTCAGATTCTCAATGCATTCTGGGAGATTATATCTACACTCGACTACTGTATCTCACAGGAGAGACATCACATGGGCTCTAGTGTCTTCACTCCAATTGGTTAAAAAAATAAATAAAAATTTTGCATAACTGAACAAGCCAATCGAGTGAATAATTAAACTTAAGGCTAATACTAGTGCACTACATTATGTCCAGCTCTCATTAACAGGATATTTTCCCAACATACTGGACTGACTGAAACTATTACTCAGAAATCTGTGCAAATACCGTTCATTTGACCTGAAAGCCACATGTAACACAAAAAAAATAAGCTCTGTGCCTCTCCAGAGGATCCAGTCCACCCACTTGCACAACACTGTATCCTTAAAAGGACAGATAAGCAGCAAATCCAGGCAGACAGCCCTGAATCTTGCAGAAATTCACCCTGAGACGAACTGTGCATTTTCACAGGCCGCACTTCAATCCAGAGAGTTTCAGCTCAGGGTCCATAACTGAACTCTGAACATACTCACACATATTAAAGGGTGGGGACTGGGGACTCATCCAACCATCGCAAAGTCACTGATGCTTGATAGGGGCGTGTAAACTTTTGCAAAGGATAATTGGTGTATATTATTTGCCATATATAAGTTATTTTGGCATATATGTGAATATAAATATAACAAATAAAACGAATATTACTGAAAAAACAGCAAAAACTACTACATCTAATCTAACAAACTAAACTAATATAAGGTAGGGGTGTAACAATATATCGCGTCACAATTATCGCAATACAGAAATGCAACAATATGTATCGTGGATAGTGACAAAATGTATCATGGATATTGATAGTTCACCCAAAATGAAAATTATTAAGTGTGTGAAAAAATATCAGTTTACAGAGTTTTAATGTCAGTACTACATTAAACTACTATATATAAATGTTGAATATTATTGTATAATAATGCAATGGGGGAATATTTGTGGGTCCTGATAATGCCAAATTACTTCTTATTCATTATAATGCAAAAAAGTCTTATGTTACCAGTAAAAAGTGGCCTACATTATTTTAAATATATCTAGTCAGTGAATCATTTTAATCAACAGGTCATTTTTTGCTAAACTTTTACAATATGTCTTGGAGTATCACAATAATATCGTATCGTGTGTCCGGTATCGTGATATGTATCGAATTGTGACATGAGGGTATCGTTACACCCCTAATATAAGGTAATAAAAAATAAAAATAAATAAATAAATAAAAAATATAATAATATATATATATAAAAAACTTTTTTAAATCTAGTATTGCCCTATAAACATATATTATGAATAATTTTAATGTTATTTTATTAATTTTTAAACATATTTAACAAAAAAAATTAAATCTAATGTTTTTTATTTGAATACTGATAATGTAGTCTTCTCAGGTTACAAAGTATAAAAACCTTTTTAACTTAAAATGTTTTTAAATAATCTTACAAAAGGATGTTTATTTTCTAATACATCCCATAAATCCTATAAAATATGTTTTATCCTATGATAATTACCATCATTACTATTATTATTACATATTTTATACTTTTTCAAAGGCAGTATTAGGAATGTTTTTAATATATGTTTGAACTGATAAGAATATACATGTGTACCTTGGACTTATTAAAATGCAAATAAAAAGCTAAGAAAAAAAAAAAGGTGAATACATGAAAACTGAAAATAAAGAGTAATAAAATAAAATAAAAAGCAAATAATAAAAAGGTGGAAATAAAGATAAAGTTAGCAGTTTTCAGTGAGGGATTGAGCATTAGCTTACAGGTTTTATCTTTTAAAAATCTGACGTTAATCAATTTCTGCTATGTTATTAAACAGGAAAGTATTTTTAAAGTGAGAAAAAATAATAGTCTAAAGCATCACAGTATTCATCAAATCCCTTGCTAATACTTAGAAGTTTTTGAGGCTGTTTTCTCATAAAAATTGTGTCACTTCCTGGAAGGATGACATCATTAAGGAACTGGCTTTTGTTAGTGAAAGGGATATAAGTGTTACTGAGGACACAGTAAAAACCAATACAATTATTACAAATTTAAATAATATTATTAAGAAAACATGTTTAGTTAAAAAAAATTGGGAAAAACTATATGTTAGAAGTCAGTTTGGCTAGAATTACAACTGTACTTAAGTCTGTTAGCCCCCTAAATAAGATGTGTGCTGTATTTCCAAACAGTCTGTAGATAGTCATACAAAAATATGTATATTTAATATGCATATATGTAAATATATATGTATATATATTTTTTATGTTGCATCCTTTTTGAAGCTTGAAAGCTCCGGCCCCCATATAATGCAATTGAATGAAAATAAGTGACCAGTACATTATTCAAAACATTAAATGTAATTTTTTTGTTTGTTCAAAATTAATAGAATTTAAATGATGAGTTTAATAAAAAATTCCTCCAAAACATGTTTTTGTCTTACCCTGATTCACTATGGTAAGCCTATTATACATAAGTGTTTATATTTCAGAGCAAACGCCGAACAGAGGAGAGTTTGCTGGCTAGAGAACACGAGCTTGTAATAAAACAAGAATCAACATTGACTTGAGAACTGAGGGATTAGAAATGTTGGATTTGAAATGATGGTGTTTTTATTACTCAGTGGGTTAGTAAGTTATGTTATTGAACAGATCAATATGTAGCCTAGCACTCGAACAGAGTTCACTGTTAAAGCATTATCGATTATGAAGGGTCATTTCATTCTAGTTGTAGCGCTGTAATTTATTTTTAAGGAAGTACCGTGTCTATTAATGGGTAAAGCTACAGTAACGTCTTCAGCTAGACAGATTGACATCCTTTCCATCTAAACTTTATATCTCTTAAGGTTAGAAGTGAATGTTTTATGAGCGGTAGGATAAACACGAGTGTCCGTAGTCACGCAGAGCCGAAGCACAACCGAAACATTGTTCTTCCGCAAAATGCATGCAGTCACATAGCGTACCTTAAATAAAAATATTGTTGAAATTTAGAAAATGTGCATTCGTGGAAGGTAGATGAAACTAAACGACAACGATTCTGAAAGCTGCTTTTTGACCGGCCTCGATTTTTGAGTTTGAGAATGTTTTTCTTGAGGTTTTGAGACTTCTTTTCATTTAGGGTCATGAAAGATGCCTGCAAAGTGACGACAGGAATGTGCGTATGAAAATTAATATAATTTAATGGTTAAGGACGCTGCATAGACCCAAAGTATTAATGTTAAAGGTTGTTTTTATTGTGTGATTTTTGGTGAACTGTAGTGAATCCAATTAGGGTAAATTTGACCTGCATCATTAAAATTGTACCCAGAATTGAATCCAATTACAATAATTAACAACACGACTCTGGTAACTCTATGGTACTTTGGTCTGAACTATGATTACCATGGTAAACCATTAAGGGTGTTTTAGTCCAGGGTAATTTAAATGCCATGCACGACAGATAATGATCAACCTGGTCCTTGGACACCCCTCATACAATTTAAGATCGCTATATTTCCGTGCATAAAGACACCATTTATACTGTGATAGTAAATTAGTATTTTGAAAATATTTTGTTTCTTGTATGTTGTATTATTAAGTTCTTATGCATTTAATATGTTTAAAACAAATTTCACTGCTTATCTTTTCCCGGACCCCCTAACACTCCCTTGCGGGCCCCGAGGGTCCCCGGACCCCAGTTTGAAACCCCCCCTGGTCAGTGTCTCCAGGTTGCTTAGCAACAGAACCGCTGGGACAGAAAATCAGCGTTAACTGGATCGGGATGGTATTTCATACCTGCTCCTCCTCGGCGCTCAGACGGCTGGCCATCCTCCCCTCTCCTCTTCACCCCGCTGGAGGCTCTTATTAAAGCTCGGACAGCTGTTTAGATCGGACAGTGGAGATCAGACTGGGCTTTTTTAGGCCCGTTAGCACTGCTCAGGCTAACAACCGCAGCAGCAGCGCGAGACTCGCGCCGTTTACAGCTCGAGAGACAGCGCGCGCGGCCCACACTTCAGCACGGCACGCGACACAACCAATTCATGATCCGGTCCGGGTTCGGCTGGATCCACATATATAGGCTTTATATATTTACACACACACACACTAAAGGTGTTGCAGCGGAGCCTCGGTCCGCCCGCCTGTGTGACGAAGGGAGAAATTCATCACGGTACTCCGTCGAAACTCGTCGAAGGCCGGTTAGTTTGTTTGGAGAAACGAATTTATATGATCGATCAGCTCTGCTGCATCCGGCCGCTTTTAGACGCTAAAATGCTAGGAGGCGAATGAAGATCAGACGCTCCTGAAAAGCAGCAGCAGTAGTGAAAGATGAAAGATGACACCCCCCCTGCTGGCCACAATGAGGAACTGCGAGCTGGACGACGCTCCTCCTCTCATTCATAAAAATCTTGGAATGTCCGATTCATTGTAGCGAGTCGGTTCGCTTGGACAGCTCTTTTCAGTTCACTCATGGCTCTGAGTGCATTGATTCAATAACGGATTCATTCTTATATATTCCCCATAGATAGGGTATTCCCAGGGGTTCCTGTGTGCGGCATATTACGTGTTGTTTTTTGTAGTGAAATAATTAATACAATTATCAGTATGGTGTAGGTTTAGCTGTATTAAATGTGTCGAATCAATTATTTCGTTTTTATGATTCAAAGTGTACCGAGTGATTTGTGAATCATTTTCAAATGTTCGCGAATCGGATTCATTCACAGAAACACGCATTTAGTTAGTTCTGTAAATGAGTGCATATGCTTCTAATGTTTTCATAACTAACTAACTAACTTACTAAAAGTACAGCTAAATATAGATCAGAGCAGTGTTTGATGTCAGTATGTTTCCATTCTGTTACAGATGTCATTGTGGGTTACTAAAAGGCACAAGGGCATGAAGATCTCACTGTTTAAACCTGACGCAAGAAAACCTGCCAAGAAACTGAGCCGATAAAACAACAAAGAGCTTCCTGTGGGCGGGTTTCCATAGGCTAGAATGACTGACAGGACAGCATGATGTCATCATGCTGGAAAATGTGCACAATAAGTCAAAATAGGATTTGAGAAGCCTCAATTAGATACTACATCTCGAAAACTAGACCGCATTTTTGACACACATCATCATGGAGGGGTTAAGTCCATGTTCTGAGAAGGCCTAAACTGCAGATGTATTATTGGTCATGACTGATTCAGGAAGTCTGATCTAGGTTGACAGGTGCTGTGAGTTCCTGGAAAGCAGCAGCTACTGACAATAACCAAACTCTCCGATTACGCTTTAGTTGTTCTGTGGGAAGTGAGCTTGTGGTTTCAAATCGATAACCGCCTGCAGATTTTTTTGTATGAGGCGCTTGACATACACCCTCAGGTTATTTTGATGATGCCGTCATTTTATTGCAAGAGTTAAACTACAGTGATGGCAACAGAAACAAGACATTATTTGGTAGTTAAAAACACTTTTTATATATACATAAAACCATATTTAAAGGTGGCATGAAACAGAAGTTGCGATCGTGTTTGAATCTCTACTATGATGATGTATGTTCGACTGAAACGGCTTCTCGAGCAAGAAAAAATGTAGGGCGGGGCTTTATTTTCTCCGTCTGGAATTGATTGGATGGTTGTGGGTTGCTATTGGTCGATCTCATGTGAGTGACAGGTTGCCCCGCCCTCACGCCAGTAAACACGTCATCAGAGAAGAGATGCCGCAGCAAGAAGTTATTTTAAATAAAGATTACGAAGGCACATGAATAATAAAAAAGAATGATGTATATGGATAAATCATTAAAATAATTAAGGCAATATTCCTTAAAAATTAAGAATAGTCCATTTTGATTTCGTAATTACCTTAATATATAACATACACTACCTTTCCAAAGTGTGGGGGTCAGTCAAATAAAAAAAATTTTGAAAGTGTCTCCAAGTTGCATTTTTTAAATAAAAATAAATAAAGCTGTAATATTGTGAAATATTACTACTATTTAAAATGTTTTCCATCTGAATATATTTTAAGATGTAATTTTTTCCTGTGATCAAAGCTGAATTTTCAGCATCATACTCCAGTCTTCAGGGTCACATGATTTTTCAGAAATCATTTGAATATGCTGATTTGCTGCTTTTATTGTCAATGTTGAAAACAGATGTGCTGCTTCATATTTTTTTAGGATTCTTTGAATCATTTAATATAGAAATCTTTGTATTTACTGTAACTTTTGATCAATTTATGGCATCCTTGCTGAATTAAAAAAAAAAAAACCCACTGACTGGAAGTAGAAGCAAGACTTAAAACCGTTNGCACTGACTCGAAGTAGAAGCAGACTTGAAACACTTTTGGACATTCGAAAATATTTAAGACAAAGGGTTAAACAAAACAGACAGTAAAACTTTATTGAAGTCAACACAAATTTAAAAACAATTCATAGGCTTCATCACCAGATGAATCTTAAAGGGATAGTTCACCTAAAAAGGAACATTTTGTCATTTAATCAACCTCAGGTTGTTCCAAACCTGTATGAATTTCTTTCTTCTGTTGAAGAAAGAAAGGTCTGGAACAACTTGAGGGCGAGTAAATGATAAAAAAAAAAATTCCTTTTTAGGTGAACTATCCCTTTAATGATCCAAACATCTACAGAAAAGATTGAATTAAAAAATCTCTATATAAAATCCAATAAAGATGCATGGCTAAACAGAGCAGATGAACTGAACAGAGCATGATGTATTATACATCCATTTATACATACGTTTCCTAAAATAACATCTGCAAAAAAAAGCAGAGGAGTTTCGTTTTAGCGATTATGGTTTCAGAAATAGGCCCATTTGGGTGACTTGGCACTGAACTGCAATTTTAAATATAGCAATTAAAAACTCATTCACGTTACTGTTCTCCGGGGTCATGCGCAGGCTTGAGAAAAGTGCTCTCTAAAACAGTGTCTGCAGTCTTTTCGTGGATCTCAGACCTCCATGCTCTCTTTCGGACCAGTGTGGGAGTTCTCCAGCTGTGTCTCCGGCGTGGAGAGGTGTTCCAGTTCATAGCGGCCGTTTTGGTCGGCTGGCCGAACTTCTGTGGATGTTTTCTTGTGCTCCAGGATCTGCTGAAGCTGATGACTAGCATAATCAGGCTGCTGGTGAGGGGACACTGTGGCACCTCAATGCCCAAGATATCTGCCACCATATAGGGTCTGAGCCAGCCAACCAGCGGTGTGCTGCCAGGGGTGTAGTGCGTCTCCTTGTGGTAGAAAAGAAGCCCGTCCACCTAGAATAATGTCACACATTTTGAGTTGATCTATTCAAATAAAACAACATAGATAATCAACTAATTCAATGCTATTTGGCATAATAAAAGGGGACTTCACCACTGGCAAAATAAGCTTTTAATAAAACTTGGCTGGCCTATACAGTAGAAGGTGAAAACTGTTTTGATATCAGGGATACCGGACTAGAGAGAGCAGAGAAAAATGGCTGTTGTCTTTCCTTTTGCCAAATGGGTAGGAATACTTCAACACCCATAATGCACTGCCATCCAAGACCACTCTCACCAGTCTGCTATGGATACGCTTACCAGAGTCAAATTCAGCCTTGCTTTAGTAGGAAATACTTCTTAGCAAACTTTCAGTTATAATGGTGTCGACTTGTATTGTTCCCAGGTGCAAGAATTCAAAGAGTAAACGTTCAGCGGGAGTGAGTTACTTTAGGTTTCCAGTGAAGGATCGTTATAGGCATCGGCCAAAGGCTATAAAAAGGTAAGAAAGCTGTTGCCATAGTATACAATTTTTACAATAAAGAGTAGACATAATATGATCATTTTCAGTGCTAAACCTACACTTAAAGGGATACTCCACCTCTGGAAAGATGAATCTGTATTTAAAATAGGTAATTTATGTAGAAGAAATTTTTACTCCTAGCATTTACAATGTAAAATGCAACTGATCGTGTGTAGTCTATAGGCCTATAAAAGGTGAAAACAGGTTTTGAGAATAGCACACTTGTCAAAGAACTTGAGTGCATCTTTAGAGAGGTTCGGTTGCAAAGAGTGACTAATGGCTATACAGGAAAGGTTGCATGAAAAGCCCTTATATGGAGATGTTTTGGGGGTGCATTATGCTAATTACTAACTCATTGAGATCCCATTGAGATCAGTGAGTGCATTTCCATGGCCACAGAAAAACAGACACTTTCATTTCCAAGAAAACGATCAAGGAGAGAGGACTGGTTTCCTAAATGATCATGTCTGGATTGTTTAAACCTGTCCTGACCTCTGAGAACATCCCCAGACCTTTCTAATTCTAGCTCTCTATTTGTCATCATTTGCAGGAGAATCTAGCTGCTAACAACAGTGATGATTATGATAATGGTCCTTGCCATTTAGGAAGAGTGATTGAACAATGTTTACCAAGACCAATCCTCTGCATGCTAAAGTGAACCTGCTATGACTTTTAAAGAGCTCCTGTTCGGTCAGCAGAATGAGTCCCAATACCACAATAGTTTTTGCCCAAATACTATAGTTTCTAAAGTTATCTGATAAAACTATACTAAATTAATAATATCACAACATTTATTTCCGTTAAGAGGTGCATCAATTTTTGATAGTCTACACCAGCACATCCCAAAGACTTTCAATGAATTTTAGGTCTGGACTTAGAGGACGAATTCATATGTGAAAATGATTCTTCAGCTCCCTCCCAACCAATCTTTCACAATTTGAGCCTGATGAATCTTTACATTGTCATCCTGGAATATGACCATGATGTGTCTTTCTTCATGGTTGTTAATGATTGGATCACAGGTTTTCATTTCTTAAAGCCTGTTCACACCAAGAACGAGAACTATAAAGATAACTATATTAACGTCCACACTGGTGGGCACTATTGTTCTGTTTATTCTAAGCATGCGCTTGTCTGTCGCTTTAATTGTTTGAACTTGTTAGAGCAGGATGGATTCTGATTGGCTGCCAATTTGTTTATCGTTCATCAGCTGGATAAAATCGTTCTGAAAGTGATTCCAACTATATTTTTTCCTCTGTGCAATTATAGTTATAGCTCTGGTGTGAACTCTGCTATTCTTAAATATTCTTTATAGTTATTGTCCTTGGTGTGAACGGGCCTTTAGACTCTTAAGCATTTACCTATTTAAATTCAATAATCTTTTTTTTGGTTGGTTGGTCGGCCTGCCTATCTATCTATCCTCTATAGAAGATATTGAACCTTTGGATTTCAAATAAGGTGGAAATACTTTAAGGTGCAAATATAAACCTCTAACTATCAAAAAGGTTCAAAGTTGTACTTACTATAACTAGATACTATAATGATATACATATATTTTTTTGTGGCTGTTCTTTTTTTAACCTTTCCTTCATAGAGTATACCTAAAGTGAAATCAAAAACAATTTATGGTGAAAAAAAAACATGCTAGCTTTTGCTCATGCTAATTTCTAAAGTCATATTACTAAAACTATTGGCTATACAAACATCTTCCATTCATGCCATTGATCTAGTCTTTGCTTTCTTTATCTAGTGGCAATAACATCATGCCTCACCTGCAATGAATTCCAGCCTCCTCTGCAGGAAAACCAGCTCAGGGGCCACTGTAAGCACTAAAACAACGAACCAACAAGCACCAATAATACTGATGTTATTTAAATAAAGCCACTGAGGAATTAATGAGCATTTGACTGAATTTAATATTTGGCAAAACCAAAAATAATGTATCTGCACTAAATATCTCACATTCTGTGGTCTCCCATTGCCATTCTGTTTGCAATGAGTGGTTAGTCTATTTACATTACAATTAGATGGCTGAAGTGATGTAAAATCAATGCTAAACGTGTTTACGTGAATCATATCGCCTTTTGCCAAGGTAAACGCAATCAATTGTAAAATATTGCAGAGCAAATTCTGTTACTCAGGGAAAGGCTTGGATGGATGATTTGATCAAATATAAGATCTGTGTGAGATAATACTCCACCCCAAGCGCAGCCTTGATAAATGTTTATTAGATATTTATCGTTCATCAGCTGGATAAAATCGTTCTGAAAGTGATTCCAACTATATTTTTTCCTCTGTGCAATTATAGTTATAGCTCTGGTGTGAACTCTGCTATTCTTAAATATTCTTTATAGTTATTGTCCTTGGTGTGAACGGGCCTTTAGACTCTTAAGCATTTACCTATTTAAATTCAATAATCTTTTTTTTGGTTGGTTGGTCGGCCTGCCTATCTATCTATCCTCTATAGAAGAAATTGAACCTTTGGATTTCAAATAAGGTGGAAATACTTTAAGGTGCAAATATGAACCTCTAACTATCAAAAAGGTTCAAAGTTGTACTTACTATAACTAGATACTATAATGATATACATATATTTTTTTGTGGCTGTTCTTTTTTTAACCTTTCCTTCATAGAGTATACCTAAAGTGAAATCAAAAACAATTTATGGTGAAAAAAAAACATGCTAGCTTTTGCTCATGCTAATTTCTAAAGTCATATTACTAAAACTATTGGCTATACAAACATCTTCCATTCATGCCATTGATCTAGTCTTTGCTTTCTTTATCTAGTGGCAATAACATCATGCCTCACCTGCAATGAATTCCAGCCTCCTCTGCAGGAAAACCAGCTCAGGGGGCACTGTAAGCACTAAAACAAGGAACCAACAAGCAGCAATAATACTGATGTTATTTAAATAAAGCCACTGAGAATTAATGAGCACTTGACTTAATTTATATTTGGCAAAACCAAAAATAATGTATCTGCACTAAATATCTCACATTCTGTGGTCTCCCATTGCCATTCTGTTTGCCATGAGTGGTTAGTCTATTTACATTACAATTTGATGGCTGAAGTGATGTAAAATCAATGCTAAACGTGTTTACGTGAATCATATCGCCTTTTGCCAAGGTAAACGCAATCAATTGTAAAATATTGCAGAGCAAATTCTGTTACTCAGGGAAAGGCTTGGATGGATGATTTGATCAAATATAAGATCTGTGTGAGATAATAGTCCACCCCAAGCGCAGCCTTGATAAATGTTTATTAGATAGCATCACTCTCACTGGTGTGAGGAATCTTCAAGGCTTGACAGTAAGTATGAATTGAAATGGCATGTTTGGTGGTCATAGAGCTACACATATAGCACACTGAATAATACACCTACCTGTTAGATACATATTGGAGGGAGAACTGTATGATTCTGCTGTACAGACAAAACTATGACATTTTTAATTTTGGTATTTGTCTTCTATAGTGTGCTATAAGTTCCTCTCCCTCATGGAGAAAGGTTGCTTAATTTCCCTACCATTTCTGCCAAACAATGGCCATTTTTTGTTGGTCTTCCTTCAGTGGTGATAATGCTATCAGACTTGTCCTCCTGCGGATGAGCGATGATTCTGATTGTGAATATTCTGAAATTCATCAATCTCCGAACTTTAGTGTCACGGTCATGATAACCTTCATGGGGTGAGAAGAAAATGAGTGTCATAGGATTTTTTGGGATCTTTTAAGGTGACATTTTGGAAGAAAAACAGAATCAGAAAACATTAGATTATCCGTGTCTTCTGTCTTTTGGTTGTGCTTGGAGCATTACCCATGTAAAAATCCAAAAAGAGTTCTATTTAATATATCAGCTGTGTCTTCTAGACAACACTGAGATGAAATGGAAAGCAAACAGACTTTTCAGGTTATGTAAAAATGTATGTATGTATGCATGTATGTACAGTATGTGTGTTCTCCTACGAAAAAAATACCAACAATCTCATGTCTCCTCTGAGGTTTCAGAAGAGAGAATCATGAATTTTAATATGAACTCAAAGTTCCAAACCAAATTGTAGTTCTATACCCTTATTGTATGTCAAAAGATGTTTTTTATTTCACCTATGAAGTAGTAATTTTAGGACGATCATCTGAGATGATGTTTGATGGGCAGTTTTATCCCTAAAATGACTGTTGAATAATATGATTACAATTGTATAGACTCACCTGAGATGAAGGCTGCAGTCATTAGAATAGCCAAATACAATTTATTTTTAATTTTTTATATAGAGCACCTCATGAGGGCGCAATATAGAAGTCACATGATTAGCTGAATGCTCCATTTTTACTTTAACCCTGTAAAGTCTGACATAAAATATTAGTAAGATCTCTTTTTTAAAACTGAACAGTGTTATTGAACTTCAGAAAAATATGAGAAAATCTAAATAGAGAAGATGTTCTTTAGGGTCCATATAGTAGTATGATATAGTGAGAATATGGAGGTCATGCTCATGGAGGAAAAAAACCTAACATAATGCAATGCAATACAATGATGACTGAGAGATGTACAAATGTTCTTCAAAAGCCTGATGTATTCACATTTTAACATGCCTTTTCTAAAATAAAAAAAATAAAAACTTTTGGATAATCAATTAAATCCAAGTTGCTTTAATCCAGCAAATGTTTATCTTGAATATTAATACAACGTTCAACATTCTTAAAGGGTCATGAAACCCTAAACCAAATTTTCTGAGATTTTAACAAGGGTATGTGTGTTGAACACCATTTAAGACAATATTAGAATCTGTTAGATTTAATAGTAGGGGGTAAGTGGTTAAATGTTAGTTTTTTCCCGCTATTTTCGTCTTCCGGGTTTAAAATCTTCATCGTGTCTGTGATGTGGCAGAGCACTATAGTACTTTGATGACTCATCGGTGTCTCATAATTATTCATGACTGAGTTTTCTTATCCAATGAGAAGACACTTGCTCTTAATTAATTATGACACCACGTGGAACTTTCCAATAGAGACATGTCAAACTGTGATATCCGTAGTAGATGAGAGAGGCAATGATGGGACGCGCGTTTGTTTTCATGGTGCAAAAGTTCCCGTGCATCTTTCCCCGCGATCATGATGCTGCCCGGGCTAGACTCCGACTGCGGGCGGTTGGTTGGCCATCAACCATGGACACATCTAAACTATGTGTGTGTAGCAACCATTCAACTGGAGAATGGTTGACTTCGGCCTTGTACACCAATGCAGGTTGCGTCGTCTAGCGAGTGATGTGGTTCCGAGGACTTTTCTATCGCTTCAGACGTGTGTATGTGTGTGTGTCTAAAATGTAACCCTGGCCGTTTTACATGCCTTTTGTTAAATAATCACTCGTTATTAAAATTTAGATATTTCGATAATACCTCAATTGTATGGAACGTGTGCTTAATTTGTGCAAATTTCTATGTCACTGTTCATCTTTATTATGTGGGTTTAGGGGGCGCGTAGATCTAGGCTATGTACAGAACGTTTTTTTTTTTAAGCGGAAAATTTATTATTTTCAAATATATGCATTTATAGTGTGTATATAAACAAATATATATTTTATAATGACATAATTATAATTATACATATACATGTACATTTTTATGTTTTAAATACTATTATAATTACTGTAGGCTAATATATGTAGCAGGGCATTCAGTTACTTTTGAAAGGACAAATATAAGGTGTCAGTGTATTTCATAAGACTTTAACTTTGCCAGCTATAAAAAAATCTAGCATTTCCTCACGTTTTACCACTGATTTTTAGTGACAGCCAATATGCATGGGCCACTGGCGATGACAGTTTCCCCCCCTCCCTCTCCCCTGCCGTGCCATACCACACCCACTCCCCTCCCTTCTTCTCACAGCCACCACGCCCAATTAAGTTGCAAAAGATTGTGAGCTAGACTTGAGCTGAAAGAGGGGGGTTTCATGACCCTTTAACAACGTTTTAAAGGAGAACTCGGTAACTCTAGCGAACTCTAGTCACTTCTTCGCTGATTTTTCCTTTTTTGTCGCATGTTTTCCCCACGAGTCCCCCACAGCTGTTTTTGGGGGGGCGTATATTTCACAACACAGTCGTAAAAAACTCACTTGCGGCGGCCTCCTCCCCCTCGCTACCGCTGCTCACGTGCGTTTGTTTTGATCGGAGCAAGCCAACTGTATCGCGTGGAGCTATGTCTACCGAGGTGGGTAATCTGGTAATACATCATACATGCGTGTGTGTTTATGTCGAATTGCCGTAAAGCAATTTGTGGTTCGCGCTCGTTCTCGTTCTAGTTCTCGCTTCTCACGAGACTTCCAATTTCTAACTTGCCGGGACGGTAGTGTTGCAGGTTGCAAGGTTGGTTTTCCACCTGGGAACGCTGGGGGGAGCGGGGAAAGTCCCCAATATCACCAGAACAGGTTGTTTAACCATCCAAATGATTTCTAGACAGTTTTATTAAGTGAAAAAAGTGACCAAGTTCTCCTTTAAGAATTATAGTCAAATTAGTTTTTACTTGCTAAAGTACAAACTATCAATCAGATGACAGAAGGCATCTGTACCTGTAGTACCTATAGTAGCTTGTTTGCAACAGGTTATCCAGTTTTGATCATGTTGATCATTTAAAAAGCTAGCGGTTGAATGCTAAGGGCTGGTTCACACGGAAAGCGTTTTTGCTTTGAAAATCGTGAGATGTCGGCAGTGGAATGGGGAATAACCTCAAGGTCTCGAGACGCATCTGTTAAAACTTGAACTTATTTTAACTTGAGCGCTACGTTTTTAGAAGGCCGTGTCATGCATGAGACGCTGCAAAAGACGCAAGACACGAGCGCAACGGTCAAACACATCCGTCTAGCACGTGTTCACAAAGAAAAATAATGGAAAATTAGCACAGCATAATTGAAAAATGCGTTTTGTGTGAACGGCCACTAATAGTGCATTTCAACAATTGCATTGTGTCCGTTATTTTTGCAGGATTCTGCATCCACGCAGATCGAAGACAAACCAGCACAATGTTAACAAAAAAAATGTTGCACAGTTAAATTAAACAAATTCCAGCGTTAAGTCCTCCGAGTTTGTAAAACAGCATCTAATCAATTTAAAACTCTTTTGGGTATCTCTAAATGTAAAATCAAGCAAATGCTTGAGTCTGAAATGACTTACAAGAGAAGGTTTTGCTTTTCTCTACACACTATATATTTTTGCTTGCTAGCGCCTGTATATGTGCAATCCAAAACTGCACTGTCCCTTAAAACATGAAATGAAGCTATCACTCTTACTGCTAGCTGACAGGATGTGCTAAATGAGGGAGACTGGGAACCCTGATCTACCATAAAAGCCCTTCTTCTCTGGAGTATCTGATTCCTGTTCACTGATGCTTTTGCTTGGCCAGTAGCTGTCAATCCAGTCTTACCCACAATACAGGGTTCATTCACTCTGAGAATATTTCTAATGGAAGAAATGAAATGCAGCAAAAGAGTCAAGCAGAGCTATATGCAAACTCTGCAATTATGATTCCTGTAGCAGACCAATTTCAGCTCATTTGTCAAGATGGATGACGGGGCCCTGCCTCTCGTTCTCTAGATGTTGTGCACATTCATACAAGCGCATAATTTGCAATTCCAGTCTATTATTTCCAAAAGACAAGAGCCAGAGCCAGAGAAGTAGCTTACATACTCAAGTGAATATGGTTTTGGTGTTTTAGGGCAGCATCTTCAAATGTTTTCATTTAGAGCTCAAGGTTAAAGTCTAATGAATACCCATTACAAGAACATAAACAACTCACATTCTCAGAAATACCTGTGTCGTCTTACTCCTCCTTTTCTTTTAAATTGCATTTCCTTCTCATTTCTCTTTCCCAGCGAGGACTGCTACGTGTATTTCTCCAAAGGACGGTATTCAGGGAACATGAAAAGTTGAATCTCTTGTTTTTTGAACGTGTTTAAAATTTTAGCTGCAGTTCGTAAGTAAAGTGCCTGGCTGAATTATTACGGAGCTGAGGCTCTTGATGTGTCATCCATTGGGAATGCCATTATAGAGGTGCATCATTTTATGCTGGAAAGCACTGAAGCCTTTTAGATGTTCTGTCTTCTTATAATTTATGGACGCACTTTAATCTGTTTAGACTGGTGTTCAGTGGGTTTCGGTACCTGTCTTACAAGAACAAAACACTTAAAGAGCACACAAGGAAGGCTGTAGCTGCGCTTTTGGCCTCCCCGAGTTGTTTCCTGCTCTAAAGCTTAATCGCACCACTTTATTGATTTACAAGGAAAACCCGGTCAAGGTTCCAAGTATCGTCCAAAGCAGTGCAGCCACGGCATCATACGTGGCAGCTTACGAGTATAAAATGCGCTTGTTCGAACAGTCTATTTTTCATGCATTCCATAAGCAAATGCCTGAATAACAAGGTGGCAGCATTCCAACCATTCTAATGATACTATTAGCACAGAGCTAATGTATTCAAAGCCATAAAGAATTCATCTGTATAATGTATAGTTGGTGTTTACCATGCTCCACGCGTGGCATGCAGTGGCTGAGTAGATTGTTTGGGTTACGACCGTCAATAAAAAGGTTTCTCCTCGGGTCCTGTACCTGCTTCCCTCTGCATTATTAAAATATATATATATACATGTAAAATTTTAAATGAATGTGTGTGTGTATATATATGTATATATATATATATATATATATACTGTATATACATACATACACATACACATACACATATACATATATTGTGTTGGAATGAGAATAGCCCATTTCTGGGCTACTCAGTCTGGACTGCAATGCTAAATGACCATGTTAGCGCTCAGATATGAGACTCTGCTCGTCATTACAGTGATTAGGGTCCACTTCTAAACTTCTTGTCATTGCCTGTGTGTGTATGTGTGTATATGTATATGTATAGTAAACATTTAAAATGAACACTTTTATTCAGCAAGGACATATTCAATGGCAGTAAAGGCATTTACAATGTTACAAAATATTTCTTAGATTACATAAAAAAAATAATATAATTTTTTTTTTTAAATAGATTACATAAAAAAATAAATAAAAAAAAAACAATTTTTTTACATTACATTTTAAAAATAAATGTTTAGCACCTTTCACACAGCAATGCTGGTAAATTACCGTAAGATTGCCAGAGCGACTTTAAATTGCCAGAAATTTGTAAACGCGTAATCATTTTTATGGATGGCCCAGAGCTGTTGCTCTTTCAGTGGCTTCTGATTGGCCCAAATCACTACTTACGTCTGCGCGTTTTGACCTCTCACATGCAAAATACCGGTAATCTTCATTCAGCGTTCACATAGCGCTTATACCGGTAATTTACTGGTAATGTTACAACTTCGCTTACTGGTAAGTTGCGGGAACCAATTTACCCATATATTTGAAAAGGTCCTGTTCATGATCTGTTCCGGTAATTTACCAGTGAAGACTGTATGTTTGAGTCTTCTTCAGTTAAAGAACTGGACCATTACAAGCACCAAAATGCCATCATGTAATGACTGGAAACATTTTCACCACATATTTTACAGTGAATTTTTGGCTGAAAATTTCACAGGGGTAAAAAAAAGCTTGAGAGGAGCAAGTCTTAGGGAATATGGAAAGAGTTAAAATCAGCCATGGCTGATCATCAAAGTTTGATCAGAACTTTTCCCTACAGCAAAACTGTAGGATGCTTTAAAGTACCTCAGATTCCACAAAGGGTGTCTATATCTCTTTCTTTCTTTTCTTTCTTTAATCAAGGCTGTACATCTAGACACCAGGCATGGTCATGATGCCCTTTTGAATTCCATAGTTCCATAGGCTGTGGTGCTGAAACGAGGAAATAAAAACTAAAATGGATGAGCCATCGTGCACTCATGGAGACAAATGGCTCAGGAGCCGGAACCATTTGAAAGATGTATAATGACAGGAGCTTGTCCGTTACGAGATGGCTCTCATATTTCAACATGCATTAAAGAAATTCAGACACAAATGTGCTTTTATCTCGGGGGTGGCATTTGTGAAATAGGGAGTGCTCTGACTTGGCACTGTGTTGGAATAAGAATAGCCCATTTCTGGGCTACTCAGTCTGGACTGCAATGCTAAATGACCAGGTTAGCGCTCAGATATGAGACTCTGCTCGTCATTACAGTGATTAGGGTCCACTTCTAAACTCCTTGTCATTGCCTATGGGTGTTGACTGGACCACTCAGTATGGTGGTCATTGTTTGATGACTTCACCAGTGTGTTTGAAATGATTATGATTGCAGTAACTGTACAGGACATTTGTATTATATGTAAGTCCATTTTAATAGTACATATTAGCACTGCATGTAATGAAAAAGCCATCAAATACTCACAATTGACCTTCGTCAGGGTAAAACGCTGTATTGAATTTTACATAAACTTACAGTCTTTACAATGGCATGCACTGTACAAAGGACTTTGATCAAATGTCATTTTCAAAACTCACAGCTTTCAAAACAGTTTAAATTTTGTGTCTATAAAAAAATTTGGGGAGGTGTTTTGTCAGCTAAACAATGTTATTAAACAGTCAATTGAACACACTATATACCGCTATCCCTCATATCCTTGTTTCATTCTATGGCACTGTAATGAAATAATTTCTGGAAATAAGCACTTTACATATTGTCACAGGTAGCCGATGAAGGAAGACACGTATCACCGAGTATAGTCAACAACATAGAGTTTACTGGCGACAAACATGCAGACAAGCTTGACATTCAACAATAACTGACAAAGGGTAGAACAGAACAGGGAGTATAAATACACAAAGTGAATGAGGGAACTAAACAAGCACAGGTGCAGGAAGATTAACGTAATCAGACACCGTGGTAACTAATACGAACATGACAGGCAATGAACTACACAGAACACACGTGACATATATTACCTGTCAAAATTTTGGACACATCTGCCCATTCTGTTATTATTACTATTTTACACTTTTAGAATAATAGTAAAGCATTGTGATGGATTTTTTCATAGATAAGATAGTAAACTATCTTTTAAACTAAACCATGTTTCTAACATCTAAACCTTACTTCCCCTTTTAGGTCTAACATTCTGTTCTTTTGTCTATTTGTGTTATGGAAAATTCTCAAGTGCTGACCATGACAAAATCAAAAAAATATACTGTCTGTATTATGTCATGATTCACTGAGTAATCAGCTGAGCTCTTAACCCTTTACAATGATATTTTTGCTTATGCCAGTAACAGAGGGTAAAAAGGTGGGGGGCTTGCTTTACCAATTGAACCAATCATATTGATAGAAGATGAAGTCATGAGTTAGTCACTTGATCTTATTTGTTGTGTCTGTCTTTATCCTATAAAACCTAATGTATTCCATTTGCTGGTGGGATTCCCTCTGAAATTTGTCCAGGGTTCTCAAGTTTTATCAAAAGCTTGGAGTGAGATCACATGTGCCCTAATGGAGCCCCGCCCCACCCCTGCCCGTCCCCGCCCCTCAATTTTACCCATTGTTCATAATTAACCAGCACAAATTGAAATTATAACAATTGGTAAATCTGATAAATGACAGAGCAATTCATCACATCAAATATACTCTTTAATGTTATATTTCAAAATGACAAATATACAAAAATTACAAAAATATAAGAAATTGCTCCAAACAGTTTGGAAAAACAAATATATTAAAGCATATTATATAAACACAAATGTTTATGTTAGATGCGATTAATCGATTTGACAGCACTAGTTTATTTTTTTTTAAATGTTTGTTGTAGTAACCTATATATTTTATTAAAGTGTTTTTTTTCTAATATACATTTTTGAGTCATGAATAATATTATCATTTTCTTGAACTTATAAAAAACTCTGGTTCAATGCTAATTATTATCTCAAATGGTAAAATATCTTTTTGCTTTTTCCCTGACATCTTTGCAAAATACAAATGCAATGGCAATGATTAATGTATGTTTTGACAGGATATAAAATATTACCCAGAGCCTCTGCTTTAATACACGAGCCTTAATGTAACTTGAAAGACTATTAATACAGTATAATATATCATTTAAAATAAAATGAAGAAATACATCTTCATTCCTTCCCAAACCCACTAACATTTCCCTTAGTTTCAGATAACGTAAGCTAGCCAAACTGAACCAAAGCTTCTGACCTGGTTGCAAAGTAGTTGTAGAGTTTTTGACTGCATCAATAATAATGTATACGATGGGCTATATATTAAATGTTCTAGACTAAAAATGTTAGACGAGCTTTCTTCCAACTTACCTTCTCCATCACGACGTGTGTTCACGCGATGTTGTTGGAGAAGGTAAGTTGGAAGAAAGCTCGTCTAACATTTTTAGGCTAAAACATTTAATATATAGCCCATCGTATACATTATTATTGATGCAGTCAAAAACTCTACAACTACTCTGCAACCAGGCCAGAAGCTTTGGCTCAGTTTGGCTAGCTTACGTTTTCTTAAACTAAGGGAATGTTAGTGGGTATGGGAAGGAATGAAGATGTATTTCTTCATTTTATTTTAAATACATTTAAATGTGTTTATTTTATTTTATTTTAAATTATACTGTATTAATAGTCTTTCTAGTTACATTAAGGCTACATGTATTAAAGCAGAGTGCTCTGGGTAATATTTTATATCCTGTCAAAACATACATTAATCATTGCCATTGCATTTGTATATTTCAAACACAAAACACATTTCATAAGCTGGAGTGTGTACTCTTGTGTACACACACACACACACACACACACATCAGGAAAAAAACACAGACGTCCATAGGGAGGCGTTTTTTTTAGTTTTTTTTTTTAGTATCGATACTGATAAATTTAGGTATCGTGACGTTTTTATTTTCCGAGTATCGCGATACTTTTGAAGTATCGGTACACCGTGCAACACTAGACGAGACCCAGATAGACTAAACGTCGACTGTAGACGTTCGGGGACATCGATTGTAGACGAGACCCAGGTAGACTTAGGGCAGGTGCGAAATAGGAGAAAAATCTACCACACCATCAAAACTATAAAACAGCACAACACGATGTATGAGTTAATGACCTAAAAAAGTACAAAATAATAACAATAATAATACAAGAAAAAAACAACAATAATAAATATATTAATCTTAATTTGTTTTATAGGATAGGCTGCATTTATTTGATCAAAAATACAGTTAAAACAGTAATTCCAATTTAATTGTTTTTTTTTTTTTTTTTTTGTTTTTATATATTGTAAAATGTAATTTATTCACGTGAAAGCAAAGCTGAATTTCAGCATCACTACTCCAGTCTTCAGTGTCACAATTTTTTTATTAATATTTTTTTGAAACTGTGATTATTTTTGTAAGGATTCTTAAATAATTGAATGTTCAAACAAAACAGCATTAAAAATAATAATAATAATAATAATAATTTTGTAACATTATAAATGTCTTTGCTGTCACTTTTGATTAATGTAATGCATGCTGAATAAAAGTGTTAATTTCTTGAAAAAATAAAAACAATTATTCAGATTGTAACCTAGTTCGTTGATAAGTGAAGGAGGCGGGAACCGGTGAACGTTTCAACATACTTCAATTAATTCCAAAATAAACAAACAACAAAACGAAAGTAAAAGCGGCAGCCCCTCACGGATGACTGGCGCACACACGTAGACAAAACATGACATAATGTCCAGGCCTGGTCCTCTCTCATCCTTAACTGTTGTTGCTCCCCCTTTTATGCTTCTGAAGCTCCTTCGCGAGAACATCTCCTTATCAATAACGCCACCGGCCTCGCCCTGTTCTCACGGCCCTTGGTCTTGTCCTGCTTGCCAAATACCCCCATCGCCCCTCTCACAAGACTGTGCTCTACTGTCACGACGACCGCGACACCTGGGGGTAAGGATAGACGAGGCGAGAGAAAAGGAGACTGAAGCATAAGGAGTGACAAAGATGAGAGAGACATTCAAGCATAAAACAGAGTTTTTCATAACCATTAAGGAAATAAACTTGTTTATATAAACTACAGCATATTCATGCTGACTGACCAGCGAGGAGCAGAAGGTAAGGCATGGACTCCCACCAGGGATGAGTTTGTCTGGAACTTCAGCATGTTGCCAGGGTAAGAGCTCCCATCACACAGGGGGATTACACTCGGCTAATGCTCTCGCAGTTGCTGCCATGATCCTCTTTTCTCATGTGGGCTGTTCTGATAACCTCCGTACCCAGGAGGTCTCCGTCATCTGTCACACTGTATAAACACGCTGGTTCCTTTTCACTCAGAACACACACTCAGTACGACCAAACAATCAGACTTAAATGCAGAGAAAATTTGTGTGCAAATGATCACGATTACTTGCAATCACTCAGGACTATTTGTCATCGGTTCAACAATGTGATTCGTTTTCATTGAGTTTTTTTTATTACATATAAATCAAATATATTGATATTTTAGGCTGTGATCTTTGTATTTATTTAATTTATGTAGTCTGTGCTAGCATGTGGTTGATTGTGGAAAAATGCTTTTTGTCGTTAAGTGTTATGGGGATATTGGCTTCAGAGGGGTTGCTGTTCCAAGTGCCCTCTGATTAAAAATGTGCCTGATTGCTAATTATGTGAAATACGAGTAAGAGCCCTTATAACACACATTATGAATGAACTTAATCACTGGTGATAAGACAATAACATGTGCTTTAAACAAACTGACACAAATAGAACAAACTGAATCAAATAGGCCTACTAATTGTCAATAAATTCATTTTCTTAGCCATGTTTAAGTATCATAAGAAATATATTAATTTATTAATGCTTTATCCATTGTAACACACAGCACCATGGAAAACCTATAGGATAAACAGCAGTGTTAATTGGATAAAATAAAAACATGAATTGTATTTAATACAGATATTGTTAAATTACGAAGTGATACACAACTATTTACAAATAATTTACAAATACATGAATGAATGAATTAAAAAGGCTTATTATAGTTTAAGACAAGGAGAAAGCGGCTTATTAAAGTTTAAGACAAGGAAAAAGAAAAAAAAAAAAAAAAAAAACTTTTTTTTAACATATGGACTTTAATAAGAAATATATCTGTAAAATATAAAATACAATGCTTTGCTACATGAGAACATGAAACATGAGAAGCATTTATGAACCTCTTGTCCAACAGAAGACAACATTTAAAAAATCAAAGCATTTCAATCTTCTGTTTATTTAGCTACAGCAATAGTATGATGCCCATAGGGATTTCCTAATGACATGTGTTATCATACTTCTGCAGCGGGGCATATTTGGAGTTTCTCCGCGAGAACGCCCTCTGGCGTTCAGATGGAGCAGCATTTACTACTGATCACAGAGCCGTACTTCACTGACAAGCTGCACATAAAATAATCGCAGCCTTTCCAAATCGCATGGGTTTCATTTTGATTAATCGTGCAGCCCTAGTTGTGAGAGAAAAAACAAATGTTATATTGTGCATTTGTGAAACCCACATGAGAGATTTTAAAAGTTTATCTGTGAAACAACTGAAATAGTGACTGAAACTGATAATAGAATGTAAAATTAACAGTCAATTATTGAGTCACAAATCACAAATCCAATACTTGCTTTCCAAAGAGATGCAAGTGGCAAGGGTAAACCAGGCTCAGCAATCACAGCACAAAGTGTAATGGAGAAATCAAAATATAGGCAGGTAAACAAATAACTGATATCCAAACTAATAAAACAAACAGTAATTATAACTAGAAGAGTGCTTGCCATTGCAAAACTCGGCACTAGGCAGTTACTATGGTCTTTTGCGTGATTGCTAGAAAGCTAAAATCCAAGTCTGTTTAGTGTTCTAATGCTGAGATATGGCATGTTCATGTTGGTATACGGTCGCTAAGATGCTCTAAATGGTTACACAGTTACCATGATGATACTTAAGGGGGTCGCACACCGGACGCGCAGCTCGGCGGCGCGCCACGCAGCGCCACGTCTTTTAAATTCGAACACATTATTCTCTATGAGAGTACACACACCGGCGGCGCCTTTCGGCGTCTGTCCGCGGCGGCTCAGGAACGTGTTCAAAGTCCTGCCGCGCCACAGAGCGCCATTTACATAGTTTTATATAAAATATACATGTATGTGTCTCAAATCGTAGTTAATGTATATACGGACTTCACCCTGTGCTGCAATATACATTTAGTTTTATATTTATTTACAGAAATCAGAAAATTGCTGATGTTATCGGATTTTCAGATGAGAGTTGTCCTAGACGTGGCGCGACGCGGCGCTGAGCTGCGCGTCCGGTGTGCGGCCGCCTTTAGGGTGTTCATACTTGGCATGTTTGGTTCAATTAAAACGAACCCTGGTGCAATTGCTTTGTTAGTATGGTTCATTTGAATAAGTGTGAGTGCTGCCATCCGAACCCTGGAGCGCACCAACAAGCGGGCCAGACCGCTGAAAAGATGGGTCTCAGTCCGCTTCCAAATGAACTCTGGTGCGGTTCAAATAATATATGAACGCAACATGGACCAAAGACCTGTAAACAAACCAAAAACAGGACATGATGTCAAGATGCAATCCTGATAAGGACAGAATGCTCAAGTTTTCCTGTTTTTTCTCGTCATAGTCGCAATGTTGCCCATCACAGTTCGGTACAGGAATCAGAACCGTGTCTCCTCACAGCAGATCTTTATTTGTGTGTGTGATGGAGGGATTCCTGCCGCTGATTTGACTCCTTTATACATTTTATAAGATCTTCATGAGTTCTTAGCTGGTCAAAATACCATCATATGTAGGCTACGCTCATACAACGAGCGCATTTAGCCCAGAACACAGCATTGTTTTAAAATGTTAAAATGCAGATGTGAATGCGGACCAGAACTAAATGGTCTTTATTTATTTTTTATTTAAAAAATGTTTGTAGCCTGAGTCCAACCAATACTTATTCTGCACTGTAAAAAGGAACCGTTGAAAAATGTGAAAAAAATGCATTGATTAAGTTCTTTCTCACCTATCGTTTTAATAATTGTCCAAATAAACACTACGTTTTTTCAAATTGAATTTGTTCATTCACTAACTTCAAAAATGCCTTGCTCAACCAATGCACTTATTGTTATTTCCACATAATGCTAGCATGACAAGCCAGACCCACATCAAGATGTTGGGTCTGGGAACTCACCATTGGCAGGGCTCAATCCGAGGGGCGGGATAAACAGTTGTCTTTCTAATGCCCTCTGCACGCAATAGGATAGCGCTACAACCAACCACCAGGGGAGCTAGTTGATAGATTAAACTTTTGCGGTATCTGGTCGGCAAAACTACGAACACATCTTCCGTTTTTAAGAATGACTTCAGTGCTGTTCTTTGGTCTTTTCTCAAAGAAAAGCTTAACTCCAAGTCCTCCAGAGTTGCAGCCAAAGCCGATTCGCAAGACCGCTGTTCGCCAGCAGCAGAAGCCATCTTTGTTTTCAGTAGCAGGGAACCGGCGCAACTCTGTCGTCATCATGTTAAGCCCGCCCGCTGACTCTATACACGATGTGATTGGCCTGACTAGAGTTTGGTTTTTCCAGCTCGAAAGCCAACGGAGAGTTGCTAGACCACCCTGGCTGCAAAATAAAAATGGCTGCCGCTAGGGTGCGTCTAGATTTCTAGGCTAACATAATGCATCAGCTTAAATTATCTTAATTTGGGAACTTTTTTTCACCAAATATTGAGATGTAATTATTTCTGATTCAGTTGATTAATCACTCTATCATGTAATTAATTTAATCAAAAGTTTAACAGACTGACAGCCCTAATTTAGAATGAGTAAAATTATCCCTACCACCTTTAAGTATAATGCTGTGAAGTACATGAAAACTAGATATTAGGTAAAATACATTTAGTTTATTTTAAACTTATTCTGATTAAAAACATCTTTCAAAATTATAGTTTAAAAAAAGACCATTTTAGAATTGCTTGTAATTACTAAGTGTCAGGTGACCTAAAAAACTTAATGAGAGGCATTGCTGTTTAAAGTGCAGGGAGAAATCTGCAATAGACAGAACATCTTCCTCAATACAATTAAACACTTTAAATCAAGCAAGCAGGTAGATGACTTGATTTGCATGGCTGCAGTCCTCAGCATCGCTGCATCAACCTGACTAAAAGTAAAACATTTGGCTTCTTGCTGTGGGAGATGACATGGCCTCACTATATTCCATCAGAGATGGATTTTTCATATTAGCATCCTAAATCTTGCTACAGAAATGTTGATTCTCATTTTCCTGAGTAGAAAATTGAGGATCAATGAGGAAATTATCCCTCATTTCCTACATATAAATATTTTGTAATTTTATTTGTCTAGTGCTGGCATGGGTAATAGCTTGGGAGAAGAAGGTGAAGAGGACATCTCTGATCTATCTGCTAGGGATCAGCCATGTGGAGTATGATAATCACAATTTAAGTGTTATTTTGAAGTCTAAATAATTTAGCTCAAAATAAAAATTGCTTGGACATTAATAGCTTTAGCATTTTTTAAAGGGACAGTGTAGCAAAAAATTTGAATTCTGCCAGTATTTACTCACCCTCATGTTGTTTTAAACGTGTTTCACATTCATTCTTCTGTGGAACAGAAAATATAGTTTTTACAATTTAAATAATTGTTTTAAATATGAATATGATTAATGAATATTCTTTGATTAATAGAAAGTTCTAAAGGACAGCATTTATCTGAAATAAAAAGCTTTTGTATCATCAATGTCTTTACTGTGCACTTTTGATCAATGCATCCTTGCTGAATAAAAGTTGTAACTCCTTTCAAAGAAAAATAATTGTACTGACCCCAAACTTTTAAATGGTAGTGTAATGTTACAAAATATTACAATGTTCTATTTCTTTGTAATCAAATGAATCATAATGAAATTGTTTTGATATTTAGATGTGGACCAAGTTTTGAGCGATTTGCCAAAGATAACAGATGTTTCTGTGGGCAATTCTCTCTGGATAAAATGGCAATTAAATGTCAACGTTGACATTTCCTGTCTGAGAAACAGATTCATGCTTGTATTCATAATTTCCTTGGACATCTATCCATAATAATATACATCCTCAAAGATCACATTGCAAATTAACTTTTTATTTTATTTTTATGAATGACTTTAAAGCCTCTTTATGAGCCTCTGTTGGGATGAACAAGGACAGACACAGTGGTTGATGTGTCAAGCCTCGGAGAGGTTTTTCTTAAAATGAGCATAATATTATAAAAGAGGGAAACGTGTCCATGGAAAAATGCTGAACTGAAAGGGGTGTGGCCCTTTTGGTGATCAAAAGGATGAGGCAAACTTGAAATTTGGCAGTCGTTTTGTCTTAGAGCCAAAGTCATTTTAAGAAATGGGCATTCAAAATGATGGTGCACTCAGATTGACATATTTAATCAAGAAATGGACAATCATTTAAAATGATTGAAAATTCATTTAAGCTGGAGTCTGACACTATTTTCGTCTAGATCTGCTGTACAGACGAACAAACTTTTTGCATTATTTTCCTGCTTATTGTAAAAAGCACTATATAAATAAAGGTGACTTGAATTGAAAATTCATAGATATCCAAATAAAATCCATTTTACATACTGAATCTAAAGTGAACTAGCATTTCTTCTCAATCCTAAATCTGAGGACTTATTATTTAAAGTCTCTGACCTGGCAGTGGCCATAAGCTGCTTTGTACAGTGTCTGATAATAGGGCACTTTTACGAGCTACTCTTGTACTTGCTGTTTTAATCACACTTTAAGAATCTATTCCCATTCTTATCATGAGCCCCTACTTCCTCACGGACCAAATGTAGTTGAGCTGCCATTGCCTGGTTTAAAATTCAAATCTCATGACATGGATTTGGGGATATATGCTAAATTGAACAATACTGACAAGTCGTGATTACTAAAGGAGGATAACGGATCAATACTATAATGCCGCTAATGCGTATGGAATGAGATGAGTGGGATGAAACTGACAGAAGACATGAAAACTCAATGCTGACATAAATGCATCTTCAGGGTTTTAGAAGTTATAGATCAGGGCTGGATTCGGGCCCTTGTCAGCTTTGCAAGGCACTTTCTCCCAGGTTGCTTCAGGAATCTTTCCTTGCAGTTAGTGTACTGTAAATGAGTGTTCTTGCTGAGAGTGACTAAGCAACTGGAAGCCATTTGTTTTTAATAAGAGTTTAGTGAAGCGACAATGTTTCCATCCACCTATTTTTATGCGCAATTTGGGATATCGCATAACAAAATGCCGAGTGGAAACGCCAAGATGCACGTACATTGAAAAAAATCCACATAAGAAACTTATGCACTCAATTGAGGTTGATACATTTTCCATCCGATAAAAAGACGTGCATAATAAACTACGATGGAAACACATTTACCGAAAAATCCCTCCAAAAAATACTCATGTGACTTTGCCTCAACAGTGTATGTGATTGGATAATTGGACTAACCAGCAGACCAATTTCATTGCACAGCATCTCAAATGTTTGTTTGATCATTCTGAATGCCTGGCCAAAGTCTGTCATCAGAATGATATGGAATAATGACCTCCCAGAATTGTCTAAGATGATTGCGTTCCCAAACACCAGGCATCTGCCTCCGACTGCAAGATAACATGATAGCGTTTATTGCGTTTCATCTGTGCGAGACGCAAGTCTATGATGTAGGAAAAAGAGCCACAGTGGCTTCTCTGATTATAGCAACTTCCATTTTTATAACATATATTTTGGGCCAATTTCCCAAAAAGTGACAATTTTGTCCTCGTAAACACATGAGATGGAAACCCTGCTTTATTCGCAAATGTTTCATGCAATATTCCATTTTGCATTTCTACATTATTATTATTCTACTTTACAATCTACATTAAAGGTGCCGTAGAATGGATTATTTTATTATTTTATAATGTTTCCTGGGGTGCCCTTATAATGTTAGTATGTTTTTTAGATCAAAATTGGTTATAATTTAGAAATAAAAGGCATAGTTCCTAGCCTGATTTCATCTATTGATTTGAACACTATGTTTGAAGGGGCATCTCTGCTGTGAGACTTCAGTGTTGTTGCCCACTGCTGTGATTGGCTGACATGCTTGCATATGAAATATCTGGCATTACATATAGAGCTATCTGGAAAACTTTTACTATTACAGCTTTTATAAGTTTTTACTATTACAGCTATCGGGATTAACGAATCATGAGAAGTTTTTTAAGTATTTAGATCTATTCCCATCACATAAAAGATTGCAGTGATGACCATTGAGCAGATGACAGCCTGTTGATCGCGTGAATGAAGATCGTATCACTGCAACGCGATTTACTGATGCATAAACAGTGTTGAACGACTTTCAGAGAAAGATTATCTGTCCTTTGTCTCAGTGTAGAAACATAGAAGATATTTTTAAAAAAAATGTCTCAGTGTTTTTTTTTTCTCCAGACAATGGAAGTCAATGGTCATCAAAACGGTTTAGTTATCAACATTCTTCAGAATATCTTCTTTTGTGTTCTGCAGAAGAGATTCATACAGTTATGGATTTTATATAAATGTTTGAGTGAATTATCCCTTTGAACCAAATGCACAATGAAAATATCTTGAAATATTTCAGTACATGTTTAAGCGTTTCCAGACAATGAGATACGCTAGTGTTTTTTAAAAGGTCTTCACATAAAACAAAAAAACAGCCACATTTCTGCTCAAGCAACTGTAGATACTGAAGCACTTTTGTGTGATAGACAACATAAGCCCATGCAAATTCCCATTTAGATTCACATTAGGTTTATAATCAAAGAAATAAAGCGTAAATAATTAATCTTCCTCGTGTATTCCGCAGGCATATAATTTCCCCACATATAATATGAGGCATCACATCAAGGTTTGGCATACTGTCAGAAGAGTCTTTTTAATGGCAAAACAATAACATTTCAGTGACATTTAGTTCACACAGTTGAGATAACAAAGTGGTTATTTGCATACTGGTGAAATGTTAAAGTGCTGTGGAAAGAATGTCACAGCATTTGTTGAGGTCCAGATTTTTTCCGTTCTTGTCATTTGTAATTTCCTTAACCACATATTTGTTGAACACTTTCATCAGATGATTTGCTCTCTTTTCACAGTACTCCATTATGTGCAAAGTGCGCATCAAACAGAGTCGTGTGACAGCATTGAAAAGTGTGCTGTAATTGGTGTGTGAAACTGATAGAGGGGAAAGAACTACATAATTATTTTGCTTTACAGAATAGCATAGTATAGTAGGAAATTGATTAAAGCAACATGTCACTCATTTGAACCACATTCCTGTAACAAATACATTTCTGGAATAAATCTTACATTTTATCAAAACATACTTCAGCAATCAGCACATGTGCATTTTTCCTCAGGTTGAGGAACTGTTTTTGTTCTGGAGCTTTGTTTTCATTGCTATTAGTGAATTTAGAGCCACACATAACTTAATATTAACTGTAGCAAGGTGACAGTGATTAATGCATTTTAATATGGTCACGGCTCTGTTAGTGTCATTTAAAATCATTCCATTAAAGCTTTAAAGGGATAGTTCGGCCCAAAATGATATTAAACCCATGATTTACTCACCCTCAAGCCGTTCGAGATGCA